>OZ038374.1:108368247-108829958 GCA_964036015.1 Leptarthrus brevirostris | reverse complement strand
AACAAAAAATATTACAAAGTTAGTCTAGCCCTCCTCTCACCCACATCCTAGGTAAAAATTTATACTCGTAGCAGCAATGGGGGATTTTACTCTAAATAACAAAAAAAATCGGTATTCGCGTTAGAAAGTAGGGGTATCGGTACACCCGGTACTAAATTAGACTACCCCCCCCCCTACCACACATACACCTACCCCATCACAGGACCAAATTTTTTGCATTATTAGCAATGAGAAATCATTTTCTATACAAAGAAAAAAGAAACCATCTAATAGGTCTACGCATAATGAAGTTAAGTTCCACCCCACCCAAAAAATTTTTTGACATAGTATCTATCGGGGAGCATACTCTACCCAATGAAAATAAGAATACTCAAAAGCGCTCCACGCGTTACAACTTCCCAAAAAACGAGAGCTTACAAGTTCTGCACTTATCTTTTTTTTTAACTTTTTTTAATCACAAAATAACTACCACAAAACAATTGCGTCCATTTTGAAGTTAAGTTCCACCCCACCCAAAAAATTTTTTGACATAGTACCTATCGGGGAGCATACTCTACCCAATGAAAATAAGAATACTCAAAAGCGCTCCACGCGTTACAACTTCCCAAAAAACGAGAGCTTACAAGTTCTGCACTTATCTTTTTTTTAACTTAACGGCGCGCAAAAGTTCCTGATACGTTTGCATGATGTATGGACTTTTTTGAGGTGAGATTCAGATTAATAGATATATCTCAACCTTTATTAATAAAAATTTATCTTTTACCTAATTTAAGATCGTAGCAACATTATCTGTTACTTCTAGAAGAAAATACGTATACAGGGTGTTTCAGATCTGACGTGCCAAAATGAGTACGGTGATAGATCTTACCCAGGCAAATAAAAAATTGTATCGCAGGGGGGGGGGGGGGGGGGGCGCAGTTTTTCATAGTATGCACATTACTCTTTTATTTTTATCTTTTGATTTACCCAACACAGCGACATCAAACAAACGCTAAAAAACTACTAGATGGGTAATCCTATTAAAATAAAAAACCGGTGTACTTATTAGGTAATTTTAGGTAATCAAAAACCATTTTTTTAACTTTTGGAAGTGACTGTACCTGCATTGGTAGGAGTAAGGTCAACGTTGTTAACAATTTTCGAGAGGTCATTGGGATAGTAGTTTTTTTTGCGTTAGTTTGATGTCGCTGTGTTGGGTAGATCAAAATATAAAAATAAAAGAGTAATCTGCATACTATGAAAAACTGAAATTTATGAATCACTCTGTAACTCCCAAACGGTTTAGATTGCCCCCCCCCTGTCATTCAATTTTTTATTTGCCTAGGTAAGATCTATAATTTAATTCAAATATGCAATTACCAATTAATTTTGGTCTAACGGTTGTAGAAGAGCGGTGCATTTCAGGAAGAAGAATATAGCATGACTCATCGGACCATCGCTCATCGGTTCATTTTAATTTGAGTCTCACGTTGCTTTATTTTACAATAATAACACTGTCTTAGAAAAACCTTTATTTTTTAAACAAAATCTAACCTATTTTACAAAAGGGCCATGAATCCATATCTTAAATAAGACTTCTGTCATCCATGCATTTTTACTATTACTATATTCAGCGGGGAACTCTTGTTTTTTAAATACTCGGGGATTTTTTGTTTTGCCAATCAAAAACAACTTTAATCGATGTTCTCTTATTGCCTTACAGAATATTAGGAGAGTAATTCTCTTTCCTTATCAATGTTTCTACCTGGTGCAGATTTTTCTAAATACAAAACCAAAGTTTTTTCTGCAAGTTTACTATAAAACAGTGATGTTTCATCAGCATTGTATATTTGATAATTTTTAAAATTCATTTCTTCAATTTTTTGCTTTAGCTTTAACTTGAAAGGTTCACACTACTACGATAATTACTGTTTTTCCTCTACAATATGAACAGCTTAATACCATAACGCAATCTAAAATTGTACAGCCCCCCTTTCCTAGCGTAAAGTTCCGTCGTGAAGAATTCTTTAGCCTTTTCACATAAAAGTTATGAAGGAATGGAGACATGCTGGAGTCTTCGCTTCTGAAGCTAAGAATAGAGTTATTCTTCCATTAGCAAATACCCGAATGTTCTCATGGTGTTTTTAACGCCGCTCTAAACGCGTTTTTAAATGAGAAACTGCATGTAAAACTTTGTCCCGGCTAGAAATTCGTTTCGCTTTCGTGGTCCATAATAAGGCATCTGGATTTTTAAGATGCCCAAATTACCGAGTGTCCGAATTATTGAGACACTACTGTATAAATTCGTGAGAACCGCTTAAGTCAATGGTTTATAAACTTCCCAGTAACAAAAAAATCATTTGGAACACACGATGATTTGACGTGGAATTGCTTCGAAGCTCTATGTCTCGAAATTAAGTTGAATTTTGTATACCGATATTCTAGGCGTTATGCATATTAGTTTACGGGGTATTGTCACTTCAAACCCAAGTGAAACACATGTACAATTTCCACCGACTTTGCACTTGACTGAATTTTCGCTGAGTAGTCGACGAAAATATATTTTTGAAACCATTTTACCAAAATGTATAAAACAATAAAATACTCACAAGATAAATTCCAAACTATTTAGATTCCTTACTAATTATCAGAGTTGTTAACTTCATTACCAATTCTCATTCAAATTCCTTTTCAATAAGGGTACATTTTCCATCGACTATTCACGGTGACTGATTTTCTGCTGGGTTACTTTGCCGTGGAACTATTACTCTTACTCTTGATTTTTTTTTAATTCAAATAGTCACGGCCATTTCATTTACCCTAAATGCCTTGTCTGCTAAGTGGGTATTCCTTTAGTTTGGTAAGATCGTTTATATGAGGGTGATATTATATACCTAATTTTGAGTTGCTGAGTTTGACCTTGAATATAATATAAGGATAAGCAAGAAGTAAATTCGAAACAGCTGTGAAAAAGTAGAAGCGAAAAAAGTCGATGAGTACCTTGTCGAGATATTTTTGATTATTTTACCTTCTTATTGGAGTAGTTTAAATTGTTCGCGTATTTCTGTCCAACTACATACTCGAATATTTACTTTTAACTAGTTAACTTGATAGATGTTCAACATTTTCAAAAGAACTATCTTTACTTTTAGTTAATATTTGCACTTCAGACAAGGATAAATGTATCGTAATAGGATATTGTGTGTGAAAATAAATGGAGTCTTTTTTAATAGGACGTTAAAACAAACAGTACAAAGTTTGCTCATTAACCTCAAAACAAATGTCTTTGTAAGTTAAAAATTATTACGAAAAATAAAAATAGTTCTGATAGCTGCTAATAAAATGAAACTTGCTAGAAACTATTTGAAAACTTGAAACTTTGAAAAGCGATAGTTTTTTTTGTGACTACTTTCCTTCGGTGAGCTTGTAATCGACAAAAATTGTAATACAAAACAAATCGATAAATTCATATATTTGGTATGTTGCTCTTTCAAAAGAATTTAAGACCAGAATTATTTCAGTACAACTGCCATATCAATAAACTATAATTAACGCTTACAAAAGCCGAGCAAACCTCAAGTTTATTATGGCGCCACCCATGTATCAACCTTCTCTAGTTTCAGTTGAAGTGAAGCAATGATAAATATAGAATAAAAGTGTAAAATAAATGAAAGTCAAATAACACATCAAAGTCAAATATAACATTTTGAACGTTTTATTTGTATCCGTTTATTAATATGTTTTTTTTGCTTTCCGTCCACTGCTGTAAATTACAATTACAAATATGCGATAAGAATACAATTATAATGTTTTATTTTTAATAAATAAATTATTAAACAACTAAACAAAATGTCTTAAAAAAGAATAAACTATCATAAAAATTGCTTCATATTTATAATGATAATAACAAATTAACTTAAATCTGCAGTCTATGAAAACAATAGTATTTTAAAAGTCGTTATTTTAGCAATAAAGTACGAGTATGTGCATTTTGAGGAATCTACTTAAATTGAAGAAGTTAAGCATGCATGGCTGAGGGTCGCAAATCGTTCGTAACCGTATTTAAGTTTGTGCGTTTGATACCGATTAAAAACTAGAAACTAATTTTACTCAAATAAAATTTAAACATCATTCCTTTAAGGAAAAAAGCGCTTTTGTATTTACAAATAAAAATAAAAGATAATAGCAAAAATAATGCACAATTTCAAAAAAAAAACCCTTTGGTTGTTAACATGGCCATGCTTAGAAGTAAAGTAATTTTACTTAGAAAATAAATTTGCGTACATCTAAAGAGATTCGAAAGTTGTAATACAAAATGCGAGTAAAAACAACATATAATATGTTTTCGCAAAAATAAAATTAATTGTAGTTACTTAGTTAAACGCTATCGCTCCAAAAAATTGTTCTTCAAAAAGGAAAAAAGTAAAACATATTAAGAAAATTCAACGAATTTGAAAGTTTGAAAATTACAGTAATTATTCAATTAAACACTAGGAAGATGAAATAAATTGAAAGATGATTTTGAAATCAAATTCCTTAAAATCGTTGGTCAAAGAGATCTTCTTATCACAATGAAAAGAGTTTAAATTAAAATTGGTTTCATAACGTGCGCTTTAATCTTTAACGACTTTATGAGTAAACATAAAAATTTTTCGTCTGTTTTTCTTATCCGATATTAGCTTGGATTTAATATAATTAATTTTTAATGCTTTTACTTTCATCAAAAAGGCATGCTAAAATAAAGGCCCTCGTCGGGGGCCACTCTCAAACTCTATAAATAACGGGGTGGTCCTGAATTATATGACCCTTGCGGAGGTTGCGCTTGGTGATGAACTTCATATGGTGAGTCAGAACGCTGCATAAAATGATGGTAGTTGCTTGGTGCCAGTTGATGCTAAAATATACAAAAATAAAATATGTTATTAAGTAAGAAAGATTTAGATATTAAGTAGCTGAATTTAAAACACATCTGATTGACAAAATGTAATAGTAAATGATACAAGTAATAGACTAAGAGCCAGCGATCGACAAAAATACGTAAGAACATTTGTGTGTGAGGAACCTTGAGTAAGTGGGGTTACGGCAGGTAACAGATGTTTAAGGTACATGAAAAGTTTTTGTTCAAGGAGAAAAAATAATAAAAATCAATTAAAAATTGGTAGACATTTTCCACGGGCTTTTCACTAGACTAAGTGTCATGAATCTTGCAAAATCTTCAGATAATTCGTAGCCTTTATTGTTACATTACCTCTGATTTAAAGATTAATTTTTTTCTTGAAAAAACACTTCATGAAATATTTAGGTCATATTATTCCAAACTCGACTACAATAACGGTTCAAAAATGTAAAACTCTAGAAGCTAATAACACGCTCTCTCCTAGCTCCCGTAACCCCTTTATTTATTTATTAAGATTCATAAAATACTGACTACTACATAAAAAGCAATAGTATAATTACATAAGAAAAAGAAAAAGTAACCCTAACAAAGCTGATCCTTCAGTTGAGATCTCGACAAGTGAAAATCAAAAAATTAAAAGATTATTAAAGAAAAGAGATATTAGATGTAATAGGCTCACGCATACAACTCGGGTCAAGTGCGATTTCGTACATATTTTGTGCATTTTCAAAATATTTCATAAAATTTTACTGAAAGGTTAGTGTGACAGTGTTAGTGATCAAATGATACTGCTGTCTAGTTCGATGTTTAGTTCAGTTGGATTTACATCTAGTTTTCAGTTTTTGTGAAGGCGTCCAGCAGCTAAAGAAAAGCTAACCCTTTGGTGCTGCTGTTGAGGAAGAGCCAAAGATGTTTAGCTTTTCTTAATCAGAAACGCCGACCGCGTAAAGTAATTCTTCTTCTTTCTCTGCTCGCGTTGTAAACAATTTGTTTTGATTTTTTTGTCCTTAGACCATGACTAACGCCGCCACTCATTCAAAAATTGACTTTTTTCTTTGATACAATCGATTCCTTATTACTTGAATAATATTCTCCTAAAATTTCAGATCGAAAATAAAATGAGCTATCGAGTTGAGGCTTTGAACGAAAATAAGAAAAATCTGACAGCTATGTTATGTAATACACGTCCCTCCTATTAAAACAAACACTCCCTCTTGTCTCCGTCCAATTATAAATATTGAAAAAACCGGGTTTTTAGCAGTTTTGTCAAAACTCTGAAATTTTTTAATTTTTCAACTTTTTTTTCTCACCCGAGGGTCATTACATGGTAAATCAGTTCTTGTTTTATAATTACTTTGGTTTTTTTCAAATGTTTCAAAGTGCTGGAATCGTGTTTATCGCGGGGCAATATTTTTTAGGGTCAACCTCAACGCCCTCTAGTATTAAATTGTTAAAACATGTATAAAAAAAAATTTGGTAAATACTCCGAAAACGGTTGTTATAATTTGCGCGCCCAATATTTATACATATTCTTGATCAGAATAGAGAACTGTACAACATATCTAAATTTCAAGGTCGTCGGAGACGTGTACTATTATCCGTGTAATATCCAATTTTATTTAGATTAGTTTTAATGTATATTTTGTTGTAAAAAAAATTAGGACACTATCTATTAAAGGAAACGAGAATAAAACCAAAGTGTTCATTTCTTACTCTTAGAATGAGAAACCCCCTTAATCCACATTCGTTCGTTATATGTATAGTTCCGTAAGCAAAATTACAATTCGGAAAAAAACACCAGCCCACAAAAAAAGTTTTGCGTAAATTGATTTTAAAAACTTGTTTCTTCTAAAAATTCGGATATTTAATTTTTAAATAATGTCCATATAATGAAACATTGATTTTGTCTTACGAAATTTTTGTTGTGTTTTTTTTTTTAATAAAATTGGCAACGTAGGTTCGCTTGTAAAACGGTATGGTCTCACCAGCTGAGGTTCCTGGATATCTCAATGCCCAAGATGTTTAAAGAAGGCGAATTATTTATACTGACTTCATCGACATAAATTAATAGAATTGCGAGTGGGTGGAGTTTGACAGATAGAAGCAGCACAGTGTCTTGAAAGCATTAAAACCGAGATGATTCACGATCGAAACTATGTAGAGGAATGAAAACGAGAGACAGAAGCTTATTAATAAATAGAAGAAAAAGGGTTGGTGAAAATACAAAACCTTGCGGTTCACCATCTTTAATTTCATAAAGAAAAAAAGAAAGAAATACTACATTTCTCTGCAATAAAATTTCTGACTTGGCTTAACATATGATTTCATTCCTTAAACAATTTATGATATTTTTTAAACATACATATAAGTGTATAAAAATTTCAGAAACAACTATTTCCTTTCTGCGTTTGCTTTTAATATTTAATATCGTTCAAGCTAGAAAATTCTTTTTAGATTTAAGCGATTTTTTAATCCTATTTATGGACATTTCAGACAGGATCTTCTTTTACAGTTTCGACTCAAACTATTCTGTCGAGCATACAAAATTAGAACAAAATCGATTCTGTGGCTTGAACTCTAGATAAAATAACGAGCAACTGGGTGAATTATTAAATAGTTAATTAAGGGTATTTTTATGTTTTTTCCGACCGCTCTACCGAAATTCTAAAGTTGTGTTACTTCCATGGTGTGCTCACACAAGAAATGATCATTCCACTACTTATAAAAAAATTCTGAAGTTTTCTGTGCTTATGGCACTTCTATATTCTAAGCAGACAACAGACACAGCCTTTTCAAAATTTTTATACAAAAATAATCATAACAACATAAAGTTCTTATTGAAAACTGGTCAGAAAAACTTGCAAAAAAAGTAACTATCACGAACTATTTTTGAGAATGTGCACGATGTAACTTAAGTTTAAAATATATCTTAAATTCAATCTCACACTTATTGCTTTTCTAATTAAAATCAATAATCACAGAAAGCTGTCAAAATTTAGGAAAAATTTAATAACACATAATAATTATAAAACTGCAAGTAGTTGACGATCTGAGTAAGTAAAAATGTTGACAACGATCTTTGCGCTCCCAGTACATATCGACGCTGAAAAGCAATCTTGTCGTATCTCAAAAAATGCAATTTATGCTGTATCCATGTTACACTTACTTTAAGATAATTTCATCTTTTTTGTCTAATGACCATTATTTCAAAACTTTTAGTCCAAGAATTACCTTTCTATCTTCTTTGGTTAAAGAGTAATGAGCTCTACTGTAAACCTCCATTTTCAAAATACGACAAGAATGCTTTTCAGCGTCGATATGTATATTACTTCACTCATTCATTTGAATAAGTACTTAAAGGATTCTGGGTCGTGATTTTCACAAAAAAATTTTGCTTTAAGATGACTGAACCGATTTTATAAATTGCTCGCATGCCCAAAAGTTATTGTGGCAACATAAGAAATTATCATAGTAACGAATTAATGCCCAGTTTGTACGCACAATTTGTTATTCTACCATGTCGTAGCATCTAAATTCTCACTAGCCTGTTCGAGGAGTGGCTTTCGATTCTGACATTTCAGTGCGCTTGGACTGCCATGAGTAACAATTTTGTCAAACGATTGGTCATTTCACTTCACCACGCACACAGCTTATGAAAAATTTCGAAATAACTCTAAGAAAGCCTATTATGTGCGCCAACACGCTCTTAACCAATTTTTTAAGATTTTACTTTAAAAAAAACAGGAACAACAACAATATAACCCTACATTCACTTAAAATGAGTAATTTATAAAATATTTCCAAAATTTCAGCTCAGTACCTCAACAACTGTAGAAAATATAAGCCGGCATTTCCTTGTCATACCATCGAAACATATTAGTTTTGCTTATTTGACGTAATACACTTCCCTAATGCTATTAAAAAAATGATATATAATTTTCAGCTTCAGTAGCTTTGTAATCTACTATTGCAATCAACAATACATACATATTTACTTTTCTAGGGATAGGTCCTACCAACAAATCATACTTAACAAAAGAGTCATTTAATACTTTTTGGATGATTAGTTTTTCATTTTGAAATTATAAAATTACTGCAAATTTAATAAATTCATGTGAAAAAATCTTAAACCTACCTGAATACCACGCAATCCAATTGGTCCGGCTGCGCCCATAATATGACTTGGTCCATCGCCTAAATCCAACTGTAGACTATCAGGAGGCTCCCCAGAAAGATGAAGTTGACCTAAAGAGGCTGTAGCCATAGCTACATCTGGCATCATATCAGAAAGATGGCCCTCTGGACAAGAAGTTGTATTTTCTTGTTCATTCAAAGGAGGGAAACGATAATCTCCCTCTGTTATTAGAGCTGGAAGTTCTGCCCGATGATTGGACATACGACCAAAATTTTGATGATTTAAATGTTGCCGTGGGAAAGTCATGTTACGATTATAACAAGGAGAAATATTTTGTACTGTTGCATCACTGGGTAGAGCCGGCGATGGGGGCGGTGTCTGATCTTCCTCTATATCCTCTGTCTGAGTGGTAGCAACTTCATCTATATATTGACTTATTGAACTTTCAAGGAGTTCAGCTACAGCATCAGGTAAATTAAATTCTCTAACCACTCGCAACCTAATTTGCCGATTTATTTCTTGCTTTGAAGATAGAGGCAGTAAAAGTGCTCTTTGACACATAGGAGTTTGCCGAAGCTTATGCTCACGTTTGATCATTGCTGCCATCGTAGCATTATCTGGGGCAGGAATAGCTGCCGCAGCTGCCAAAACGTCTACACTTTCTGCGCCGGCATTATTCATACGTGAAACCATATAAAGAGTATCTGGAATATCGGGCTGATGCCTAGATCTTCTCATGCGTAAGAGTTCTACATGATGAGAAGATGCCAGACGGTCTTCTAATAATGCCTTTATTTCTTCGTAATATGGCATAAAAAGACGTGGTCGCACAAATAAACCTTGATTTTTTCCTCCTCGTATCCAAGCATTCACTCTCAAATTTTCTCGTTCATCTCCTATCATATGCGATGGTGGAGTACTTACCAAGCCTCGTCTAATAGCTTGAGATAGTATTTCACTATTTGGTGGAAGAACGTGGTCCATTCGCACGAGCGGTAAAAGGTCTGATAAAATTTCACGAAGTTCTACATCACTGAGATCTCTTTTCTTTACTCCTTTTCTTGTAACAGAATGGGCAGTGTGGCTCAAGAGATTAGGTTCACGATCTTCCATTCGACGAATAAGTTCTTGCTCACCCCACTTCAGTACTGCCTGAAGTACCTCTAATTCCGAAGCTTGCAAGAAATTGCTCTGTAATGCACAAATCAACTGCGATTTATCCAATTGGTGAAGAACAGGGGATCCAATAACAGCCGAAAATTCTTCACGTAAGAATTGACAAGCCTGGCGGAAAACCCATGCAGATCCATGAGGTTGGCTGCCCCATTTTAATACAGTTGGCAATGTTTCTAGCGAAAGCCATTCTAGAATCAAATCTTCGCAACCCTGCGCTAATATATCTAACTCAAGAAACCGCCCAATTTGATATAATTCCATTGCTTCTTCGAGTGGCGTTGGTCGAGTCCGGCCAGTATGTGTTAGAGCATGAACTTCGCCCAAGCTGCCCGCACTACTTCCACTTCCAGCACCTCTAAGTATTAATGTCAAATCAACTGTATCTAAATAAATAGCATGCAACAGCACTCTAGCGTATCTCTTGGGAATGACACTTTCATCTAGAACTATTCTTGTTGGAACATGAAGCGCTCTCTCAGCATACTCCTCAACATTCCTTGTACGCCTTTGTATTAAATTTCGAAAAAATGGTGATCTTGCACTCAAAATGGCTTTATGGCATGGCAGTTCTAGCTTTGGTCGGAATCCATATTCCGAACTCCCAGAATCTGGTCTATGATAGTCGTTCCCTTCGGAAGTGAAAACCAATGCTGCGTCAGCATAATCCCCAGTTTCTAGCAAATAACGAAGGTCGTGCTCCAGAGGATTTGGTGTACCAAAATCATCTCCTAATTGCCGCAATATGTTGATATCAATGGTCGGATCATGTGGACACAGGTCTCCAGTATATAGATATCTTAAAAGAGAAGAAAACATTTGGACGTCGATTGGTGATGTTGGGAGCTCCAAACAAATTCGGGCACCAAAACCAGGGCAACCTGCCAACAATTCGCGAAAATATGAACACCTAGCCGAAAGAATGGATCTATGAACAGGGAATACAGTACCACGAAATACTAAATCACAATCGGTGCAATTTTTCAAATCAAATAACGTTGATAAGTCTTGTTTGAAGGTCGTTGCAGGAGGCCTGGCTAGCTCTGCTTGTACTGATAAGTCCTTAAGAGCTGCCAAGGCATCATATTCCTCACACAGTGCTGCTAGTTCTAATGGACTCCAATCCGATACGAAATCTCGCAAAACGCGAGCATGATCACATGCTTTTGAGGAGCGCCGTCTTCTAATAAATTTTCTCTTTAAGGTTGCAAAACCTGTCACCCTCTTTCGGCGTTGTTCTCTAAAATGTGCTCCAGAACTTGTTGACTGCATCCCGGAGGTCGATGGAATTGCCGGACAGTCGGAAGAGGTAGCGGCACCCATCTTAGTAAGCTCACCAAGTTAGATGCAAAACCGCTCCCACTTTTTAACTCAGATGCATGTTTATTAAAAATCTAGAAGAAAAATAAAAAGAAACATTTTAACATTTAATCCGTACATGGTATAAATTATTTAATTACTCAATAAATATTTCACTGAAATTGTAGGTTTCATTTTTCAGTGTAGTACATTCGATATTGCTTTTGAAATGGTTGCAAGCCCGTTTTGAAAAACTTCTCAAGGAATAAGTAAGAAAAAAATACAACATTGAAAGAAAATAAAATAAAGTAAAACGAGGCAAAATTATTATTATTTTTTAATCATATATCATCAATATTTTAAAGAAAAATATTTTAAGATTTAAGGTAATACCGTACATGATTTTTGTAGCTGACGTTCGATTACATCTGTTTCGCCAGATTGAACAACTTCCATAATGTTGGAAAAAGTAATTATACAACGCAAATATAAGTTTTATCGCGACACTTGGTGTAGAATAACGTACTGACTCTTCATAATTTTAGTCGCAAGTCTGAAGACAATAGTTTTTCTGCTGACAGATTAAGCTAAATAGCCTTTTACAGAGTAATATTTAGCAGTTTTCTCTAATATATGTGCACATCCGTAGATGTGCCTTGTAACATCATAACTGGAGAGCCTGTAAATGTTATGACTTCCGTTACCCACGCTAAAACAAAATGCTCACTTGAAAAGCTTAATCACACATTCCCCTCATAAGAATTAAGGATTTTACGAAGCATCCGCCGACTTATCTTCAACCTAAAGACCTTGTGTTTAACGAAGTTATTGTCTTGAAGCACATCTCGAATTTGGGTTATAATTTATCAAGGAATTCCATTACGAGAAGAAGCAGCAGCTTGTTTCTAGTTTTTGTCCTGCATAATTTGTCTAACGTATCTATTATTTGGTGTTTCATTCTAAGAGCCTTTGATTATTTCCCTACATAGGAAAAGCAACCAATGTTATATTACTACATAATTATCGATATGTTGCTAACCTGTGTTGCAGCTATTGGTAAGCTCTGTTCTTTACTTCCACTGTAAAACTTTATTGGACTCTTTTTATCACTACAACTAATTTGTTACAATTCTCCAACTTTTGAGTATCTGCCAAGTCAGCTGCATTTTTGAAATTTATTTTTCTAAAGGTGTTTATAAGCTTTCTTCATCCAGTCTTTCTTTATTGGTTGTGTTCTTATTTTTGAAATTGTATACAGCGTGCTCTGTTTCAAGGTGAAGAAGATAAATATTTCTTCAGGCCTTCTTCAGGGTAGACACCTAGAACCACTGCTTTTCATCATTTACATTACTGATGAATCCTTGATTTTAACAAACTCGGAAATATTTGTTATACTGATGACCTTAAAATTGCCTGTATTGCTTTTAGCAAAACTGGCTGGACTCTTTTACATTCCGAGTTAAACGCCTTATGTAAATTGACATTAACATGTGCACCACCATGTCGCTGAACTTTAATTTTACACAGAAACTTTCATAAAGATAAACCATCTTTAGGTTCAAATTGTTATAGCCCATCGGTCTATCGGATACACCGAATTTAATTTTAAAATGAAACAATAATTTATTATTTAATTGGGCATTAGACATATTGAAATTAATTATGGAATACGATGTCGGCTAAATGGCCACCTCGGCTGTGCTGGCATACCCTGATGGTTGTGATCAAATTTTTAAAGGCTTTTTGCAAGCCAGTTGGCTGAATTTCAGAAATAACAAGTTGGATTTTTGTTTTCAGTTCAGGAATTGACAATGTTAGCAGACGCCAAATGTCAGATATTAGGATTAAATTTAAATTCGGCGTACCCGATGGTCAGCCCTGTATAAAAAAACAAGTACTGTGCTACTGCACAGTTATTGGATCAATTTTAGAGTATGTTAGCCCAGTTTAGTTTCCTTCATATGCTGTTAACATTAATAGTATTAAAGCAGTTCAGCCCCGATTTGTAATATTCTAAAAAAAATCGTTAACGTGCCACGGAGGTCATAGGCTCGGATTCCACAGACTGCACATGATGATGAGACGTTCAAATGTTGATTGTAAAATTGTGGTACACTGTTCTCTATACAACCTCTCCTGCATCTTCACCTTGCTGTGGTGGAGGAGCTTGCATGCAGCCAGGATAATTTGGGCTATATCGGCGAAAGCTTCTCTTTACGCTGCTGGCAGCGTCACGTATGCC
Source organism: Leptarthrus brevirostris (assembly GCA_964036015.1). Lineage (NCBI taxonomy): Eukaryota > Metazoa > Arthropoda > Insecta > Diptera > Asilidae > Leptarthrus > Leptarthrus brevirostris. The sequence continues at coordinate 108,816,233 of OZ038374.1, read as the reverse complement.
GAACAAGTCAATCTCGAGATGCCAGACGAAGTAGATGCAACCTGGAGGAAGGGCTTTCTTTGAAAACAGAAGGGCCTTCGTGAGTAGGACAAAATAAAGTAAAAGAGAATATAGCGAAGAAAATCGCGGTCAAAAGGAGACAGAGGTCAGCTGAGGATGGTAACTCCCCACCTAACATGCAAGGCACCGGCGAAGTTGGCAAGCGAGGTTGCGAGAAATAATAATTTCTTCTTCAATGGCGCGAAGATCATCAAGTGGGGGTAGATGTCATTTGTGTGTGAAACCAAAAATTAATTGATAAAAATTTAGTCGTTTCAAATTCAAATCATCCTTTCTCCTATTTGGGCTCGCTTGTTACTTATTAGGAGATTCCCTGATTTCAATGAATATTCCTTAACTACTTAAATTCCCTGCCTTTTCCCGGTTTTCCAGATGAATAGGGCTCGTGGATGAAGATTCGCTGGAAGCTGATGAGGTGGAAAAGGACCTGGGTCTGAAAACCCTCACATAAGCAGCTACAAGAATGGCTCTTACCTCGTCCCCAACGAAGGATACACTATGCACGCACAGATGCTGAGAATCCTACAGATAAACTTGGACCACAATTGCTCAGCCTCGGCTGAGCTGCTTCTTAAGATCAACAAGAAAAAGGTGGACCTGGCGCTTGCGCTTGTCCAGGAACTCTGGATAACAGCAGGGCACAACATTAACGGACTCGCGTCAAGGCACTACATACAGGCACTACAAATGGAAAGAACTTAACATTAACCTTTGCTCTAATTTTAGTACTAACGACTTAACAGTCGTGCTGTGTGAGGTGGGAAAATTAAGCCACAGCTGCTTATTGCATCGACCTACATGACACATGACAAGGAAGCGCCGTCGGAAGAATCCCAAACACTAGTGGAAGAAGCGAAGCGGAGAAAGAGCAACCTAGTGATCGGAGGAGACGCCATATGGGGTAGCAAGGATGTCAACGAAAGGGGTAAGCCTTTCTTCCACTATTTACTAAGCACCAGCTTAAACTTTGGTAACAGATAGCTGAAACTGGTAGACTGGAGGGTCTAGAAAGGTCTTCGATATCGGATCACAGATATATTAGCTTTGGGGTCAGAAGAACGATGACCGAAAAAACAATAGGGAATTCAAAAACGTGAAAAGCACCGATTAGGCAAAATTCGGTAGGCTAGTGCAGGAAAAATTGGAAAGGAGAGCACCCAATACCTTGAACCTGCAGCGGACGACGTTACTGAATGTTTAAACGAATCTTTCGAGCAGGCATGTCCTGTGAGCAAGTCTCGGAAAAGATCTCAGCCCTATTGGTGGGACATGAGCATATGGGAATCTGACGAAAATCACGAGCCCTATTCAGGCTGGCAATAATGTCCAATGAACAGGCATTGTAGAGGTTGTTTGAGGTTAAACGATGTACCCAAACCCTAGCATTGATCACGTGTAGTCTTCAGACTGAAAACGGACAAGTGCGGTCACGCTAAGCCCAGTGACTAGAAACCGACCAACCAAATTTCGTTCCTATTAAAATCGTTGGAAAGGATGTGTATATTAGGGAAAATCTCGACTCCAACCCACTAATCAGGACCCAACATGCATACATAAAGGGCACGTCATTTGATACTGCCCTTCAACAGATGATATTCGAGATCGAAAAGTCCCTACACTATAAAGAATATACCTTGGTTATAGATATAGAAGGGGCCTTCAACAAAGTAATCACGCAGACCACAGACGCTCTGGAAGCAACGAAGGCGGACAAAGCCATCAGTAAATGGATAGCCACGGCAGCTAAATAGTAGAGTGATAACCTCGGAGTGAGGCGGATGCACTCTCAGCAAAACAGTTGACCGACGCACACCACAGGTAGGAGTCTTATCGCATCGGTGTAAAAGGGTCACTTACGCTTTAACAGCTATGATTTCAGCCTGAAAACACTGCAGTAGCCAGGTAACCGAAATGAAATACTTAGGTCCAGGTGTTCTGTAAAGATACCACCACACACTTTGGCTTCCAATTTGGAACCGTCAATTTAAAATAAAGATTCACTCTCCCCATTGAGGGGGACCTTCCTATCATTCCGACCTAGTGGGGAAACAGGAGTCAAATTTTGCATTAATGAAAGGCTTGGGTGTGGTATATAGTAGTCAGTGTTTGTTATAACTCTACTGTCCAGGATTTTGGAGTTTCTTCCAAGCCTGGACTAATGGCCGACGAGAATGCGATTTGCTTCCCAAAAAGATCCACCGATTGGAGGTGGAGAATTGTGTTGAGGGCTTTTGAGGATATGGTTTCAAGATAACTGTTGCATCAGTATTGCTACCATCCCCTGAAACTTTTCAAGTGCTTTCAGATGGGTCACTTTGTATGGGTCGTATAAAACTAATTAGAGCCAGTACACAATACGTGGCTTCATATCCCTTCTTTTACCTATTGCCCTTTCGCATGAGCTTTTCGTACTTTTTCTTGGATATTAGGTTTGCGGCTGAGTTTCTAAGTAAACTTGGTCACCTAGTTTCAGCCTCTCCCCATTTAGTATAAGGCAGTTTATAGAAGGAACACTATGTTTCGAAAGAAAAGTATCAACTCTTTAGTCTTTAGTCCATGAAGATGCCTTAGTGAGGGCATGTTGTAACACCTCAATCAATGTGTTATGTGAATAAATCAGGGCAATATCATCAGCATAGGCGGCAAAAATGGAATACTCCAGATCCAAGAGAGTCAAATTCCCTGAGGAGTGCCTCTGTAACAACAATTTTACGTTTACCTAAATAGACCGCTGAGAAATTCATGTAACTAATTTCATATATTCCGCTTTTCCTATTTTTTCTATATTTGTATTGATAAGAAAGTCGTTAAAGTTTTATTATTAAGAAATGCAGCAGATATTTCTTTTCTTTAAAGGTTATTTTAATTTTTAGGAAGTACCTTCCACATATAAAATGTTCCTCCAGAATTCTTGTACATTATTTTTGTCTATCGGAAATTAAATAACGCTTAATGTCCCAAATCGTATTAGAAACGAACTGCAATACATACATACATCACGGGAATTCCAAAAGTGTGTTTTTAAAATCCCACGAGAACTTGGTAAATCCAATCCAAATAAAAATCATATAGCATGGACACCACGAACCCAAAATGACATGATTTTATCAATCAAATCGGTTTGGTAAAATCGCGATGGTTTTACACAAATTTTTCGCTATTTGGTTAAAGCGTAAAAAAAAGTTTTACAAAATTGAAAATGACACTTGACACGAATAACGAAAACGTTTGGACGTACGCAGAATAACAAAGTCGTACATAACACTATATAGTTTCTCGCTATTTGAGCACGAATCTTAAGCTTGTATATAAGCTCGAAAAATTATATATGTACACAGTTATATACGACAATAGCTGTTTTTCTTCGTCACGGTCAAGATCATAGCAAATCGATGTGGGTTAGTGACCCGATGGGAATGTTAAAATCAGATCGTGGTAGTTTACAAAAACATAGAGTTTGTAAAATTGAGTGTAAAGAAATTTTAGTTCTTTTGTACATTATTTACATATTATATATACATTATTTACTAAATAAAATTAGTATGAAAATGGCTATAATATTAGAGGTATGAAATAGGATTTCAGTCATGTTCAAAAATTCTACTTAGAATAATAAAAACCTATAGGAACACACACTATTAGAATATTTTAAATCTACATTACCAGGTCTTGAACCCGATAAATATGTGGGTTAAGTTGTTGTTGTTATTCTAATTTCATGTTAAAGTGCTGATCCTGACCTTGAGCCAGATGAAAAAAGTACAGCTAATGTAAGCTTTCTTTATATTGTGGCTATAATTCATGTGCTTTTTACTGAAATTAAAATAATAAGCTTATGGTCTTAATATTCTGGAACACGCTTATCAAGAAATAGAAAGAAGATGATTTGGTATATTGTCATCTATTTGTATCACCTAGGTGGTTTGGATTTGTAAGGTCTTCTTCTTAATAATTGGTTGGTTGGTTTGCAAGAGGGGGAAGATGTGTATCTTTCTTGCACTGAGGCCAACTGATCCCCGTAGCGAATTGGATAATTCGATTATATTCCGATTTTTTTACTTCTGCTTCGCAGAAGTATGTTCCCAAGATTCTAAACCTTCTTTGCGTTAGGACTGGGCATTGACCGAGAACGTGTAAGACGGTCTAGTCTTCTTCCCGGCATCTTCTGCACAGACTGGAGTTCACCACTCCCACTTTTATGGCTTGAGCCCTTAGTCTTGCATGTCCTTTTCTTTGTGCCTCCTCGTTGCCCATTCCATGGTTTCTTTTTTAATTTCCTGGATGGGTATGCTCAGGTTGAGCATTATTGGAGTGTCCTCATTTGCGCCTCTCCGCGCCAGATTATTTGCTTTTTCATTTCCTGCGATGCCACAGTGCCCCGGTACGTATATTAGGGGGACGTCGTTGTGTCTCCCTAACTCCGTGAGGACCTGTTTACATCCCTCTATCATTTTAGAGTTTAGCGCGACGTTTGTTAAAGATTTAATGGACGACTGGTTATCTGTACACATTGCAGTCCTAGAAGATCTTACTCTTCGTTCCATTAGTTGCTTAGCTCCTATCTCTATCGCTGCGATTTCACATTTAAGAACTCGAGGAGGAGTTGTTTACCCCGCCCCATAACTCCGGTTTTGTTCCCCGCACGATACCACAAAGCCAGTCTGTGGCTTTGGAGTACTATGGTGTTTTCTTCAATCACCCTATTGTTGATCCATTCACTTTTTGTCGGGAAATAAGTCTTGCAGATTGGCTTCATATTGGGATTCCCAGTTTTGAAGTCCCAACAATCTTCTTCCTCAAATAGTCTCTTGGTCTTATATCCATTACCCATTTGGACGATCTTTTCATGTTGGGTTTGTATTCCCCTTTCCTTCTACAATTTATTCATGCGTAAACGTACGGCCGAGTTAAGTGCCACATGTTTAATATGGAATTGTGGAGTGGAGTAATATTTTGAAAGACCTCCAGGGCCCTTGTCGGTGTTGACCTAGTAGGCCCTGTTACGCATAAATAGCACATACGTTACGCCTGGTCCATGATCATCTGGTTTCTGTCCACATCCATTCCTTTCCACCAGACTTTATAATATATGGTAATAATCCCCATACCTTTTCTATCGCATTTCTACACGTCCAGAAAGCTCTTACCACTTTGTTTTTCTTTTAAGTTAAGCTAGTGTTACAATGCGCAGGGGAAATATCTTTCTTAATTTTTGTCTTTTGGCGAAGCAGCAAATCTATCTGGGTTTGTCTTCAGTCTGAAATCCTGCGCCCAAAAGGTTCCCGTGTCGATTGCTTTTTGAAGTAAGTATTCCAAGTTTTCTTCAAAGTTACCTCTGACTACTATCGATAGGTTGTCAGCATCCAAATTACGTCGAGATCTTTATCTAACACTTCAAGTAATTCATCAATCACTATCAGCCACAAGAATGGTGAAAGAATCCCTCCTTGTGGAGTTTTTCTATTTACCCACGTCGTCAATTGTTCATTTCCGAAACTTGTATTTATAATTCCGTCTTCGAGCATGGACTTGATCCAGTTGATTATACAGTGATCTGCTCCTTTTTCCCTCAACCTATTGAGAATCTTATCGATTCTGATATTGTTGAATGCCCTTTCTATGTCAATGAAGTAGCCCAACGCTACTTCTTTGTACATCAGTGCCTTTTCCACTTGATGTAGTAGACCATGTAGAGCGGAATCAACCGATCTACCTTTCATATATGCATGTTGACAACTTGATAGTTGGTTCATGCCTATCTGTTTCCTTAATTCCCATTCTATGAGCCTTTCTATACTTTTCAGTAAGAATCAGATAAGGCTAATTACTCTATAGTCCGTCTTGTGAGCGAGTCTGTTACCTACTTTCTGTAGGATGATGGGATAAATAACTCCCATCTCTGCCCGGGTATTTATATGGGTTAAAAGATTTGATTGCCCATTTTTCTAATAATTATATATTCAAAGAAAAATTTTCGTTACCCAGAAAGAAAAAAAGTGATTCCATTTTTTTAGAATTTCAATGGATGAAGCGCTCCATTTAATATATCTCAGTGAAGTAAATATCAAATGCCGTAGGTAATCAAAGATGACTCGATCACGTGCTGAATAAGTGAGGTGAAAACTAATAACATAAATATCTAGATCTATCTGAAGTTTCTAAGATTAGACTATGTAGTATAAATAGGGACGATTAGTTTAGTCGTGGGTTAGACTGCGAGGAGTTTAGATGCGATTGATGATGTGAAGAGATAGCAGTGATTTAACTAGTAAAGCGATAAGTTCTTATAAGTAAAGTTAAATGTTACACTGTGAAGATATCAGTTAAGGAAATTGTAAAACGAATTGAACAGTGTAGGGAATAAATTGTGGGAGCATTTGTGATTGAAAAGAAGTGTCTTAACTAATCCGTCGCGCCCGTTACATTACAATATTTTATATAGAGTTCTATCGGGTCAAGTGTAACTTTACATTTTGCAAAAATGTTATCAAAGTTTTCGTCGACATATACGTATCGTGATCACAAATGATACGACTGCCGATAGCGGTGTTTTGTGTGATAATTGTTTTGTGGGATCAAGTCAACCTTAGGTTTTACGTGAAGGCATTCAGGATCGGAAGAGCAAAATCGTTGTTACTGTTTGTCAATGAATCGAAGAAATTTAAATATCATTTTCACATTTCCCCAAAGATTTTCGATTTACCTACACTATGTTTTCCAAGTATAACTCGTTATTTAAAGAAAGTTTGTTCGAAGAAGTTTACCCGAGTCGATAACAAAGTTTTCAAGTAGATCTACAATACAAAGTGAATTCCGAACCACTGAATTCACTCAGTGCACTATTTTTTAAAACAATTGTGTGTGTATTCCAACGACTAGAGCAATTTCAATACCGAGATTATAAGAGTGTGAATCTGGACAGTCTCCTTATAGATGCATATCATATTGATGCTGATTTGATATACTCTACCAATGAAGTAAATGTCTAACTTGAAAACCTAAATGTGGCCATTTCACACCTATTCCAGACCAACGTGCCACTCCGAGGAGTGTGTCGTGATGGACGCCCTTGGATCACCCGTGATATATTACGCATGATCTTATCCAGGAATGCCGCGTTTCGAGCATTCAAGCGGTCTCGCACTGCTAAAAATTGGGAGGCTTTTCGAAGGCTACGTAATACTGACAACCATGTTGAACAAGATGTCAAACGCAACTACGGTATTAGTTTCTTTTGCAGTGATATAACCACTACAGAGCTCTGGCGTAGGGTGGACGATCTTGGTCTGTTGGGCCACGAGTCGGGAGAAAACCTTACTATAACATCCCAAGAGGTCAACTCCCACTTTGCCCCGCCACAGTTACGTTCGCCCAGCGCTCGAACGGACTCGCTTGTGCTTGAGTTCCAGAACGCCTTCTCTTTTTGCAATGTTTCTCTTGAGAATATTTATAGGTCCATCTACAGTGTCAAATCAAATGCGGTGAGCCTGGATGAGATTCCAATCAAGTTCGTCAAATTAATTCTTCCAGCTATATCACACCACCTATTCAATAGCATTTTCACTACTTCAGGTTTCCCAAGTGCTTGGAGGCGGGCCTTGTTTCGTCCAATTCCTAAGAAAAGCCATGCATCGAATATTACTGACTACAGGCCAATTAGTTTGTTACCATCACTCTCCAAGGCTTGGGAGACTCTTGCAAAGAGCAGATGACGGACTACCTTGAATCGTTAGGCCATCTCTATGGTCGTCAGTCCGGGTTCCGAAGGTCGCACAGCACTACCACTGCGCTTGTGGATATTTGTGAAAAGATACGAATGAACATGGACAAACACAGCCACAATTTCGCTTCTCCTTCTCTGATTTTGGTAAGGCCTTTGATACAATCGATCACGCCTTGCTGTGCGTGAAACTGAAAACAAGGCTCGGGTTTTCCTCGTCGGCTTGTGACTTGATTTTTCCTACCTTACTGACAGGACTCAATGATTCTGTGTGGAAGAGGTCTTTTCTAGATTCCTGTCAATTTCCAGGGGCGCTCCCCAGGACTCAGTGCTTGGCCCCCTCCTCTTCAGTGTATTCAATAACGATCTCCCTGAATGTGTCGGTACTGGGTTGGTCCACCTTTATGCTGACGATGTACAAATTACCTTCTCCTCTGAGCTGGGGCAGCTGCATGCCAGCGTAGGATTGATAAATAGGAACCTTCAGGAACTTCCAACAAACTCAACCTCAACGTGTATAAGACGCAGGATCTGGCTTTCTATCGCTTCCCTATTCGACCTTATTCCTCTCAGCCAAACCGTCACTACTTTTGGCTTAACTTTAGATGAGTGCCTGACCTGGGCTTCTCACAACATCCAGGTGTGAAGGAGTGCTCTTCGCCCTTCGCAGATTATACTCTGCTAGGTCCTTCACTTCACAATGGCTAAGGGCCTTGTTGGTCAGGTCACTACTCATGCCGATTGCCAAGCCTTTTCGGTGTGCAATGTAGGACAGTTGAATAGACTAAAAGCTAGTTTCAACTCATGTGTCAGATACATCTTCTCGCTGGACAGGAGAGATCATGTTTGAGGCCCAACACACACATTCCTTGGTCCTTGGGTGCTCCTTCTTGGATCTCCTCTCCCTGCGGACACTTCAGCTGCTTTACCGTGTTCTAAGTTCAAAGCTCCCCAGTTACTTGTACTGTAGGTTCAGCTTGTCCAGGCCGGTGAGATCCAGGTTTGCTGCCGTTACCATTGGCACACAGATACCTACGTTCGCCGAGTTCCTTTAAAGCTAGGTGTCTTGATATGTTTAGACATGTTTCTATTTCGAGCTACTCCCATCCCCCATCCCAAACTTATCATCTTAGTATTTCATTCGTTTTTTGCCTCTCCTTATTCTTCTCACTGGCTCGGTCATTGCTATTTTCGCCGCCATGGGACTTTGTAGTCCTTTTCTGGTTGTTTTGTATTACTTATAGTTTAGTTTAGTGTTATTTTAGGATTATTAACGCTATTTAGTTAACATAGTGATTGTACTCAGTTAACTCCTTTCTATTTGTATTTTGATATTGCTTCTATTTAGTTATAAAGCCAATTTATAAGTCAAGGCTCCTGAGCCTTTCGATTGTTATGTTTCAAATCGAATAAACAATAAAGAACAATTGCAACGTGGACAACGATACTGTAAAGGTTAGAGGAAAAAATTTATACCTTATTTGGTAGCAATCGTTGTGTTCACTGTTTATTGTGTTTAATTTAGGCACTATGCATTTAAACTGCACCAACATACTCAAATTGGCAAGAAATTGTGAGTATGTGCTCTTGTCAGTTCTTTGAAGTCAATAATGCAAATAATATACCGAATTTTAGAGATTGCAGTCCTTACAGGTTTAGTTTTCTGGTGCATTAAAAGGGCATTAGACAAATCTTGCTCGGAATTGCATATTTTAAATGCTCACTCTAATTTAAAATCATTTTAGTAAGTTTTACCTATTGTTTTAGGTAGTGGTGTTTTGACTGCAAGATGAACAAACCTTATAAATTACGGTGATTCTTTGTGCATTCTCAGCCAGTACACATATTTATTTATTATTTAATATTTAGAAATAATTTTGATTTTCATAAATTGGTTGCTAATAAGAACTTAGCTCAAAATTTGCTATGTAAATCAACTATGCCCCACAGTTGACATAAACTTTCATAAACTTTCACAAGCCCCAAATGGGAATTACCTAGTCATATTATTAAACCTAATTTCTTCCAAAAATTTACTTTTATTTACATCCCCTACTTAAAGCACGCCTATTTCATGTAATATTAGTCCAAAAACCATAAATATGCCAATAAATACCTTTAATTACAAACATCTTGGATGCACTCCATCAACATCACAACCTTTTCACTGCACAAAAGTTAAGCATTAAAACTTAGGAGAAAGAATTTTTATTTAAACGCATGACTAAAACTACGTTAATTGATAAGTTAACAGCTTAAATATTTAAATTCTGCCAATTTTTTCACTAATTTAAGGAACATAAACACCCTCAATAAATATGACAGAAACAGGTGTACATCACTTCACATAATCGCCTAGATTTTATGTGCTTTGAGTACTTTATCAAGTATGGCTGCTTTCTAAATTACTACCTTATTTTACTGTGCTCTTTAACGTAAGAAATCTTTTTTTTTAAATATTATTACGTAAACAAACCCAAAAACCAAAACAAACGTTTTTGAATAATTGCTTACTTCATTTAACTTTTCCTTGCTTGCTTCACTTTAAATTTATGTATAACACACATGTCGCAAAAAAAATTCGGATTTGGGTTAATTCTAAAACCAAAATCTTAATTTCCTTTGCCGTATCTGCAACCAACTTACATCGCGGAGGTCCCAGGTTCGAATCCCACCGGCAGCGACTATTAGTTCCATTAGGGGTTGCAGAGTAATGCCGGTGCTTCGGAATCCACCTAAAATTGTAGGTCTGCACTTCCGATCAATTATGAAATCGAGTCATTTTCTCCCGCTCCATGCCCCACGAGGGGGTTAGAGGAGCGAGATAGATGTGTCTATTTTCCTTATTTATTATTTTATTTCATAAAAAGTACGCATTTAGATTTTAGCAGTTAATTTTTTTAATATTCATTTCCTTCAGGTTTTTCTGTACACCCTGTTACTTATCGTAAAAGAGCAAAACGATCGATCATTCGATTCGAATCGACACCAGTAAAGGAAGATCGATCCAGAAAAAATCGGAGTGTCATAAGATCGATTTTCAAAAAATCGCCGAATCGTCGATTCTTCCACAAATAAAGAAGAAGATAAATAATAATAATCATTATTGATTTGACAAAATTGAAATAAAACAAAACAGTCAGTACGTTTACATGAGATTGAGATTTACTTTACTTTAATTACTTCACCTCAAATTTTCTTGAAATGACATTTAAAGTTTTCAAGTTTAAGTGTTATGAAATTGTTTTGTCTTTTTGTTATTTAATTTAAATAAACCCATAAAACGTGAAGCCGATCATAATTTTTATTTGGAGTGTCTATTTACCACTCTCAAATTGCCGTGTAATTTCCGTGCACAAGGGAATACACGTAAGTACGATAAGTGCAAATAGTCACTTCTATATTCATATTACTGGTAATAATTGTCACAGCTAGAAGAAATGGCTAACTGGAAATAGATTTATCTCAATGCTGTAGTTATTATTGAAACTACTCCTTATATACTCTTTTTCATCTTTCGTACTCTCCATCTTTAGCTTTGCATTTTCTTAAGTACTCAAGTCAAGTTTACATGATAAATTTCAAGTGAATCAAACCAAATTTTGTGATTTACTTGAGTGAACATGATATTTTCGTTACTCGAAGTTTACCTGCAATATGCATGTAAACGTACTGAGTATACATAAAAAATGGAATTTTTAATAACATATAGTGGAAAGGAAACTTGATTAACCGGGATGATCGGGCTGTTCCCGGATATTTGATTTTGCCGGTTAATCGAATGTTATAAAGTCTTATTAAAAGTCAGCAGATATGTAGATCATATTATGTATAAGCTTTATTCACCTTTTTAACCAACATAAAATAGTTCAACTACGCAAATACATCGAAGACATAATATTAATGCAATAAAAACAGTCTTCACAAATTAACTTATATGTATACTTAAGGTTTATTCACTTTATTTAACAACACAAAACAGTTCAACTATTTAAATACATAACGAAAACGTAATATTAATACAATAAAAACAATAATTTCCTTCGACAGGCAGTTGCTCATTTGAGTTTTCAGTCGGAGTTTGGTTGTTGAAATCCTTTTTAGTATTTTTGGCATTATCTGTCTCAGAATTCAATATTTTATTATCTGGACTATTTTAGACAACCGATTATTTTCACAATCAAGCGGCTCGCTAGAAAAAAGTAAGAATTGTAATATTTACATGAATTGATCAAAATTGCATTTAGTGCGATTTTGTGTATTATACTTACAAATGGATACCATCTGTACTTCTATAGATAGTATCAATAGTTGAAATGTCTCCAGAAAAAGGCATTGTGGAAGATTTAACCAGGTTCATTGCATATTTATATGCATATATGCATTTTGCATTACTGATAGCAATTTATGAATGGCCGAAAATTCATATCATTAACTTCGTTTGCTTCGTCGCCAGGAATTTCCAAATATATTGTATATTTCTCTGGAGACGCAGACGCCGATTCTAAAATGTGAAAAGTACGAAATTAAAGACTTGCACTTCCAAAAATTACGCTTTGACAAAATTTTTCTGCGACAGAATACTCAGATAGAATATAGAATAAATTAGAATAAATCTTACCTGATTGCCCTCATCTCATGTCTTATTCCTTTCTTTGCGCTTTTCGCGCGAAGCAAAATTAGCAAATAATAAAAATAAATTTTTAAAAGTTCCGTTAATTACTGTCAATTTTAAAATGTCAAACTTAGATCGAAATTTGGCTAAATCGTCGATTTCCAGCCCCTTCGAAACGATCGAGGAAGAATCGACGATTAATCGCGATTTTCTAGAGTGAAAAATCGTCGATCCACAAAGTTCGATCTGAATCGTGAATCCCTACTGTCAACACGTTTATTATTTTGACATAGACGTCTGTGGGAGAGGAGTAAATAGAACTTGGAAAAAATTAACTTTATTGCCATTTTTACATAAATTAAGTGTCTAAGGCAGGCTTTTTACTAGATGTTTTCTGTTTGCATTAGAAGAGCAGTTCTTCATGTTAGAAATCCAGGCAGGGAGTTCTGTACAACACAAATTAAGCGCAACACACTTCCGCAACTGTCTCCGTATGATGTAAGTAAAGAAATCGTAAAAATTCTCAATTTATGCAATTTGTGTTCTAAGGTCACTTGTATTTTGCGTGAAAATGAATATACCCATAATTTCACCGAAGGCTGCATTAAAGGATATGATTCTAATCAGTTGGCATCAAATAATCCGATAGAAGATTCAAGAAGTGAAGGAAGCTTTATCCATCAGAATGGTATGTATTTTTGGACAGTTACTAAGAGAAATATAAATTTATTTGTTAAGGATTCATTTGTGGAATATTTGATGGTCATGGTGGACCCTCATGTTCTCAAGTCATTGCCAAGCGACTTTTAAGATATATCGCAGCTAGTCTAGTGAATAGAAATATTTTAAAGGATACAATATCACGTGGAGGAAATAGTCAGTCCTTTCTCAAGTGCCATAATGATAAAGTGAGTATCTAATTTGCAACATTAAACAAATTGAAATAAAAAAGATTTACTTAGGTTGATTTTGTTAAGGAGATCAAAGCTTTATATGAAACAAGTTTCCATAAGTTTGCAAATGATATTTGCTATAAGTCTGTTCCCACCGAGCGAGACGAAGCCATCACTAATGCATTTCTTCGATTGGACGACGATTTGTCCACAGAGGCATTAGATAATCCTAGTGTAAGAACAATGTCGGTTGCTATGTCAGGTATAAGGGCAAATATGCTAACAAACTCAATTAATTTTTTGTTTTAGGTGCTGTTGCTTGTGTCGCGGTTATCGAAGGTAGAGACCTATACGTAGCTAGTACTGGAGACTGCAACGCAGTTTTGGGAACATATAGTGATACGGGACAGTGGGTTTCCAAACGACTTACTCAAGAACATAACACCGATAACATAAGAGAAGTTAGGCGGATTCTAAGTGAACATCCGCCCAATGAAAAAGAAACTGTTATCAGAAATGAACGACTTTTAGGGCAGCTAGCGCCACTTCGTGCTTTAGGCGACTTTCGGTATAAGTGGTCAAATGAAATTATGCAAAAAGTCGTGGTACCGCAATTCGGTGATCTAAGCTTACCACAGCACTATCACACCCCACCGTACTTAACAGCACGCCCAGATATCACGTATCATGTTCTTCACCCAAGCGATCAATTTCTTGTAATCGGTAGTGATGGATTATGGGATTTCCTTTCACCGTCGCAAGTTGTAGAACTTGTTGGGGAGCATATCATGGGTAAAGCCTATCTACAACCTCTGAAGCTTTCAGAAAATAATGTTAACTTGGGCGAAGTTTCAAATATTCTAGCTAAAAGGAAGCAAGTATTTTTGTGGTTTAATTTATTTGTTATTACAATTTATGCACTTATAGAGCTGGAAGAAAAAAGAAGCCATTAGATTTGAACTGTTCAACACACCTAATAAGAAACGCCTTAGGCGGAACTGAGTACGGTATTGAGCACTCAAAACTTTCTCATTTGCTATCCTTGCCACAGGACATTGTCCGATTGTTTCGAGACGATATCACCATAACTGTTTTGTATTTTGACTCTGAATATCTAAGAAACTATACTTGAAATATATTTGTGATAGGATCTACGTCATTAGCGATTTAAGATTATTTATTTTAATTAGGATTTGTTTGAATGCTAATAACTTTGACTATTTTTCACAAATTTTAATTCAAATATGTAGAGAATCCCAATTTGTTGTTTTAAAGTGCCTCAAATAAAAATATGCTTTTTAAAATTGATTTTTCCGTAAATCATTAAATTCATTCATTCAAATATTTAACAGCTACGCAGATATGACTGCTTAAATTTTGTCTCAGATGGCGTGAGAGATGGAGGTCTGTTGTTTTCGTTGCACATAAAAAGCGGAAGTGCGTACGGTGCCGCTCAGCATATTAACCAACCTAAAAGTCGATAAAGAAAGTTAATGATCATTACACATCCAAAAGTACTACTTGGTCATTGGCGTTGACATCAGCGCTATATCTCCATTGAAAGTTCATGTTTTTGAAAAGCTCAGCATCACTTTTGGCAAAATACAGATGATTAAAATTTGATTAAAAATAATTGCGTTTGAGTCGTTGGTGGAGTATTGGCCATCGCACGATATTCGACAGTAACAGCAACCGCAGGGCCGACAGCAAAAAATGTTTACCGTCGTCTGTATCAGATTACACATACACGCATATTCTGAGCGGAAAAAATGACATTTCGAGGGACGTCAGTTTGGATTTTCGGAGTTCAGTAACAGTTATTTATTTTGCCCGCGAGATGGCAACCGCAAAATTGATTTTCTCTCTTATAAAATTCGTTGTTAATTGTCTGCAATTGGTAGCATTGTTTTATGTTTTAGGCACAAAATACAATAAGGCCGACATGTTATGATGACCAACTTTTGTCGGTAAAAATGTTGGTGCTATAATACATTGACGCCGACATATCGCTGTTATTTCTTGTTTGACAGCGAAATAATTGCGGAAAATAGTAGTGACTTTTATATCTGAAATTAAGAAATGGGAAGAATAAATAGAAAAAAGAGCTTTAAAAATAGTTAATTGTATTGTGAATGTTTTTTTATAATAAATATATTCAACTTCTCGCATCAATCTATTAATTTCTCCTCAAAATTCATTTTCATAAATTCGTTTTCAAACGCGCCAAAATTACCTTTCAGAATGAAATGTCAAACTCAAATGTTGTTGTCGGCGCCAGCAACTTTCGTATTTAGCCCAAAATAAAATGAGGCCGACACAGCGTATTGGTGGACAAAACTGTTCTTGAAGTATGGCGCTACCGTACTTCTAGATACAATGGCACCATCACATCAAAGTTTTTAGATAAAGTTCGGCAAAATTTGAAATTTGCTGGCGCCGACAACATCATTTGAGTTTGACATTTCATTCTGAAAGGTAAGGACAACGATATGTCGGCGTCATTGTATTTAATACCAACATTTTTACTGACAAAAGTTGGTCATCATAACGTGTCGGCCTCATTGTATTTTGGGCTTTAGCTACAAACTCGTAATTCCGTCGTGTGTATTCCGTCCAGCGGTAATTGAGCTACTATACCTAGCTACATTATTAAAATATACCGCCTAAAAGTGGGAAACGCATCGCTTTTCTGAACTATGCCATAAAGTTTTAGCTGTCAATTATTGTCATTAATTTGACAATTCTCGGTAAACCGAAAGATTGTTTGTTTTTGGACTGTATTTCACTGTCTGAATTTGCAGTCTTTTGGTATCATTAAGCCTTAATTTATTTGTTTTAATAATGGCAACTCCTCCAAAGTTTGCTGGCACCGGTTTAGAAGATGTAAACATTCCCGGGCAAGCCTACTTGCGTGAAGCTCTTACCTCTTGTACCGATCCTTTAAAAGCAATTGAAAGTTTTCAGGTAAACATTAAACGGTTAAATTATTATTAGAAACTCGTAAATTTTTTATTTTAGCTTGAAAACGGTATCCTCTTACCCTCGCTAAGGCCAATGCTACCTTTGCTAGATTTACACGGAGTACGCCGCTTAGATTTTCACACATCTGTGCTTGAGGTAATTCAAAGCATTATCAAAAATTATTTAATATAAAAATAAGATTTTTTGTATGTTAACATAAAAGCGTATCGGAGCATCGCACAATGTATTTAAAATACGCTGTGTCTACTTAAAACGCCGTGTCTGTGTTAATTTCAAATTTACATAGTATACACGGAGTTTAGCTAAGTGCGGTTTTTCTGTGCGGGTGTATCTTGTTGAATGTTTAAAGGCAATAGGAGACGAGCAAAGTGTGTCTTTTAAATGACTCGAACATCTAAGTCCGAGTCACTTAAAGGATTCGTTCCGGAAGACTCGTTCATTCGGCCTAGGTCTGATAACGAAATTGCTTTAAATACTTTAAAAAATGTAAAAGTTTTACATGCGGATAACAATTAGTTTTAACTTACACTATGTAGTCACAGACTTTTATTTCAAAATTCAAAAGAAAATTAAACAGAAGCAGACGGAGGGACCAGTATGGGTGCCGCGACATTTTGATCGCGTTTTTCTAGAAACATTTTCGAAGCTATCGTCATCGATAACTCTAACACAAATTTTCCAACCGATCTTTTTTTTATTTTTTACGAAAATTTCGTAATCATTGGGGCTAACGTTTAGCTTTTTTATTTTTACTTGAAATTTTTTTCTTTTGCAATCACATTAAATTCAAGAATTTTGTGCTAAAGCTTATATGCACTTTCAAATGGCGGCCGTTTTGTTAAGAATGTGAACAAAATAAAAAATTTTGATTAAGTATAGCGACACTTTTCTAGTATAGGGAATTGTTTCTTATTAGATGACCCAAAACTGAGATATCGATGTAGTCGTTGTATGTATATATCGTTTGTAAATAGCGCAGCCGCGTTGTATATATTGTCTGGCATTACATTGCAAAACTATCTACATATAGAAACTACCCACAGCTAAATACAAAAAACAATGCCAGATTAATGCGAACATAAACATCCAAAAATGTTAGTCAGCTTAAAACATTTAACTCGTTTCTAACGAAGGTGTCCAATTGAATCTATATTTTCTGCTTACGTCTGTTTACCGAATCCTTACCGAAAATTATTTAGTAGGTACCAGGAATAGTCGGATGCCTGTCGGCAATCTTTGGAACTATGCTCAAATTCTTCCAGAAAAATGTTCAATCCTTCTTGTATTAATGCAAAAGCTTTTGTTGACATTGGTTTTGCTAAATTAGGCACTCATTTATTTTATTTATAAAATCCCCCTATATCCAGCAGGTCGTGAAACATCCCCTGCCATTCCTTAATACCATTTTTAATTTTGTGTAAATTATTACTAAACTTAAAGGAATTAAACTTAAGGATTAAGAGGTCATTAGACCAGGGAATAACGGTCATTAGACCAGGGAATAACGGAAAATATTCCACATTCGTGTTGTTTTACTTAGAAAAGATTCCAACAATTTTACGGTACGCCTCCCGGGGGAACCCGCATTTTCAAATTTTCAGGATCCAGCATTTTCGAGGATTTTTGAGATTTTTTTAGTTTTTTTTCGCAAAATTGATAAATGTATTTATTTGTAACATGGTTAACATTTATTCTACACCAATAAAATTGATCTTGTCCATTCCTTAGAACTATATAGGATATTTTTACAACCTCCGATTAATATTTTTAGCATGAATGATCGAAAGACGGTAGTCGATGCTGATGAATTACTTATGTTGTCATTCTTTTCATTAAATTGTTTATATATTCAATTCATCAAGTATGAAATAAATTGCAATAAGATCTTGGTCAGGGGAAATGCTTTATAAAATTAAATAAGCAGAGGACCCTCGTGGCAGTACTAACAAATATTAATTACTTAACATTTAAGTTATACAGCACAGGTAAGAAAGCGGCATCTATAGTCGCTATAGCAATTAAGTCGCGACATAACAAAATCTCAAAGTATAAACACATCCAAATATTCAAATCTTCGCGTTGGACTTGTAGCAAACTTTGGCTAGGATATAGAAACTGACATAATCAGGATGATGACGAACGGAGGTAATGGTCAAGGTTGGAAAGCGTATGCCTCGTATCCAACAGTTGTATTACGTTCTTTGTATATAGCTTGCTGTTATTGGCACGTTATACAAAACAGCAGAGGAGTATGAATAAACCCAACAAAAAAAAACCTTTCGAACTAACGAGCAATGAGGAAAAGAAAATGGTGATGATGGTGGCAAAAGCAATGAAAATGACAGCCTGACAGTAAATTTAGATCAGCCACCCACAAAAATGCCACTCATCTACACAGATTTGAGCAAGAAAGTCAGAAAGGTGGTGAAGACTTTCAAAAACTCGTCCATCAAAAACGACAGGTATTTGAAAAGATACTTTCTATAAAAACCAAAAGACTAAAGTTTAATGTTGGTTTGTCAAAAAGTGCATAAGTGGTTCGGAAATCCATTTTACATATAAAGAATGGGTTAGAATAAGCAGTCTGATGAATTACTTCCAACCCATGAAAATGGGTCTTGAAGCTCTCTTCAGAAGGGATTCCACTCTATAAACAGTTCTGAGGATCGTTCGAATTCATATATGAAAACGTGTACACGGAAAATACATCCCTAGCTACGGTCTGTGACATCTGAAGTATCCATTAAATCTAAAAAAACTACGAAAAGACTCTTAAATTACATGATGAGAATTTCAAACCACCTAAAAGAGCTAAAGAAACTCTTAGAGAGATTGTATAAACAAAACGTTCAACAAGATGAACCACAATTTGTTTTTAGGAGTAGTTAGTTACTACACCACATCGTAAAGTTTAATGAAACCAAAAATCGTTGTAGGTATTATGTTGGTATTTATATAAAATAAACTTTGCAAATATTTTGTATATGTGTTTTATTATTTAAAAATCATAACAAGTACTTGAAGGCAATTCTGTCCGGTTCTTAGAATAAAGAACGAGAGGAAAGGCTATCTCAAGTAAACGACATGTATGATAAGCAGTTTACTTCTGGGCAGAGTGGCGACGGGTTTAAGGGAAGTGTCGCCAACGATCGTCAAATTGGACAAATCTGTCCAATCGGTTCGCTCAAGTTATGTTTTTCAATTTTTGTCGCCTTATGAAATCATAGTCGTTTCCGTAGTATTGAAATATAGTATATAGCATTGAAATAAGTTAAGTGTTTTTAAATCGTAAAATTAATTTAATTAATAAAATAAAGTAGGGCAAAGTTCTATTATATTAAAAACTTTATTAGAATATATAATTATAAATTATAATATAATTTAAAATGTAATCAAAATGAGTGAGCCCCTCTTGTATAAAAGCAAAATTTTACTACTTTCATGTTTGAAACACTCACATACCTTGGGATCTACTACATATAGAAAAATGCTAAATTTTTCCGAGTGATGTCCTTTATTCTACGGTCCGGTTTTAACATTTTCGAAGGATTTTTAAAATTCCCTCGGACTCTTGCGGGATTTTGGTCAATCTGGAAATCGTACGGGATGGCAAACCCTAAGTACAACTAAATTCGACCTGGAGAGTATAGGGGTGGAAACAACTTGAAGCTCTTATAGCGCGTATTGTAATGTGTACAAGGAATCCGGCTAGCAATTTCGTTAGGCCGTGGAAATAGTGATAGAAGGGTGCGAGATAACCGACAAGTCATCGATGCTACAGAAAATCAATGCCCTTAGAGACTCGGCTGTAGCGAATAAGTTTTATAGCCTTCCTTTGAACTTTATCTCATGTGGTATTCCAGGTCCCTGCCCAAATATCTTTCTAGAAAACCCAAGCATTTTATTGAGATTTTGAGGATTTCAAATATATGATTGCTGGATTTCTCAATACACAAGATGTTTAGAAAGGGAAAATTGGGAATATTCACTCCAGCGACTGGAATAGGTTGAGGGTGGCTAGGGAGTTTTTTTTAATGGCCTTAAAACACGATTTGCTTTGCCCTATCTAGGGACCGTAAAAATGTCGTTGTTTAATATTTAAATATGTCTTCTTGGTTGATTCCTGTAGAGTTTGCACGATAAAGGTTATTAATAAAGGTTATTAATAAAGGGAATTAATAAGGTAGGCGAATGAACTGTACCCTGAGGAATACGGAATTTATTTTGTAGTGATCAGATATAACTCGGTCTATTAATAAACGGATTGAACTGCTTGACAAATAACTCTCTATCCATTTGAAGAGGTAATGGTACGGACCAACTGTTTGAAGTTTGACTAGAGGGACAGCATGCTAGATCAACAAGCTTGACCTTTGTTACTTTAAAAAAATAACCATTAAAATCGCGATGGATATCAAACGTCGATTTTCTAGAAAATCAATATTGGAATTGACAGCCGTTAAGCCTAAATAGTTATTGGCTTTTCTGTAACGCGAACCGAGTGCTTTGTATTGCGCCAGAATAAATGCGGGAGGTACACTTAAAGTTAGGCTTTGTAACTTTAAAAAAAAATTTACGCAAAGTCATGTGAAGTAAAATATTTCTTATACTTTTACAAGAATACCAAATATTTCACCGCATTTTTGGTTTTGGAAGGATAGAATTAGACTACATTTGGGAGAGACAGAAGACAGCATTCAGTCTGAAGAGTATTAAACAAAACGCGAGTATTAGCAAAAGTTCATTGTTTAATGATTCGAAAATATGATTCCGATTGATATCTATAAGGTTTTCATGAGATTCGGCTGCAGATTCAGTGGTCGTCATCTGCAAAGCTGTGGAGAGGACTAGTAGTTAAAGATAAAAGGTCATTAATAATGAGGGAAAGGAAAGTGGGAGAAAGAACTGTAACTTGTGGTACGCTAGCTGCAGAATTTCTCACTTCCGCCGATGAGCACAGATTTTTTTATATCTTTTATTTCAGCCTCTTCAAAGGAAATTAGTAAACTAACAATTTATTTAATACGTGAAAATGTTGCTCTAAAGGCTACCAATAAAATGTCGCTGATACATCAGTGTCTGAATCTTAGAGTATATAACTATAAGGAGAGGCCCTAAAGCCAAAAAACCTCGGCACTTTTCTTGATGTAGTTGAATCGTTGAGTTGTGTGTGTTTTCGTCATGGCAGTAGTAAAACAGCGACACTTCTAGAGGAGGGCCAACATAAATTGGAAATTAGAGCGTAATCGCATTTTACAATTGCCTCAAGGAATTGCGAATGATTTTCTTTTTTGTAGCGAATCTATATCACAAAATTAAATTAAAACTTTTAAACATTTTAATCACGAATTTAAGTTTTTAGTGTCCCTTTATAAAAGTTAAATCACGAGCCACTGGGTTAGCTAAGGAGAAGCAAAAAATGCGATTTTAGAAAATGTAAACAAACTAAGAACGCGACGAAAAAACTTCACTTTTCTTTACGTTCCGTTGCTGTTCTTAGCGTGTCAATGCAATTATATCAACCTTAGGAACTAACAAAACATTATTTTAATCAAAAACTTCCCTGAAAAACGATATTCCACGTGTACAACGCCGATTGTTTGCACAACACAAAACGGCGCACTTCATTTCAACAATTTCACTATTAAAGTACACTGTCTACAGTTCAAAAAGTTGAAAGCTATTAGCTTTACAGTTTTCTAATATATTGCACTAAAATAAAGAGTAAAAACCACTCGGAACTTTATATGGAATTACAAAACAAAATTGTTAAACCATCAAACAATTCACGATAATCACTTTGACAGTTCGCAAACTAAGGAGAAGAGCTCTCCGTCCTCACCTCGCCATAAAGCCAAATGCCGATCACACGTACACGGTTTCACAGATGAGGGCCTTTCCTGTTGTTATATATTCTAAGGTCTGAATTTAGTTTCCACAGCATCACAATAATGATCTTGATTTTAGGTCCTCTACAGTGATCTCCCCTTTTTAATAAATTTAATTTGGATTGAATTAATGAATTTAATGAAATCATGAAATTACTTTTTATTTGCAGGAGCTTCGTGAAAAATTAATAGCGTTCATCAACGAGCTAGGACAAAAAGAAGGTCGGGAACGAGATCGAAAACTAAAGGAGCTACTTATAAAAAGTTTTCCAGTTGTACGCGTAAAAGCCTTGCGTCCTGTAGTAATGTGCATTCTTCGGAATACGACCCACATAGATGATAAATATTTGAGAATTTTAGTTAGAGATAGAGAACTTTATTCAGATACAGACACAGAAGTCAAAAGGCAAATTTGGCGAGATAATCAATCGCTTTTTGGAGATGAGGTATCTCCACTTTTATCCCAATACATAAGAGAGAAAGAGCACGTACTGTTTGATCATACTAATTTAAATAATCTCTTTTTTACACCTTCGCCGAAAATAAGACGACAAGGAGAAGTTGTACAGAAGTTGGCCCACATGATAGGAACAAGTGTAAAATTATATGATATGGTCTTGCAGTTCTTAAGAACTCTGTTCCTACGAACAAGAAATGTTCACTATTGCACGCTAAGAGCTGAGCTCTTGATGGCTTTACATGATCTGGAAGTTCAAGAAATTATTTCTGTTGATCCCTGCCACAAATTTACATGGTGTTTAGACGCATGTATAAGGGAAAAGAATGTAGACATTAAACGATCCAGGGAGCTTCAGGGATTTTTGGACAATATAAAACGAGGACAAGAACAGGTTTGTATTCACTGAAATAAAAAAACAATTTTGCGATTTTCTGTTTTAGGTTCTAGGAGATTTGTCAATGACTTTATGCGATCCATATGCTATTAATTTCTTAGCAACTTCAGCTATAAAAATATTGCAACATTTAATAAATAATGACGGGCTTCCTAGGGATAATCCTATTTTAATACTGCTACTTAGAATGCTTGCTTTAGGTTTAAGTGCTTGGGTCATGATCGATTCCCAAGATTTTAAGGAACCTAAATTAGATAGTCAAGTGGTTACGAAATTCCTTCCAGCATTAATGTCTTTAATGGTAGATGACCAATGTCGTAGTTTACATGCAAAACTACCTCCAGATGAACGCGAAAGTGCGCTTACCACAATAGAACACTCCGGCCCAGCCCCAGATGCAGTTGAAGCTTATATTCAAGAAAGTTCTGTTGCAAGCATACTTGCAATGTATTATACACTCCATACTGCTAGACAAAAGGATCGCGTTGGAGTCTTACGAGTTTTAGCAATATTGGCTTCGTGCAAAGACGACAGAGCCTATGAAGATCCGTTTTTACATTCATTGGTAGAATTATAACCTTAAAAAAAATATCTATACTTATGTTTACATTTTTCTAGATTGCGCTTCTTATTCCAATGTCTGAAGAATTTTCAACGGAAGACTTTTGTACAACACTTTTTGATGAATTTCTTTTTGCAGGATTAACTAGAGACAATGTCACTAAACATATGTTAAAACTTTTGTGGTATTTTAAAATTATTTAATATTTATTTTTTCTTATCTCTTTTTACTGTTCCAATAGGTACATTCACAGCAAACTTCCAGCAGGCCGCCTAGCGACACTTCTTAAGGCTATGCAACCAACCACCCAACACCATGAGAATGTTCACAAACTTTATGAAAGCTTGCAAGAACGAATAGGCAATTCAGTGCCAGAAAAAACTGAACCCGTTGATGTAGATTTTGATTCTCCACTTAAAAATGTACCAACACCTGGACCGCATTATGGCCAGTGAAGTTTAAGTTAATTTTTTGTTATTATAATAATTCAATTGGATATTTGTGTAAATATGAATTTAAACAGAATTCAAATGTACAAAAAAATGTGCTTTTGCAATTGTTGCGAATCTGCGCAACATAATTAGTATTAAATTAAAACTTTTAGTTTTTTTTAAATCTTAACATCCAGTCTTTTGGAAATCATTGGTAGGGCATCTGTCCATTTCTGGGATGCCGTAGATATACAAATTTCAGCGCGACAAGTATGTCACAATTCCAAAATATTAGTGTCAACATCAAATACTATAAAAGGCATTCTCACAGATACTTATGATGCTGAAGCGGGTAGTCGAATTAGGGTGAGAAAGCTTATAAGCAACCCGTCTGAAATCATGATTTGCATGTGGTTTGAAAACTACGCCTCAGATACACCATGCTGACGTAGCGCCGGCAACCTTTAGTTATAGAAAATGAACCACAATTTTTTTTTTAATTCATTAAAATTCATAAAATGGATACCTACAAATTATATTTTACATATTTGATGTCATTATCTAATCTCTCCCTTTAATCTATTCATATTATAAAACGCAATGTCCCTCTGTGTCCGTTAGTGCACGTATGGCTCAAGAGCCCCTGATCCGATTTACAATACTCTTTTTTTAGTTTATAGATATATTCTTTGGTCAGGTTTAAGTATACATACTAACTTGTGCCTGCGAAATGTTGTATGCAAGTCAGTTAGATGCAGTAAGGTTCAAGTCGACAGTCGGATGGGAGTTGAACCTTTAACATTTTGATAACGAATATGTGTTTGCAAGAATTTTTCGTATACATGCCCGGGATTGTGGCATAGTATATGTATGGGTAAATTGTGGTAATTACTCAAAGTTAACGTAAGTGTGAAAATAAAGGCTTGTGAGGTTTACGATGGTATGTGTAGCCTATGAATGATTGTTTTTTGTAAAGGCATTTCACGATGTAAAATCAATATCTTTTCTCCCGTAGAGAACGCCTGTGAAAGTAATATCCGCATGACGCTTGTACTAGCCCATTTCGTTTAACCATCCTTGTATCTGTACGCCCCTTGCAAGCAACCACCCTTGTTTCCAGCCGCCCTTTGCGAGCTATGACCCTTTTGTCTTCCCGCCTCTTGCGAGCTACAACCCTTTTATCCTCCTGTCTTTTGAATGCTACGATCCGTGTATCCTCTCGCCCTTTACGAGCTACCATCCTTGTTACCTCCCGCCCCTTGATGGCTACTAACCTTGTCTCTTCCTGCTCCTTGCGGTCTACTAACCTTGCCTCCTTCTGCCCCTTGCGTGCTAAAACCTTGGTATACTGCCGCCTCGAGCTACCACCCTCCCGCCCTTGCCAGCTACGACCCTTTTATTCTCCCGCCCCTTGCAAGCTACGACCTTAGTATCCTCCCTCTTCTTAAGAGCTACCATCCTAGCATCCTACCGCCCCTTTGGAGCTACCACCCTTGTACACTCCCGCCCCTTGCGAGCTACGACTCTTATTTCCTCTCATCATCCCGCCACTTCGAACAAAGTAGGAAAAAAGTGAAATATCTAATGCATTTAAAACCCACCTAACATGTTTACATCATACGTCATTTTTCAATTTGAAAATGTTGCCATTTTGGGGTGTATTTTTTGACCTACTGAACTTTTACCTTTCGAAACAACTTAAATAAAATCAATTTTAAGGGAGGGGTATGGGATAGCCACTTTGAAAAATCGTTTTTCTGACAATTTTTCATATAAAAGTACAACTTAAATATTTTCCCAAAACCGCAGGTCATTTGGAGTAAAACTCATTAAGATAATGAGCTTTGCGCTCCGCCCCTTTTGAATCGGCCGATAGGGAAAATCCAATTTAAATCTTGTAAAAAAGAAGGTTTTGGTTTTGACATTCAAGTGAAATGTGAAAAGTGTACGAAGCCATTGTATATTCCGTCAAGTGAAAGAATAGGCCGCATGTACGAAGTAAATTATAGATTATTATGCGTTTATTAGGCTGGTTTCATCTAAGTCTGAATATTCCGCCAACATGATCTCTTCGGCAGGTTCTCCATGATCCAAGACTTTGCCTTTCTTTAATTTGATAGGGTTTCCACGGGAATTTAGGATTCGTACCAAAACTTCCTTCTTTTCGTCGATAGTTACTAAACATTTTCCAATGGCGACATTTCTTATTTGTTCTGTTCGGTCTGGTTCTATTAGATAGAATCGATAGCACCTGGGATCACCAAGAACTTTTGCTCGTACTAAGGTTTCTGCACAAGGAGGAAGCTCAACGTCTTCATAGGCCACGATGCTCAGCTTCGAGTAGAAATTTTATCCCAGAGTCATAGGAATCTCTCTGTTGTCGTATTTAATGATTCCTCTTCCAAAATCCAGTTGAATGTTGTGTGCTCTCATGAAATCGAAGCCAAGTATGCACTCATCCGTTATATCTGCGACAAGGAATCTTTTCATTAATATTTCCCCATACACTTAAACGGATTCTCCTGTAGCTGTCCTCAATATGTATCGATTTTTGTTGCTAAGTCTTTAGAATAATCGAACCGAAAAATAGACCTGGTAGCACCTGTGTCTACTGTTATATTGTATTTTTATTCTTGAACTCTCCCATTAATTACTAAGCTGCTATCATTTCGCTGCAATTTCTTAATGTTGATGATAATTCCGGGGCGACGCAGAGTTGGTCTTTACTCGTTTGCCTGTTGCGAGCGTAGCGTTGGTATGTGGCTTACAGCTCCATTGCTTCTTTGTTTCTCTGGCTACCTCATTCACATAATCTTGGGATAAGCCAAATGTGTCAGCCTTTCTATGTCCGCACATAACTGCTGCAACGTCTTTCCATGCTTCTGTGTTCGACTCCGTAGCTGTAGACGGTAGACTTCTTCCATGTGCTGGTTGCCGTATCGTAATTCTAAGGCTTGTATTAAAGATGAATAATCGTACCTCAGCTCTGCTGGTATAGTTTGTAACAGTTCTGCAGCTGCTCCTCTGAGTGCTAAAATTAAAACTGTCGCTTTTTCCTCTTTAGTCCAAAAGTTCATTGCCGCTGCTGTCTCGAACTGAAGTCTGTATGTTTTCCAGGCCGTCAAATGTTGGAAGATAAAGTCTTTTCTTCATAGTCACATCTGTAGATAAAGTCGCTGAATGCCGTTTCTGAACACTCTCTAGTTCAGTCCTAATTTCTTCATTCATAGTTCCATTTCATAATTAGTTTCTTTTATTTTGACCTGTCCAGAAACTTCCACCTCTTTCAATCTCTTTTCAATATCTGACTTTATCTCACTCATTTTATAATCCATATGACTTTCGAGGTTGATTTTGATAGAGTTTTCTTCAAGCTGCTTCTGCATAGAAATTTCCATCTCGGCTTTCACTTCTTGAACTGAGGCTTTAAGTTCGCATACTGATGACTTTTGTTCTTCCAGCGATGCCTTTAACTCAGTTACAGACGCTTCCATCGTCGCTTTCAACTCTGCCGTTGATGATTTCTGTTCAATCATTGATGCTTCTATTGATGATTTCTGTTCTTCCATCGATGCTTTTAATTCGTTGTCGACGGCTTCTGTTCAGCTATTGATGCTTCTATTGATGATTTCTGTTCAGTCATTGATGAGTTAAATTTCAACAGAGTATTGAAAAGATCTGTCATGCTTGGAGTAATTTCTGCTTCTAAGGCGTCTTCAAAAACAACAGTCTCTGGATCCTTTCCCTCATGCTCCATGGCTTCTTGTAGTAACGCTACCAGGGCATTTTTATTTCCATTCGTAGGTAAGGAGCGTTTACTTAATTCCTCCTTCAAGTCTTGAACACGTAAGTCCTTCAATTTGCGACCCATATCTTTTAAATCAACTGAATACTGTGTGGGCACTTGGTGGAGCACTTTCATGATTAATAAAAAAAACCATATTTCGTTAACACTTGTTTAATATTCCACTATTTATCTTTAAAACAATATACTAAATGCCTACGCGTTTCGTTCTGTTAGAACATCATCAGGGCTAACTGGCTACTAAAACAAATTTTACAAATTTGGTTCTACTGATTGTTAACTAAAAGAGACCCAGCACTCAGCTCATTTCTAATATCTCGTAACGGTCCAGTATTCCACCTCCTTTAGATTATGTGAAATTCCTTCAATATATGGTACTTTCCTGTAATTTAAGTTAATATTATTTGAACTATCTTGTGTAGGGAAAACCGAACTAAGCAATTTTGTATATGTTTGAGCCTACCTAGCAATACTAAGTTGGTATCATTCGATGTTTGTAATTTGTTCCCATCTATTCCAACATGTTAACTTAAGGACATATTACATGCTAAAATTCTGAATTAAATTTCAGACAACAATCAGGCTATGCAAGTGTTAACGAAATATAGTTTGTTTTTTTTACATTGACCCAAATTCACTTTTTTAAAGTGCGGACGGATTAATTAAGACACTTATTTTCAATCACAAATGTTCACAATTTTACTCACTTCACTTAATTAGTTCGTTTAACAATTTCCTTTACACTGTTTCACTTTATAAATGAGCACTTATCACTTCGCTGGTTAAAATACAACTAACTCACTAGTCAAGTCAAGTGCGGACCGCGCGTTTTTAAACACTGTCAATTTCTAATCCTTCTTGATTCCGCATGGTTTCCTTTCACGTAAAGGCTTATCTTCGGCCTTCATTTCGATTGGTTGTCGTCCTTCGTTGTCCTTCTTCGATGTTTGTCTCCTTGTTGAACTTCTCGTTGAGTTGTCTTCCTTCGGTACGGCTGCTGCGCTACATCAGCCGTAAGTTTGACTTTCTCTTGTAGAGTTAGTAATTAAGGGAGGGTGAAGGAATAGGATTTGGGAATTTGGGTCAGTCGGGTCCTAATTTTTGGTGAGCTTTAGACTGGGTAGACTACCCTCGGTAGTGAATTCCTTTCATATCGTAAAAGGTTACTCTTCCGTTGTGGACATAAATGTCTGTGTTTTCGGGCTTCGTGAGAAGCAGGGGTGAGAGATATCTGAAGTCTTCCGGTATGAGAAGGTCCGGTAAGTTGTTTATGAGGGAATTGGGATGAAATGGAATCTTTTCCATTTGTTTTGTTGCTAGGTTGACTAAATATTCCTTGATAGGAGTAATGTTTGCGGCTTCATAAAGCTCGCTATTGGAGTAGTATTTGTGAGGCTCCTTTCTGTAGAGTCCCGTGCATGGAAGGAGAATTTTCCTCTCGAGATTACCGAGGCGTTCCATGTAAATTGGGAGATGGTGTGCCAAATAGGGAAACAGTACGTAATGACGGGTCTTATATGTTGCTTGTACAGCAAAAGTTTGGTTTTGGTTGAGAGTCCATTCCTGACATTGATGATTGGGCTGAGCAGGCTGAAGGCGAAATTTTTGCTTTCTGGGACGGGGCAATAATTCCGCCATTGTAGGCGGCTTTGATTTGCCTGGATTTTGAGACTTGCCGGTTTCGCCCGGTTGAAGGTTTTCGAATGCAAATGAGTTCAGATTTTGAGACATTTATTTTGATTCCCCACTTTTTATAGTAAGTTTCGAGCTTTACGAGGTGGAGGTTGACATTATTTACGGGCAAAATCGGGCAGCGTGATTGGGCATATGTTAAGGAGTCATCTGCGTACAAAAGTCTTGTAGTGAAAACCGTGGATTAGTTTGTTGAGGTGCGGTGGGAAACCGAATTGGTTTAGTTTGTAAATTAGACCATTGGTCCAAACAGAGTCGAATGCTTTTTCAACATCGAGAACGCAGCTGACTGTGCATTCATTTTTAATTAGAGCACAAGAGGCTTCAGTATGAAATGTCAGCAGTGGGTGTAGTGAAGAGTGTTGTGGCTTGAAGCCGAACTGAGATTCCTGCCGAATATTATTCTCTTCGCAGGAGTTTGTGATTTGTTGCTGGATGACTTTCTCAAAGAGTTTCCCCACATTAGAGATCAGTGAAATGGGTCCGAATTCCTTGATGTCCTTGGATGAAGTTTTCTTAGAGATGGGGCGAATACGGGAGGTTTTCCAATTTTTTGGAAAGTAACAATTGTTTATACAATTGTTGAAAATCAACGAGAGAAAGTCGTGAGCTAGACTAGGTGGGAGCTTTTTCAAAACAGCGTTTGAGATTTGGTCAGTGCCACTCGATTTTTTGCTGTTAATGGTTTTTGTTAGAATGAAAAGTTGAAGAGGGTTCGTGAAAATGGATTGCTATTGTGGATGAATTGCTGGATTATCCACACTGAAGAACGTTTGAGGTATGGATTCCGTATTATCCAAGAAGGTGTTTATACGAGTATTCACTTCATTGCAGAATGCTGGTTCGCTCAGACTTGAGTTGTCTTTAAACGTTTCTTGGAAGTATGTTGCGAAGACATCGCACTTTTCTTGTGGGAGAATGAGAATTTCCTCGTTGTTTGATATTGTTTTGGGAAATTTGGGCTTCCTACCGCAGACTTTGTTAATATTCTCAAATGTCTGGGCGTTTGGTTTGATTTTTTCAAGCCTTTTCCTGAATTGTTCATCACAATGCAGTTTGGTTTGTTCATCAATAATGGTTGATAAACACTTGACTTGGGACAGCACGGACTGGTATGCTGAATTTTGGGTGTTGAGGGTCCTATGATAGATGCGGTTGAGTATTTTCCGCAGTTTTTCCCTGCATTTGTACAGGTCTTGAAGGCCAGATGGAAGGTTCTTATATTTGTCAGCCAGTTAGAAATTGTTTTCCCGTGGCTGTTCTCGAGTTTGTCATTCCACATCGGGTGTCTGGCGTTAAAGTCTCCTCCGATTACCGTGTAGGTGTATTCTTTGGAGAGATTGTTTATAATTTCAAGATTCCGTCGTACTTGTGCGGCCGAAGCGCCACACCTGTTATACAGCGAAATCAACTCACTAGGCTGCTACTCAGACCTATTTATACTGTTTACCTTAATTTTAGAAAGTTCAGCAACTTAGTTCTAGAAATTTCCGTTATCCATTCCACAACACCAAGTCACCACAGCTTCGAGTCGGCCTTGACTTCATACGGAATCTGACGTTCTGCTGCTTTCCGAAATTCGGGACATGCGCATTGCACAGCTTGATTTCATTTACATCGTAGCCTATGCTATGATTCTATTTAAACCAATAATAAACCAAAATAAAACTTTTTTTTGAATTAAGAAAATTAAAGAATTAAAAAAGAATTTTGGAAAGGAAACTTATTTTTATAAAAAAGAACCTGGTGTTTGATCCTTCCTCGCTGTAGTTTGACCTCCTGCGTTGTGGACTTCTTTTCACTTACCACGTTCGACTTTTAAATTTCCAAACATTTTAAATCTTTTTGGTAGTTCCCTTGAAATTTGGCTTTCAAATTTTAATTTCTTTTATAATTGCACTTTTGCGTACGTAAATTTAATAATTTTGGTTAATTTTCATCTGCCATCATTTTATAATTTCCCTTTTGCTTTCGTTGGTTCTCCATAAAATTTTGTTCACTTTAAATTTCTAATGATTTGCAAATTTTTATATCTCTTATAGTTTCACCTTTTCCTTCGTTGATCTATGATAATTTTTGTTCACTTTAATGTTTAATATCTTCATAATTTCACTGTTACTTTTAGTTCTTTTCAGTTTTACTATCTTTAATAATCTCACTGCCTGCTGTTATTCCTTTGTTCAATTAAACTAATATCATGGGCTTTGGTCAGAATTGGCAAAGTATTGGTTAAAGGGGTATTCCCGTTTTTCGGTTTGAAAAAATGGAAAAAATTTGTTTGGCATTTTCTTATTCCACTATGACCATATAATCTTGGTTTCAAATTTTATCGCGGTATCTGTTTTAGTTTTGAAGAGATACGCATTTCCACCACTATCTTCCCCGGGAAATCCCCAGCTGAGATAAAACTTTAAACGCGATTTTCTCAGAACCAACTTTTCTCAACTTCATGGCAAGATTTCTCGAAAACGGTCTTACAGAATTTAATAAGTCATATATCAAATTATTCGCCATTATTTAAGGAAAAAGATGAACTACTATCGTGATGATACAAAACAACTAACTATTATTTTTAATAAAAAAATTAGAAAAAAAAAGGAAAAATTAGAAGAAAAAATTGTGTAAGCTGCGATTTTTTAACGAATTATTGGATATTGATAAGCGTAGTTCATCTGGTAACGGCTTTTCTCCTGAGTAAAATGACACCTCATTTGCTAATTTCAGATGACTCAAACGGACGCAATCCTGCCAAGAATGAGAAGGTGTGATTCGCGAAAGGTCAACTTCAAGCCCTCATAGCAACAACAATTTTCAACTTTTTTAAAAATCCAAGACTTTTCTAAAGTTTAGATCCTGCAATAAACGCAAGGTAAAACCATATCCGTTAAAATTTATATTGAAGTAATGAACGATTATCGCGTGAAAAACGGGAATACCCCCTTAAGTTTTTCTTTGACATTTATTTTGCCTTAACGTTTCGCTCGTTGTCACAGAGCTTCGTCAGAAGGTCTTATCTAAAATTATACTGCACATTAAACCTTAGATTTAAATACACACTTTACCAAAGTTACTGCGTCAAATCATATAAAAACAACTATTTTTCAATTTTTTGTAACGGTCACACATTTAAAACTAAAATAACTTATGATTTTACACTTAATTGATTATCATAATTAACATGACGTCACGATTAAAAACCCGAAACTATACAAAAAGACTATTATGCTATAATTACAAAACCTAACGTCATCTCCTTCGCGACCAGTCATCCAATAACGAGCAATAAGTAGAGTTGATGTTGTCCGTGTCAGTTTTCTTGTTGATGGTATTGTTCGTGTTATATATGGGGCATTTCACGCGAAGCGGACAGCGAAAAAAATTTGAGGTTCTGGGTTTTGTTCATATTTGGTTTAATTGTACTTCTATATGTCCTGAATTAATGTAAATTTTTATTTTTTTGTATGAAGTCTAGTTACCCTTTTATAAGCCTTTAAAGAATTGACAAAATTTGAGGAGCGGGTATTTTGTTTTTATCTTAAAATATAGCTTATAGTTCATAAATTATATGTGTAAAATTTTAGAATGTGATCTACATTCGTATCGGAGATAGAGAATTTGAACTTAAATTTTTTCATGCTTCCATACAAAACTATCGCACTGGCCAAACCCCGACTACGCGTTGCACTGTGTTCGAATGCAGATCACATTATGAAACTGAACAGGCATTTACTATACATTTTAAGTTATTTTTGAGCTATTTAAAAAAAAATTAAACATGTCGAAGTTTGTCAAAATTTAATTTTAAATATAAATTTTGGATTTTTTACATGAAAAAAAATCCAATTTCGAATTCGATACCACGACTGTGAAGAGCATGCAATTTCCTATAAGAATCACTATTTTACTTATTTTTATATAAGTTTCTTAATATGATTAATTACCTTTGAAACAGGTCATACATAACTTTTTCAAAATTGTTGGTTGTCCGCTTCGCGTGCCAAGATTTCTACATTGCTGAAGTCTGGGGTATCTATGCAATGCGATGATAGAGCTGTTTTGTTTGCATTTTATTTTTGATGTCCGACTTGTGGTTCAATATTCTATTCTTAAGTAGTTGTCCGGTAGTACCAACATAACATGAATCACAATTTTCACCAGATTTTCCGGCACAGGGAATTTTGTTAATAACATCTGATATCTTTTCTTTATCAGTTTTTTCTTTTAGTTTACTGAAGATGTTTCCTACAGATTTGCCACTCTTAAATGCTAGGCGAATGTTGCTGTTGTGTCTGTTAATAATTTTATTAAATTTTTCGGTAATACCCCGGATGTAAATAGCACTTTTATGGTATAAGGGCTGTGTACTGGTAGCTAATTGCACCAACTCATTCTCCTTTGGTTATTTTTTTGCATACTTTAACTGTTGTCTTTTCTAATTTCACTTTTGCATCTGTTAATTTATTAATCCTTGTTGGCCTTTCAAATTTTAGTATCTTTTAGACTTTTACTTCTGCCTTCGGTTCTTTAATGACTTTTATTCATGAAAATTTAGTTGATTTAATAAAAACTTTTCTAGGTTCACCTTAAAACTTTTGTATCTTCAAGGTTTCCCTTTTTATTTTCGTTGATTAAGAAAAAAGTTATAATTTTGAAACTTTTCAGATATGTTTATTGAAGTCTAAAGGGTACTAAACATTTTTCGATTTTTATAAACCATTTTTGGGCTATAAGAGTGTTAAAAAAACACCCTGAAAATTGGTGGTTGACATATCGGCCGACTGGATGGAAATAGGATAATTTTCTGTATGGAAGTGGATATGGTCCGAACTAGGGTAATTTAATTTCATCAAATGACAAAAAAGCGGCTGTTTGAAATTTTGTTTTTTTGTTGTTAGGAAATCGGCTGAAAATCGAATAGCTATCAAAAGCGATCCAAGAGATCCTAGTTGTGGCCATAGCCACACATGTGTACAACAACATATCCAAAAATCAGAGCAATCGGTCCAGTAGTTTTTTTCAAATCGTGCAACCAGTCAAAAAACGTGGTTTTGAGAAAATGCGCTTAAAGTTTTGAAGAAATGCCCTCTCTAAGTGACTTAGTATAACAACTATAAAAAATAGTTTTTAAAAAAAAAGTTGAACCGACTTCACAAAAAGCGCTAAAAAGCATAAAATAATTTTTTTTTAATTTTATATCTATTACGACATTTTGAAGTCGGTGCAAATCAAACAAACCAAACAACTACAACAAAAGTATTATGTATTATTTTCAATTGTGGTTCTGTAGTTGTTTTATTTGTTTAATTTGCACCGACTTCAAAATGTCGTAATAGATATAAAATTAAAAAAAAAATTATTTTATGCTTTTTAGCGCTTTTTGTGAAGTCGGTTCAACTTTTTTTTTAAAAACTATTTTATTTTTCACTTTTTAGTGTCTTCTTCTCTATACAACGAAGAAAGAACCATCCAAATCGGTCCACGCGTTAAAAGTTAGTTTTAACCCCCTACCTCACCCCCATTCCACTAAACTTTTTTTCTCATGGTATCAATCAAGGAATATACTCTACCGAACATAACCACCCCACCTCCACCATAGGACCAAATTATTCTCCTATTAGCAATGGGGGATTACACTCTATACAAGAGCAAAAGAACCGTACAAATCAATCCACGCGTTACAAAGTTAGGTTCCACCCCCCTTCTCCCACCTCCACCCCAGCAACATTTGTTTTCTCGTAGTATCAACCAAGGATCATATTCTATCCAATAGAAGAAGAATTATCCAAATCGGTCCACGCGTTACGAAGTTAGACTACCCCTCCCCCCCACCCACACCTTTCACCATAGGACCAAATTATTCTCCTATTAGGAATGGGGGATCATACAACATACAACAGAAAAAGAACCATCGAAATCGGACCACGCGTTACAAAGTTAGGATCCACCCCCCCCCCCCCCCCCCCCATCATCCCAAAATTTTTTTCACCTGGTATCAACCACGGAACATACTCTACCCAACAGAAAAAGAATTATCCAAATCGGTTCACGCGTTTCAAAGTTAGACTACCCCTCCCCCCATCCTAGGCCAATTTTTTTCTCCTTTTAGTATTGGGGGATCATACTCTGTACAACAAAAAAAGAACCATCCAAATCGGACCACGCGTTACAAAGTTAGGTTTCACCCCCACCCCCCACCACCACCCTACCAAACATTTTTTTGACATGGTACCAATCGGTGAACATACTCTACCCAACAAAAAAAGAATCATCAAAATCGGTCGACGCGTTACGAAGTTATGCCCGGTCAGACATAAAAAAATAAAAAAAAAATAAAATACGCGTCGAACTTAGAACCTCTTTGTTTTTGGGAAGTCGGTTAAAAATAACTTTTGAACTTGAATTTAGCTCCAAGCACAGTAAGAACAAACATGTTTTTGATATTTACATACTTAAGAAATAAGCAATAAACAAATTCTTGATTTTTTGAAAATTCGAAGGTAGAAACCCCTCTTAACTCTTTTATTTTCACATGAAAATTTCGTTGATTTAATGATTTTTAATTTCACATTAAAATTTTAATATCGTTTTGCGTTCGTTGATCTTTGCCTTTGATTTAGAAATTTTTGTTTTTTAATCTCATTTTGTTTGTTAATCTCATAATCTTATTCGCCTTGACTTGTTAATAATTTTTTTTGTTGACTTTAAAATTTTGATATCAATTCATTCCACTTTTACTTTTTTCAATAATTTGGTCACTCAATTTTCAAATCCTTTTGGATTCAGTTTTTGGGTTCGTTCTTTCACTTTTATTCTTTGAAGATTTCGTTGATTCAATAAAGTTTAGCTCGCTTTAAAATTTTATTATTGTTTTGTAATTACCATTGCCTTTCGTCGATTTATAAATTTTTTATAATTTTTTTGCAGTTTAAAATTTTAATCGTTTTATAATTAATTAATTACCTTTGGCTTTTTTAAATTTTTTTGGTTTCACTATTACTTACGTTGATTAACATTTAATTTTTGGTTCACTTTACATTTTTAACACTTGGTTTCAATTTTTCATTCGTTAATCTTCAATAATTTGTCCACCCTAAATTTCTTGGGAGAACATTCAGTGTTTTTAACTTTGAATTTTTTTTTTTGCTCTAAATCCAAATTTCTTTTACAACTTCGTGGGTTGCTATTCGATTTTCATTGCACTTTTACTTTAAATCTTTACACGCACACTACGAAGAGGTTATTGCACGCGGTTGAGGACACCTTTTCTATAAATTTTCATATTTTCCCCTAAAACTCAATAATTTCAAATAAAATATGTTCGCGATACGCAAAGATAAAATTTAATTTTAATGATTTGCAATTAAATTCCGTTATGATGCATAAGCACGGGAATAGGGATAAGGAGGTGGAAAGTAGGAATAACATTTGGGATTGGAAATAAAGAATGAAATTCTGCTCGTTTAGCTGAATCCAGAGACATATTAGGGACCATAAGTTTCTATTTTAACATAGTGGTCAGGTAATTCTGGACAACTGGAAGTTTTTACAAATAGCGACCATAAAAATTCAAAACAACAGGTATACTGAATTTACAAATTATACTCTCCACTGTTACATACAATAATATATATAAAATCACAAAATTATCTTACACACTAACAATTTAAATAAATATCCATTCAAACACATCGCTTGAGAATACTCAACTGCTCAAAGTATTCCATGTATATCCTCTGCCATTTTGGATGGGCCTTTAAAATATTTAGGACAGTCTCGAGAAGAGTTCGCCTTTCAACGCTCTAAGACTAAAACTGTTTGACTGAAACCTTATTGCAAATTAATTTAATTACCAAAATTTTTTTGTTTTCCATTTTCCCAGATCCATGCGCTGGACCTAATAATTCATCCAAAAGTAAGCGAATCCGTTTTTCTGTACCATGAACAGCTAAATGATATCCTAACATGGAATACCAATATTTGAGTTCCTCAGGAGAATTTATAGCTTCACACAATTTAATCTGATTCTCAATAAATAATAACTTTGCCGATGATTGCCAATTGTTTGAGTTTCTGAAATAACAGTGTTTATATAAATTAAAAGTTGAAAATTTTAAATAACTTACAAGTCCATTGAATTTGTAGAGCTGTTGTGCGAAGATGCTTGCACAGTCATGAGAGGATAATTTCGTATATTTTTTTGAAAATCTTTTGGTATTGTTGTTTGCACTCCGTGACGTATGATAGGATCTTTTGAATTGAGAACCATCCAGCACTGCATACCTTTGGAATACGAATAGGAACTTCCATTGGAAAAAAGCACAAACGGTATTCCGTTTTCGGTGATATTAAATTGAATAACTTGACCAGATTTGAAAATATCAGCACACGATGACGATATGTAAACGGACTGCTGCTGTACATTCCAAACGCGCAATTGTCCGCACTCAGATATTACACCTGCTAATTTGCCAAGAGGACACTGAAAATAATACAAATTATAATTTGCAATTAAAAAAAAACAACGTTAATTACTTGTGTAAATAAGTTTACTTACAAATGAACATTGTATAGCAGCAGTCGATAAATTTAAAATTGGAAGAGCGCTTGATCCGTTGCGAATATTAAAAAATCTCAATGTTCCATCCAAACTGCATAAAAGGACATACTTCGGGCATAAACAAAAATTAACCACTGGTGAACCTATTGGAAAAAAATCTATAAATTTACTTCATAATGAATAATTGAAGTTTAAATTTAAATAGATTAATGCGCATTTTTATCACAGGGAACTTCAGCTGAGCGTCAACGTTTTAGTTTCAATTTTAGTTTTATAGTTTGAAAATGCAGTCAAACAACTGCGGGTAAAACATCTAAAACCGAAGAAAATGTTAGAGGCTTTTAAGAAGCAGCTACCTTACTGATGCAGCGCTGCCCCAACATAATTATAGATGGTGACTTTAATGTTAATCTTCTGAAATCTAATATTACGAGTGATAGATAGATTACTTCTTAATGACTAATCCCAAACCTTCCAGAACCAATTAAGTCCATGGGGTTCATTGGGCCACGACATATTATTTATAGCATACAAACTTTACATTCGATACGCATAATACAGGTCCGCCAACCTTTCAATACAGGGACTACAATGCAATCGACCTCCCAGCTATTTGGGAGTACTCTTCATCAATTCCTTGGGATAAGATCTTTTACGTTACTTCAGCTGAAGCAAAAGCTGATCTATTGGAGCATTTTATTCAAAGTGTTCACAATGAATTTGTTTTCTTATGAACAAAGACACTTCATACAAATGCATGTCCATTGCTTAGAAGTCAGATTCGTAGCGTTATGAGAGAGAGATAATTTCTGTATGAAAGACAACGCAGTCTTAGAACCGAATGTAGTTGTGCTTGTTACAATGGATTGCGAAATTTCGTTAATACTAAGATAAAATTAGCTAAAAATAACTACTTGAAAACTGAATCCTGAACTTGCAACTAGATATCTATGGAACAACCTCCGTTACCATAACCAGGATAAATGTGAAATTTGTTAACTTGATTCTGATGAGCTTAACCAGTATTTTACATCTTCAACCAATTCAGCACCGAATAATTTCAGTATTACAGAAACATCGTCTTATGGCTTAAGTTTCCGTTGCGTCGAACCTAACGAAATCATTGATGCTAATTCTATGCTATGAAATCGAAAGCGATAGGGCCTGACAATATCTTTAACAACAATAACTTTAAGTTACCTAAATCTTGGAAAAGTGCAACAGTTGTTCCAATTCCGAAAAAACGGTCACCCTCAGCGCCTGAGGATTATCGTCTGATAATTTTGTTATGTTTTCTAGAAAAAGCACTCGAGAAACTAATGTTCAGTCAAATGCAATCCTTCTTGCATAATAATGGATTATTGGAAACATGGTAATCCAAATTTCGCAGAAATTATAGCTTGGAAACTGTACTCATAAAAGTTACAACGGATATTCGTGCGGCCCTTGGTCGAAATACAATGTGTTCCTTAGTGTTGTTAAATTTCTCAAGGCTTTTGATAATGAAGCTATCGTCACAGTATCACTGATTCTGCTTAGTAATTTCTTATGCCGACGCACACAAAGAGTAAAGGTTGGTCATGTGTATTCTTTCGAGTTCTCGACATCACCTGGTGTTCCACAGTGATCGACTTTGGGGCCCTTTCTCTTTAGTTTGTATAGTCGGGATACTGAGCAAGCTGTTGGTAGCGCTAAAGTACATATATATGTACACAGAAGATGTCAGCTTAAATTGAGTTGTCCTAGAGGTCTTGCAGCAGATTGTGTAGAAAGAATAGAATCATGTACATTCGTTGTGCTATACAAATGGTTTAAAATTGAATGGCTTATTTTCTATCATGCTTAATGATGCACCACTAAATGTAGTTGAGAAAGCTAAGGACCTGGCGGAGATAACTAATGCCATGATGACTTGTTGCGACCACGTTGATGCAGTGTTGGTTAAAGAGTATTGCGGATTGTGAAGACTAAGGCTTTTTGGCAGGTATCTGTGCGCCTCAAATTCATTAAATCATTAAAAGTTCTTCACTTTTTGTATGGCGATCTTGTCTTTTCATCAAGGGATGCCAGTTGTACTTCGGACTTGAGGTTGCATTCAATGCCTGTACGCGTCATGATCAGCCAATATATGATGTAATACTATACCAAGACACACTAGACTGCAGATTTTTCAAAATAAATGCAATAATATTCTTTTGGATGGTCCAGTATGTGCTCGCTAATTGCTGATCTTTCCTGCTGATTTTTGCTGTCTGCATTTATGTTCTCTCAGACGAGTTGCAATACTTCTTTGTGTTTGCGCAATATACGATGACCCGCAGCTACAGGGCACTCAGTATACACCTGGTGTTAGGAGTGGAAACCGATCTTTAGGTGAATGGAGGTAATTTTTAACCTTTTTGGGTGGTAAACTCAACCATCCGAAAGAACGTCATTGGATTCATTTTGAAAAATCTGCAATTATGTTTCGCGAATACCGTTATACTCCGCGTCTTGTCCGTGATGCGATTGAAATTAAGCGGCAACAAAACTTCAATCGCGACAATAGTTTTGCGCTTTCACGGACATGGGATCCTGTTCTTAACACCTGGATGCAGTTGATCCGAAATGATTTATCCTCAAAAAGTGAGGTAGTGAGTTTTGTTGGCCTTCTTACTCTGCACCATAGCAGCAATATCAACCGAAACAACAGCTTACGCACCGATATAATCTGCGTAGCTTAAATCATCGATAACAGCGTCAGGCCATTTCCCTAATTCGGCTAATTCGTTCTACACGGTTTCCTCTTAAACGATTTTTCCAGCCACGTATCTACCGTGTAAATCGAGGAAAGAGAATTTTTCTTATTACCATGCCACGTGCTATTTTGTATTAAACAAAACTCATTTAAATAAAATAGTGCGATTTAATTTAAATCAGTTATTTACACTTTTATTTATTCCTGGGTTCCTTACGTACCATATCTATGATCACAGGGAATAACTTGGTAAGTCGAAAATCGCTGATGACTCGGAAAAATGTAGAATGTCGATTTAATTGAGCACAAGTACAATTTTACCTCAAACAAAAAAACCCCACCTTCACAACTTGGAAAGTATTAGGGTAATGTGTTACTAACTTCTTAACTGTGCTTAAAATACCTTGGAGATGACCAATACAATAAATCCTTCTAGCTCAGAAAGCACACTTCTCAGGTAGAAGCCTAGAATCAATTGACCTATTCGCCAAAAAATAACAATATATTGAGGGAAATGAGGCTCCCACACCAGCATGTAAAAAACATTAGTAATAAAAAAACTAAAACACGCCCACACACAACAATTAGGACCTAGGTCAGCAACTGTACGTTGTTCTTCCAAGTGCATATTAGGCAACCGGAGGCGATCCACATAAGGAGGAAGCCTGAGTGGATCACTTCACCTACTAGGCTCCGCTGCACCGACTCAATGCGTCTAGAATGAACACCATAACAGGGAGACCAAACCTGAAGAATAAGTAAATTAAGGTCTTCCGATCAGAAAATTCCCTTGACCACCCCTTTACATAACACAGAACTGAATTACTCTTAGAAACAATATAGTTAATGTGCAGAGTGAAATCGAGTTTTCGGTCAAGCTTCAGACCAAGGTCAATAACGGACTGCACGCGACAGATATTAGTTTCCGCAAAGCTGATTTTGGCTCCTAGAGAATGACACAACTTAACATTTATCTAAGTTAAGCTGCAGGCCATTAGATCCACACCAGTTCTTGAAGGTATTTAAATCATCCTGAATGCAGGAAGAATCATGACGGTTTCTAACGCAAGAAAAAATCTTCATATCGTCTGCGTAGATTAAAACTTTGGAGTGCTTAATCAGAGGGACAATGTCGTCAATGGCAAGAATAAACAACAGCGGCCCCAGATGGCTACCCTGAGGTATACCAGATGAAGCCCTTACGATTCTAGATAAAGTATTACGAAAAGATAGTCGGTGAAAGACGCAATCGGTCTGGAGACCTTGTTGGAAGGCATAGATTATGTGGGATGCAAATTCAAGCAGGTTAGTTGTCGTCGATCTATCAGGCAGAAATCCAAGTTGATTAGATGAGATTAGCCCCTTATACTGCCCTACAAGATGTGAATATATAACAGGTTCGAACAACTTGGGTATGCAGAACACTTATCTAATTTTTTGACTTATCAAGTTATTCCCTGTGACCACGGATATATTCCTCGAATTTTGGAATCTTTTCTAAGATTCCGCCAACTCCACTTTCATGCGGCTACTCTGAGAACTTATTAAATGCCAGAAATAATAACCGAAATGAATGAATTTAAAGAAATAGCCATTGAAATATTTTTCCGTTTAAATTTCGAGTGACCTCAGATCTTCTGTTAGTGCAAATTATTTCAGATGTTTTGGATAGTAAACCTCACAGATAAGGGAAGGAGAGGTATTTTTCTCCCACTTTTTAGTTCTTCTCACCCACTATTTAATTAAAAAATATATATTTGAAATTCTTT
This sequence comes from Leptarthrus brevirostris, assembly GCA_964036015.1. Classification (NCBI taxonomy): domain Eukaryota; kingdom Metazoa; phylum Arthropoda; class Insecta; order Diptera; family Asilidae; genus Leptarthrus; species Leptarthrus brevirostris. The sequence continues at coordinate 108,773,668 of OZ038374.1, read as the reverse complement.
CACCGGGTACACTGGCAAACGACTTCTACAACTGTGCCTAATTTCAAATCGATAATAATATTAGTTACTGAGAAAAATGGCTGTGACATACATACATATAGACAAACAGAGAGCCACCGAAGTCTCACCATAAGGGTTTTTCGATCTTTAAGGTACCCTTAAAAACTATGTATTAAATTCTCTAAGGTTAGCAAATTTTTTTTTTGCACGTATTTAAGGAAAATCAAAATATTTACTCAAAATGAGATACGTGAATCATTGTTAATGGTTCAGAATACTTATTTGTCCATTGAATTAGCAAAATATTTTTATTTTATTTGTTAATATTTCTAACCACACCACAAGTAAACTTACCAATAAACGTTTCCCAAAGCCTTTCGTTAAAGCTAATGGCCCAGCAAGTAACTTTTGAGAGTGGGCCCAAACTTGTGGACACACTTCCATTTTGAACTTGAATCCTGAAATCGTGGCCACTTTTTGAAAACTCATTTTGTCCTTTAGCTGGCGTCAAATTTATTCTTGTAGGACCAGATGCTTTTGAATCATGCGTCTGTGTAATTATTTGATTTGAATTTGAAGTTGTCTTTATAGATGTACTTTTTGCAGGCGCATTTGTAGATGTTTTTGTCAATCGGTTGTCTAAATGCCTATACAATTTAAATGTTTACATATGTCTAAATTTGTAGTGGCAAAATTTTGATATATTTAACTTACGTCTGGTCTTCAGGAGTGATGGATTTTAGAGGAGCTATAGTTGCTTTTGCGGAAAGATTATCAGTTTGTTTGTCTGCATTACATTGACTAAAGTTTCTCGACGAACTGTTTAGTTCTGGTGTACCATTACTTTCTCTATGAAAAGAAAAAATTAGTATCTTTTCCAAGTGAGCATTTAATTAAAGTACCCTGGTTCTTGATGAAGAGGTATAAACATAGGTGTAATACGCCTTTTACCATCAGCAGTTCTTGTTTCGATTTGTTTATTAATTGCCCTTGCAGGTTGTGGCTGAGGTATTGTATTATCATCTATGGCAGCACTTGGCGGCGGCGAGTCTATCATTGGCTTAATACAGGGAATTGAAGGTGGTTTGATTTTTTCTTGAACAACATTTAACAATTCGGCATTTTCAATAATCATATCTCTACCTGAAGGGCCGTGAACGTCAGTACTAACACTTTTCCCATATATCCTTTGATAAAGAGTATTCTAAAAATGTTTTAATTAAAAATAATGGTTAATTGAATTTATATAACAACCTTATCCTCTTCCGAAAGTGGAGTGCCGAGCTCTTTCTCTGTAAATTGTAAGCAAGCAACAGTGCCATCACCACTGCAAGCTAATAAAATATATTTATCAGGTCCCCATGACAAATCCAGCACACTATCCTGAAATAAGTCATGAACAACAACGAGGGGTCTCTGTAGTGCTGTCATCCACACAGATAGAGATCGATCTCTAGAGCCAACCGCAAGACAACAATATTGTTGAGCTTTGTTGGTTTTTGGCGCTTGCCTTTGCAGAATTGAGTTATGAAAGCGGACGCAAGTCACAGCCTTCCGATGACCAACAAAATCTTTGTCACATTTCCAACCTTCTCTTTCAATTATTTGTGCCGTTGGACCACCACCATTCATAGCATGAGCAGATACTAAGTACTGGCCATCTGGTGACCACGAAAGTCTTAAAATATGTGTTGTGCCTCCACATTCTTCAAATGGTTCAGTTATTGTATTGCTACAGCTCCAGTCTGATGTTTTCCATATTTTAACACTACGATCATCACTTTGCGAAGCTAGAAATTTACCCACTGGGTCCCAAGTAACCCCTTTAACCAAACCTGTATGCCCTTTAAGTACGGCCACCATTGCAGGTAATGCGTGTACATCCCACACGATTATTGTGTTATCTACACTACAACTTGCCAACCATCGGTCTTGCGGCGACCAGGCAAGATCCAAAACATCGCCGGCGTGACCCCTTAATGTTGATGCACATTTCCAACTTTCAGGATTTTTTGTTATACCTCCTGTTCCAAAAACTCCGCTAGGCCCCTGAAAGTAATCGGTTTATCGATATAAAAAAGTAAGAGAATAAACTTTAAGGTAATAGTTATAATTTCCCTCTCTTTACATCTCTTTTTCAACAAGGAACTTAAGGGGACGGGGCAACCGAACAAATCAAATCTGACGAATTAGTAATTTGAGATTTTTTTTATGAAAAACGGTAAAACATAATTCCTTGTTGTTTTGCATTAAGTTTATACATAGCAAGAAAGAAAAATATACTTTTAACACCTTTTTGTTGCACTGTGGTACTAACTTTGGAGGTCAGCTTTGTTTCGCAGCGATATTTTCCGTTATACTCGTCGAACTGATTTTTTTTTGGCAGAGACACACTATTTGGGTATTGAATTAAAATTTAAAAAAACGCTTTTAAAGTCTCAACAGATGTATGAATTTGTGAAATCAATTTGATCATTTACCAAAATACGAAAAATAAAAAATACGGCATTTTTTGCACTAAGCGAAACCAAGGTTGTTTCCGATTCTGATATTAATCAGTATCACATTCCTGGTTATCACTTATTGCCGCTCTTCTCTCCTCAGAGGGGAATCGCGGTTTATATTAGAAATGATGTGCCATTCTCCCATCTCCCTCAATTCTCTTCTACTAATCCAGAATTTAATTATGTCTGGATTAGATTTAAACTCTATCGGCACAGCCGAATATGTCTGACACTGACACTGTGTGCTCCTTCGATAAACTGTCTTCCGATATCGATAAGATTTTGGAAATATCCCCCTCTTCTGAAATCGTTCTTGCTGGCGATTTCAACGTCCACAACACACAGTGGCTCAGGCATTCTTCTACCACAAGCCCGTCTGGAAGACACGTCGAGTTATTTAGTGAGTCTTTTAATTTACAACAACTGTTTGAGTGTCCGACTCGTGTTCCTGATAGTTTGGGGCACAACGCGCATCTTTTGGATCTATTTCTAACATCGCATCCAGAAAAGTACTCGGTTTCGGTAACTGCTCCCTTGGGTAATCCGGACCATTGTCTTACCTCCGCCCAATTCTCCATCTCCTCTCTGACAACCACTAACCTAAACTCCACCAAAAGATTAGTGTGGCATAACAAAAATGCTGATTGGGCGGGACTTAATATCTCAGAGAGCTGGATTGGTCTGATTGCTTTTCTATGTGAGACGTTAACAGAAGCACCGATTATATCTTGAACATCCTATGGTTTGGAATGCATCGCTTTATTCCTCATAGCTTCAAGAACATCAAACCAACTAACAACAATTGGTTTCGGTTTCGCAGCCATAAACCTCAGCCAGGCATATAAATTGTGCCCTTCAGAGGAATTGAGACGTATTGCCGAATATTTGCAATTCAGCAATTAGTCGGGCAAAGTTCAATTTCGACCAGAGCATCAGACGGAAGATATTTTCTACTCAAAAGGGTAATAAGGGCTTCTGTTCTCTAGTAAAAGCCGTAAAGAACAATTTCACCTGTTCATCAACACCATCACTCATTTATAATGGGAATGTTTTTACTGACTCATTGGACAAGGCCAACCTGTTTGCTGCTAATTCGTACTTGCCACTTCCATCTCCATCACAGTGCACTAGTAGGCAAAAGCCGCTACACTTTCGCACTCGGGAAGTTTTAAGAGTACTTTCGAAACTCGACGTGTCCAAAGCTACTGGGCCTGATGGTTTCTCGCCCTCTTCTTTTTAAAATGCTGCGCCGCTGCTTTGGCTAAACCTCTGCGCAAACTTTTTCGCCTGTCATATTCAACAGGAATGTTTCCAAGTGTATGGAAACTTGCTCATGTCCAGCCGATACTTAAAAAAGGAGAGGCATAAGACCCTTCTAACTACAGACCAATTGCACTAACCTCGATCATATCTAAAGTTTTTGAATCACTCATCAACTCTGTTGTTGAAATATCTAGAAAATAACCATCTTATCAACGATTGCCAGTACGGTTTCCGCGTTGGCCGCTCAACCGGAGACTTACTTACGACTCTAACGAAGAGCTGGAATCATTATCTGCATAATTTTGGTGATTCCGAAATCGTCGCTCTTGATATTTCAAAGGCTTTTGATAGAGTCTGGCATGCTGCCCTTTCAACCAAACTTCAAACATTTGGTCTGCACCCTACACTCGTTAAATGGATAGAGAGTTTTTTGCCAGGCCGTTCAATCCGTGTAGTAATTGACGGAGTTACATCTGATTCCTACGAAATAAATGCCGGTGTACCTCAGGGTTCAGTTCTTTCACCAACCTTATCTTTTCTTTTTATTAATGATCTCTTATCCCTTACTCTCAATCCTATACATAGTTTCGCTGACGACAGCACTTTCGATTTCGTGTACTCATTTTCATTTTCATTACAGAATTCACGTGGAAATGCTACAGAAGTCAATTGGGAACGCATGTTTAGATAATTAAACAACGACATTTCTATGGACCTCGCTTGGGGCAGAGCAAATCGTGTTACGTTTAATTCATCCAAAACTCAATGCTGTTTAATGTCCCTTAAAAAAACGCCCAGTTCACCCCCAACCCATTCAACCTCTCTGAACATCTTGACAATTGTAGCAATCTTAGCTGGACTGATCATATATTTACAATCGCCAAAAGTGCGATGAAATGCTTGGGCTTTCTACAAAGATGTAAAAAAAAAATATTTCACCCCAACTGAGTTAGCGCTGATCTACAAGTCCCACATTAGGCCTAGACTTGAATATAATTCCCATATTTGGGCAGGGGCCGGACACACCGCATTGTCCGCGTAAGACAAAATTGGCGATTCCTCAATCTCCGAGGGCCTTGACTTTCTGGAGCATCGACGGAATGTCGGTTGTCTTTCTCTCTTCTATCGCTCTTGCCATGGCCATTGTTCTAACGAAATTGCTAGCCTGATTCCCTGTAGACACATGACAACACGCGATACAAGATCAACAAGTCGCTCCCACCCCTATACTCTCCAGGTCAAATTTGCACGTACCGTCAAATTTCGGAAATCTTTTGTAAGCAGAACAACACGAATGTGGAACAGTTTACCATCTTGTTTTTCCCTCGTCTTATGAGCCTGAAACTTTCCAACGGGGCGTACATCGACACCTTCACTCAACCTCCTAACCCATTTCCCTCATCCTTAATTCCTTTCCTACCAAGGCTGTGCTTTAGCATCATAGGGCATCCCCTGAGCTTTGGCATCATCATATATAAAAAAAGAACTTGCTTTACAAATAAGTGAAGTTTTCTGTCAGTGGCTACCCATATACAAAATACGGCGTCGTACCTGAATCATGCGAAAACGTGTTTAATTAAATGATAATCAAATTTAAATAATTTATTTTCAAAATTGTTCATAAAAAATTCTGCACAGAAGGTTGAGTAAGCGGATCCCATAGCAAGGCTTTTTGTCTGTAGGTATATTTTTTGGTTAAAAGTGAAATAGTTTTTGTTAATACATGTATCTTAAAGTGAAATTAGTTGGCTTGCTTTTTCTTTTTTGAATTTTTCTTTTATTAATTTAATAAGTTGATCTTTTAGGTCTGCTGTCGGTATAGACGGAAACAGATTACAATTAATTCTTTCGTTCTGTTAATTAATTCTTTAAAATCTAACATCAAAGGTAGGAATTTTGTCAGCTGTTTAGCCAACTTTTGAGCAGGGGCTTTGAAAGCCGAGGCCACTGGACGTAATGGGACATCATCCTTATGAAGCTTTAGAAGACCACAGAGAAGTGGTATTGAGGGATGGTTGTTTCTTAGTTTAAATGACTCCCTTTTATTAATAATTAAACTGACATCATTTAATATTTTTTGAAATTATACGCGCACATTTTTCAGTTGGATCAGATGTTATTTCACATATATTCATATTTTCTAAGGAGTTTTCCAAATTATTTATATAATCGTCTCTATCTAATACTGTAATAACATTACCTTTATCAGCTTTACTTACGATTAAATTATTCTGTTAATTTTAAAAAGAATTCTTTCCAAAGTCAATATTATTCCTGCCTTTTTTAATGATAATAATCTTTTGAGCTTAACGGTACACTCTGTGTGAACCGCTTGTTAGTTCATAGACTTCAAATTAGCATAACTTTCAGTTGAAGCTTTGAAAATGTCCCGATAAGACGAAACGCGTCAGCTCAAACTTATTAAATAAAATATAAACTGTGGAAAATATTCAAGTGTTTCATTTATTCAAAGAAAATGTTAAGTTAAGAACTTTACTTTACAAGGAATGAAGTTTTCAGTGATTACTCAAGATTATTTAAGTTACGATTAATGCCATCATATTTCTATTAAAATAGATTAGACAAAAGCCGGCTTTTGCCGCCATAACATATTTAAATGTTGAAAGTGTTTAACTAATGAAGTGATTGCGATTACCTACCACTTTTTTTAACTGAAACGTATTATAGGGCATAGTTTATTAAATCTTATGATATTGTCTTTCTTTAGGGATAGGTTTAGTTAGGGTTTAGGGTTAACCACTTATCAAACAACTTAAAAAATAAAAGGAATGTGATGTTTAAAAATGTTCTTGTAAGTTATGTCAAACGTAATTATGAGTAATTTTTTTGTATAGTACTTAAAGCTGTTATTTGTTATTAAGAAATATTTGAATTGCCTCGAATTTATAAAAAGTGAAATGAATGGTTTGTTTAAGCATTCTACACTAAGAACAGAAAACGAAACGTTTTCTGTTCTAAGATTCTACACGAAACACACACAAAAAAACCGAACTCCGCGCATTCAGTAAAGTTCTCTCTACATTTGATATTTACACCGACACGGCAGTGCATTATAATTAAATACTATAACATTAAAGGTAGCAATGCCTGATTTACACTGCGCCTCCAAGGATTACTAAGTATTCATAATACTAGAAAATTGATAGTCACAAATTGCATAATTCAAAATAGTTGATAGAGTAATTACAAATAACCTACTTTAGATAATTTCCAAATCATAACCAGTTTGTCATCTGATCCAGAAGCCAGCATTTGTCCATTTTGTGACCATCGAACACAATTAACGCAGGCCAAATGGTTGTCCATTTGACAAAGTATTTTTGGGATTGTGGGATCAAGTTCAAGTTTTTCATACAGAACTGGAAGTAAGTTCCAAATTACTACCCTTCCGGAATCATTGCCTTGCCCTCCTGTGGCAAACTTGAGACATCCTTGGTGAATGTCCACTGAAAATATTGGTTTATCTAAAAAATAACATGTTTTATTATCATCACATTCAGAACTGATAAAATTTACCATCGTGGTGGACCCACTGAGGTTTTAACAACTTCATTAGTAATATGACAAAACGTGTATAATCTTTAAATTACTTAAATGAATGAATACAGAAAATGCAGCACTTTTTTTACATGTAAATAAAATAATCATTAAAAACCGCGCATTATGAAAAATGAGAGCAGCCGGCTGCGCGACATAACAAATCTGACGGCTATGTCAAAGTCATAATTGACATGAACCAACATGTCTGTTCGTTAAACGAAACGGTATTCGTAGTATTTAAATACTCATTGGGACATTCCACACGAGTATTCTTACAGCTGTTGTCGAACCAGTTCGACAACAGTCAGTGTTCTCCAAACAATTCCACACAGGTATTCTTGCTGCAGTTGTCAAATTTACATGCGAATAAGAGACTATGCATGTGTGTGTGCATTGCTCTTCATTTTAAGTTGAGTGCTCGCCGTGAACGTTTGACAACTGGCATTTCACCCATTTACAAAATGATTTCAGGAAAATTCGAAATCAATGAAAAAATACAAATTTTTAGAGGAATTTGCTCTAATTATAACGCCGCGATTATTTCCCTAACTACTACGGCTATATGTTTACTTGTAGATGAATATCACCGAAAAAAAGTTACCCTGTTGGATAAAAGAATGTCGAAGAATTAAAAAGAGATGAGAAAACTAACAAAATTTAACGAGGGACTTCAATTAGGCTCAACAGATTATTAAAATTTTCTCAATAATTGCCAATTAGCACTCATTTACAAGATTAAATTAAGAACCAAACTATTCAGCCCGAAAAGAAATTAGCCATAATATTACTCTATAACTTTTAACAACATGCCACAATTTTATCGACGTGGATTATGATTCATATCTTTTCTTGCTCGCGCTCATTCAACAGCCGAAACAAGAATGAAACCATGCATTCCACTAAAAATTTCTGACCCCACCAAACCAGAAAAATGGTGCTCTGGTGGTATTAGTGCGTGACAACAGGTTAAATAGGTTTGGATTTTGATGCAAATTTTTCTCCAAAGTGCAGCACATTTGTAGAAATATCTCTTTGCTTCTGTTACCTCTTCCACAGATAACCGGTTCGACAACAGCTGCAAGAATACTCGTCTGGAATGGCCCATTGATAGTCTACGAATATGTATTACATATGTATCCTATTGTATTAGCTACTTTCCAACCTATGTGCCACACTTGTCCTGCCTGTCCTATGTGCCACACTTGTACCACACTTGTCCTGCTTCCGCGCGATGAAGTCCGCACACACTTGTCGTGTCAGATTTTGTGTAGAATACACGCAATTTATTGTATGTAGTGGTAACATTAAAGCAGTTCCGAACCCAAATAAACCTTGCTTTGAATGTAGGCGTGCCGATGCGACGATAAATAGGTAAGTTCCGTGCGGATTTCCCTATACACCCCCGCACGCCCTCTCTCCAACAAACTGCGATGAAGCAGGACAAGTGTGGTACGGCACAAACGAAAAGTTGTTATCAGCTGTTCAAGTGACAGCTTAGAAAAAATCTTATCCAACTTTTCAATTGCATAATTTATTAATATGTGTATTAATTGCAAACCACTATTTTAACATATTCTCCCAAAAAATTTTTATATCAGATCACTTCATATTTATCGTACAATTTGTTTTTATAATGCCAGCAATTAGAGAAAAATCTAAGCCAAATCTTCAAATGTACCACCAAAACTCGAAGCACAAGTACCACATATTTTCACAACATCACAAAACTATTATATTATTACTTATTATAGAGTTAAACATAATTGCTTTCACTTTTATAAGTAATTGAGAGTTGTTTACATCTGCTTGATTGAAGGGCGTACGTCATTACTTCCCTTCCATTTGACATTTCTTCTGGATATTGCCAATATATTTTGACCGACGATAACTCACGCATAATTAAATTGATCTAAACGAAACTTTTATCACGACATTATCTCACAAGTTAATGTTATCATACACTAATTATTTCATTTAAATAATGTCTGAAACTCACACAATATAAATTTAAAGTTCGAGGCGAATTAGCCGAAACTTTCACTTTAACTAAAAAATTTATCTACTTGACCACTTAAATGTTACAAAACTTTTATCACAAATAACTCTTTATACGGTTCACTCTCAGTCTTTGCTTAGAATGAGTTTAAAACTTTATCACAATTCTTAAAATTAGACAAAACTTCGGATGACAGAATCATGACTTTTTCACCTTTTTCCATTTTGTGTGACGTCGCGGCCAACAACTGGCTCTACTTTACGGCCTGTAGTTATCAAGATGACGTTGCCAATACCGTGTATAAACCGTATACGTGTTTTCCGATTTTTTGTTCGTTGGAAAGGTGTGGGAGGGGAGCCTCAACTTCGCCATAACGAAATGTCAATTTGACGTGAACTTTCTGAAGAGTGCAGATCCAAGTGTTTATTGAATAATTTTCAGTGTTTAGTTGTTAAGAGTGTTGTAATTTTACAAATAAAGACGATTAACATTTAAAAGACTGTTTTAGTTTATTTTACTAAGAATCTGAGGTGCTTAATTTTAACATTTTTCGTGAAGAAGTGTGCGGTGTTTTGTTGTTACAATAATCGACTCATTGGGTGTGGAAAATCATTTGTCAGGGAAGTTAAATGATATCATAAGCAATTATATAGCATTATCTTTGAAATATATGCACAAGCTGTATAAATAAAAGCTAAGTTACCAAACAATATAACCATTTCTCTTGATGGCGCTCATTTGTTTACATTTGAGTTTGATCAGAGTTTTGGCTCGCCTTATTGGTTTCAGCAACAGCTGACGGAAGTTTTTGCCTGGGGTCTCTAATAAAACTTTAAAAGTATTAAAATATTTTTCTACCTTTTGGTATTTTAGGTTTCCAAAAGATGAAGACTTCAGAGAACTGTGGTTAAAATCCATCGGTAGAACTGATTATATACTATCCGATGGTAGTAATATTTGCGAGGACCACTTCGAATGAGTCAAAAATTTACTACTTCCATGGTGAAAACTAACACATTCACACCTTTCAAACACATAAGGAAAATTCGGAAGCTTTTTGAGCATGGTGCACTTACTTTCGTTTTCTGTTCTAAGTTTCCAACTGCACAATTTAAGTATTTGAAAGCAAAGTATAAAAAATGCCTTAGTTATTCTTTGCTTGAAAGTACTTGAGAGGTAGTGGCCTAATAAACCAACGCCATCTTGATGTTATGTTAACACAATGAACGTATGATGCACCATTATGACAAGTGTATTAAAAAAGTTTAGTTTAGGCTAAAAACTAAAAATTACTACTAAATTATCTGATCAATTGCACTTTTCCGAAATACTTTGCCATAATTGATCTTTATATTTGTTATATTTTTGACTTTTTATTTATTCATATTCTCTAACAGAAAATAATATTTCTTCAAATTCGCTTATTTTAAATATTATTTATTTTTTCTTGCTAACTGTCAAAGTGTCGCAGCGTCAGTGTTGAAAATTTTCAGCAAGCAGTGCCTCTTTAAACGATGGCAGTGCGACACGTCAATGGTTTTGCACTTGTTGAAACTTTTGACAGTAGCATAGGTGTCGTGTCGCATCTCATTGTGTTTTGGCCTTTACGATCAGTACGTTTACATGCTTACTTCAAGTAAACTTCGAGTAACCAAAATATCATGTAACGCGCATTGACTTCAACTTTACTTCACTCAAGTAAATCACAAAATTTTGTTTGATTGACTTGAAATTTATCATGTAGACTTGACTTGAGTACTTGAGAAAATGCAAAACTGTAGATGGAGAATACAAAAGATGAAAAAGAAGAAGATCGTAAATAAAAATTATGATCGCCTTTCCGATTTATAAGTTTATTAAAATTAAATAACAAAAAGACAACAATTTCACAAGACAAAATTTGAAAACTTAAAAGTCATTTCAAGAAAATTTTAAGGAAAGTATTGAGTTTCAAGTAATTTTCAAGTCAAGTACTCAAGTATACATATGTAAACGTACTGAATGTGTTCCATCCTTAATGCGTTCGGATCTTTTCGACTCTCTCTTTTTGAACGTATAGTGACACTTTTGACACTTTTTAAACGGTAGCATCTTTCGGTAAATTCAAATTTGATAAAGTATTAAAATTTATGTTTTAATGTACTCTTTTAGGGACTTATTTAAATTGTTTTTAATGCAGTTTTTTAAAAAAATAAGTTTACAATAATAGCATCTTGCGGGAAAGACTTTAGACCTCCAAGATAAATAGAATCACTTAAATGTTTTCACAAACAATTCACTTAGCAGCAATAACTTGGATTTAAAATGCCGCGAGTTCCAGGACAAAGAGGTGAACATACTAAACAAGCAAATAAAGATTACAAAAATGTTCAAAGTGTCTTAGGAGAAGATTCTGATGACAGTACCTTTCAGTCTGTCTCAACGGATGTAAATGATACAAATTATGATCTAGATTATACAAATCAAGGTCGGAGAACCCGAAACAGTGCAAGTCCAAGGCGGCAAGCGCCACAGCAAAGAAATACTAGAAGTGGAAATGCATCACACGCATCTCCAAACACTAATCCTGCAAATAATACTTCAAATCGACGAGAACGTAGCACTCAGTCTACTGACAAAGCTGCAGCACAAACTAGATCACGAAATAATCCTGCAAATAGCAGACGAGAGAACGTTGGCAGTTCGCGACGAAAATCTAGATCACCAAAAAAAAGACCTACTATTCCTTATGTTTTAAAAGAAATTAAAAAATTGCAAACTCAAACTAGTATGCCTTTCATAATTAATATTTCTTAAATAATAACATTTTTTTTACAGGACTTTTAATACCAAAACTGCCTTTTTCGAGAGTTATAAGAGAATGCCTTCTACTCTATGCAAGTGATGGTATGAGAGTTACTCCAACAGCGCTGGAAGCTTTGCAGGAGGCTGCAGAATTGTATTTGGTCCAATTATTCTCAGACGCTTATAAATGTACATTCCACCGAAGTAGAGTAACTCTAATGGTTAAAGACATACAATTAGTTCGCTTCTTGCGAGGACCCGAGGATCCAGGAAATCTCTAGCGATATAAATTATTAATTTTGACCAAAATCCAAAAACGGTTTTTATATATTTGTATTATTGTTTCGTTCATGTTTTTGTCTGAAGAAGTCTTTTTATCATGCGAAGTACAACAGAATAGAAATTTTAAACAATGGTTTCTTGCAAAAAAGATAAGTCTAAATAAAAATCTAATCTGGTACTTTAGATAAAACCCTGTAATTAAGTTAGTAGCTTATTCTAAGTATATTAAATATTGAATTGTTTGAAATGAATATTTTATTTTATTGTAATGTAGAAGTTTTTTGTTTTAATTCGATTGTATATTTTGAAGGGCCTTTTAAAACTTTATGTTTATTTAGTGGTGGCGCACAGGCTATAAGATAGACCCTGCAAAATTGAGGGACTGAATGAGTTGGTTTAGACCGTGCCATTTAGGACTAGTTTTACGTAGTACTAATTTGACGTGATCTAAACATCCTGAACTAGCAAATACTAGTGCTAATTTAAGTCATTATTACGTAAAGAGACTTACGTAAAACTAGTTCTTAATTCCTACGGTCTAAATAGGCTAATTGACATCCAATTTTCCAACCCCAATATCTCTCCCAATTCGCTGAAGCACAGGCTGCCTTGGATATTCATACACAAATTGAAAAAGTCTTTCATTTGTCTCCGCATCCATGCAGCTGCGACAATGTGCGTTAAAAGGGATGCCTACCCTTGCAGCGTTGTCCCCGATTGCCCAATAATCCGCACTGTTTTTGCCCTAGCGACGTCTCTTCAAGTTAAAATTAGGAGTTCTCTTGTTCTTTTTGTCTCATAACTCCGCCATATCTTTCTAGATTTGGCGCAAAAGGTTAGACCTGCCCATCCGGAGTCTGCTGTTGGTAGAAAGTGCGAGAATATATTCCTCCTAATGGCTCCAAAGGGAATGTGCACCATCTCTTCAAGGGAGCCAAAAGATCAGAGCCCTGCCTAGCGAACTCGTCAGCTCTGTCATTTCCCATTATGTCTGTGTCCTGGGACTCAGATCTAGTTGATGGTGAACCAGTCGGTCGGCGGATTAGTTCCTCGTTACATCTACCAATTTAGAGGTGATAGTAGCTGAGTCAAGAGCATTAATAGCAGACTGACTGTTCGATAAAAAAGCAACGTTGCGCCCTGCTGATTTCCGCGTTTGGGTCTCGCACGCCTTTAGAATTGCTAGCACCTCTGCTTGAAAGAAATGGAAGTCTGTATGATCTGGAGACCTTCAGCGATACGGAATATATTCCTGCGCCAACCGCGCAGCGCATGTTGGAGTCGTCCGTAAATATTTCTATATCAGAGTGTCCCACCTCACCGTCCATACACAAAATGGAATATTAATTGCTCTGGTAACATATTTAGGATGTTAATGTGGTCGTACGACTTCGCGGTTCAGCACCAGATTTCCTGGGCCTAACTGCACGGTCGGATGCTATATTTTTAAGGTGAAGAATCATATTCAAGGCGTCCGCGTGGCAAGACTGGGTGGCGCCCGTGGTTCCCACACCTGCTAATCTCTGTATTCTGCTTAATTTTTTTTAATATATGCCTTACTTCTTGCAGGCCGTCAAACTAGTGACCCATACGTGAGTATAGGACATACCAAAACACCATCTTTGGTTGAATTCCCCACTTCTTGTCAAAGGTTCTTTTACAGGCATAGAAGACTATGGAACTCTTTCTTGACCTGATTCCTGAATTGACTCAATGCGAACGTTATTGAAGGCTTTGAAGGCTCCTTAAATATCGCTCAACAGTTCACATTTCCTCATGCGAGGTTAGAGTGATTGGTTTGAAATGTGATATGCCGTCAACCCCTCGGCGTCCGCTACACTTCGTGAAAGCTTGTGTTTTCCGTGCAACCTTCTGTAGAGCCTAGGAAACGCGTGTTTATCAGTAGTTTTAGGGATTCAGTGGCCGTTTCTGTCCATGTCCCATTCACTCCTTTAATAAACGACGGGCTGCAGTGTGCCTTGGACAGACTCTTACTGATCCTCGCCAAACCCTTTTCGATATTAACAGTAGTTCATCCATAACTCTTGGCTTTCTGAATGGCTTTATTGTAAATCTTCAGGCAGTCTTAATATGGCTGCCAGAACTTGGTGAAATGGCTGTTTGCGATATTTAGCTGGACATGACACTTTAAAGGCCACGTTCATTGTCTTTTTGAAGGTCTCTACCTTGCTGCTCAGCTCATTAATAGCTTCAATTTGACCACTAGGTACCCTGGATAATTTTTTCCTAGCGATTTGACACAACTTCTTCGTAAATTTTTCTTAGGATTCCTGTAAGGTTTTGGAGTACTCAGTCTCAAATCGAATACTATCCAACTGTGATTTGAAAAGGACCTCTGGTCGGACACTATCCAATCTTCAATTCTAAAGGTTTCGTAATCTGTTAGTAATATAATATCGAGAACTTCTTCCCAACCGCTTGAAAAAGTGGAGGCTGGGGTATTTCATACTAAAAGGTATGACCTTGACCCAGGGCTTCTGGATTAGGCCGATGTCGATGCTTTCCTACTTTAGAAGAATAAGCAGATTGTCGGAAGCACAGCTTGAGTACCGTCAAATCGGGTGACTTTAGCAGTCAGTCTTTAACTATATGTTGACCTATGTAATCGGTAAAGCAAAGTAAATAAATACATGTGTGAAATATGTTTGGACGATGATAAAGTTTTTATTTAAAAATAACTCAATTTTGATTAGTTTTTTCAGTGATATTTACAGAAATTTGCAAGAACTTATCTTTAGTTTAATAACGTGCTATAAATGGGAATAATAACAATTATTTTATACTTTTTCAACAGCATTTATTCTCATCCTCTCCTAGACCCGAATGGATCTTAAACGAAAATAGTGTCTTTGTCTTTTAGTTCAAGTTCTTATTGATAAAGATTTATTAAGATTTTTGAAAAATTTTCAATTTTAGAGAAATCGTCTGTTGTTATAAATTTAACTCTTTCATTTCAAATAGACGTTTTTTGTGCACTACATACTTGAAAACTACATAAAATTTAGCAGTCACCCGATTTGACGGTACTCATCGGTATCAATGGTTTTGGTGTTTAAGATGGCGGAGAAGCTTTTCGCCGCCTATCTTCATA
Organism: Leptarthrus brevirostris; assembly: GCA_964036015.1. NCBI lineage: Eukaryota > Metazoa > Arthropoda > Insecta > Diptera > Asilidae > Leptarthrus > Leptarthrus brevirostris. The sequence continues at coordinate 108,758,166 of OZ038374.1, read as the reverse complement.
TTGGGCACCCAGATGCGAGTCTTTGGCCTCCTGGGTATTTCCTTAGCCGGGATAAGCTTGACCTTCACACCCTCCCAGGCATCGCTTATCTTAGCGACGCACGAGTTAAGAAAATACTTTGAAAACTGGTCTCCGCTTCTGATGATCCCCAAAATCCTCTAACAGATTCCGAAGAATCAAAACATATATGTAATTATAGACCTATTGCTAATTTTTCTGCCAGTGCGAAGCTTTTTGAAGCAATGTTTTGTGATGTCCTTAGTTTTCACTGTAAACTGTTCTTGCGGTCCTTCCACCATGGTTTCATCAAAGACAAATCAACGACTACTAACATTTTGGAGTTCTGAAACTATTGTATTTCCGCCATCATGAACAGGTTGATTGTGTTTACACCGATTGTAATAAGGCCTTTGATCGCATTGATAACAAGTTGCTTGTTTTCAAACTTACTATGTTGGGTTTTCCATCTTCTTTCGTTCAATGGATTCATTCGTATCTCTCTGACCGAACTCAGCGTGTTCTGTTTCTGCGTTCTCTCTCTTGTGAAATTACAGTCACTTCTCGTGTGCCCCAGGGTAGTCTATTGGGTCCACTTATATTTATTATTTTTATTAATGACATGAGTTAAATATTAGCGAACTCGTAAATTTTATGCTATGCTAACGATGCTAAAATAGTTCGTGTTGTCTCTGTCATTAAAACGATTGTCTTGCGCTGAACTCTGATCTTCGGTCTTTTAATTATTGGTGGATTGCGAACAATACACCTCTGAATGTCGACAAATGTACTCTAGAGGTATGTGATAATTCCTCTACTTTGTTTGAAGGTCGCGTTGTTATTCTCCCCATAATATTGCTTGAGTTAACTTTTTATTGTGGCGCACTGTAGCTATAGTGCGTTGACGCCCGCGTGACGTCCTTCTGCTTCGTTGTCAAAGCCACGCGGTACTGCTGAGTGTTTTTTGATAATTGGATGGGACACTTGGTATCCGTTGTTGTGGATGTCAACCTCACTGACGACTTCGAGGAAGATGATTGTCGAATTACTGCCGGTGTCCTCTTTACATCGTCTTGTTTAACTTGGGGTTGGTCTAAGTTTGTTGGCTTGTATGAATCCATCCTTCTTAGCTATAATTCCTGTGAATTTGAATTATATGTTGACCATATTTTTCCTATGGTCAGATTGCAAAATTTTAAAATACGTCATTATAGTTTACTTTTAAACTTTACTTAAATTTTTTTTTATTTAGGACATAATTTTGTTTTAATGTATTTAACGTTGACGAAGATGAATGTGAACTAATTCGTCCTTGGTTCTCCTTCTTCTTTTATACCCATTTCTCATAAGTGAAAGTCTGCTATGATTAACCCAACTTGACTGGGTGTTTTTTTCTTTACGTAAATTGTGGTTAACTTTATTTCGGGGGTCGGCACAGTACGTTTGTCTCGTATCCTAGAAGAAAGGATCCATTAATGTATGACTATTCTGTAAGTAGCAACTTGCTAACTAGACTGGATAGAGTAAAGGATCTTAGTGCTATTTTTAATCCACATTTTTCTTTCGTAGATCACATCAGTTACACAGTTAACAAGTCCAATGCTTCCTTAGGCTTCGTAAAGAGTTGGTCCAAGGAGTTTAATAAACCCATTGTCACCAAGCTTCTTTTTTGTACCTTCTTCTGTCCCGCAGGTTTCTAAAGAAGCATGAATGTGCATTTGTATGAATAAATTGGGTGTGTATGAAAGAAATTACGAACAGTATGTGAAGTAATCAGGCGGAGTTTGTTTGAAACGATGAATTTCAAACACAATTAGTTTGTTACCTGTTTTTTTGATTCATAAAATGTGCCTTTTATACCAATATTATATTCTAGATTATATATGCACATAACATTACAGGTAAGAAGGTGAGACAGGTGTAAGTTCTCAAAACTTAAATTTACTGGAAACGCCAAATATGTGTATACGCAGCAGTTTGGAAAAACTTACCTATTTAGGAATTTATTTGTTGTTTACGTGGTGCTCAACTCGTGGGAATTACTGTTGTCATCATGGCGCTAAGGTCATGAGAATTACTGTTGTCGTCTGAGTGGCATAAAAATGATGAGTACTCGAAAAGAGCTGGATTAATTGGGTGAGTGGCACGATCACCACGCCATGGTTTCAGGGTTCAAGTCTCGGTCTCCCCGTGAGTTTTTCAATTAAAATTTAAAAAAACAGACACCCAGTCTCTGGACTGCTGTCTAGCTCGCAGCAATGTAAAAACAAGACCTTAGAGTTCCCTGATTTCCTTCCAGCCGAAGCCATTCTAACGTTGTCTAAGTGTTGTCCCCTAGGCTTTCAGCATATCCTAAAAAAACTTAAAAATGCATATTGATAATAATTATTTTTCTATGTTGCATTTGTAGCCCATTGCTCAAAAATAGATTGTACAGTACAGCAAACACTAATTTACACTAAATAATGTATTTTAAAACTCAAGATAAAAACGTGAAACCAAAACAAGTTTTTACTTTTTAAGAAGCCTATGTTATAAAGAGACTGCATAGACTAATAAAACATATGAACAAACAAACTAAAGAACACGTCTTACCTTAAAACAATAGGGAAAACAGCAGTAAGCCACAGGTAACACCAAATTGTACGTACTTCACTGATCAATATATGCAACTGATGTACGCTCGTTCGTCTCTGCTTACGTTTCGATGCAGATCGCGGAATTTTCAATCCAATAGGAGTACTGATCCGCGCAGGGTTTATCAACATTACCAATAATATATTTAGCTTTGGAAATAGATGTGTTTCACGAATTTTGAGAATTTACCAAAGAGAATAAAGTTCCCATAGTTCCCATTTTGCGGCGGCGACATTACAATTAATAAATTATTGACCAGTTTTTAGAAATTTTGGCTAGATGGTAAGTACTTCAATAAAAACTTAACGTAAAAATGTTAAAATTATAAGTTTAAGTCAGAAAGCAATGGATATTTAAATAAAATTTGTCTGTAGAATTCATATTTGTTTATTCCTTAACGAATCAGCCTCCTTCCAATATTAACTGTTGTACCTTAATCTAATCTAATCAGATGCCCTGGGTGAACTCTTCGTGCACAAAATATCATCGTACACTTAATAATTTAGAGTAACAAACTTCGGAAGCAATAAAACATTTATTTTATTTTTACTGTGGTGTAAATATAACATTTTCTTATTGTATAATGGAAGAGAAAATTATTGTCTGACCATAACAATCACATTTGTACTTTATTGTTTTTTCGGTTTTCTTTCATTCTTCACCATTTTAATAGGTTCTCTTGGATATATGAAGAAAAATGAGAGTGGAATTACACTTAGCACAATAAATAGAAGATTTTGCAACTGCAATAAAGACAATTAATTAAAATGTTTATTTTCTTCGAAAAAAAACGGCTTACCTGTAGCAGAGAATTTCCTATTGCTATGGCGTATAAAAACCATGAAGACGCCACGATTGTCCCTGAAACAATCATTGGGAAAGGCAAAGATTGTGTGCTCTTTGTTTTAATAACTTCTCCAAGACCTAGTAGTGGAGATCCTGCCAAAAATAGTAAGCATACCGTTAGAAGTATCCCAAAACGAAATTCAACTACTTTGGGGTCTTCAAATTCAGCATAGATTATAAGTGCCGCACTAATTGCACCCGTTAACCCAAGTTGTCCCCACATTTTTGTCTTTTTATCTCCAGGAGTGTAAAAATAAAAGACACTAAGATATATCACATTTAAGGCAAATCCAAAGAGATTTACTTTGATCATTGCATCATCCCCTAACAACGTTCCATATTTAAGACTCAGAGTAGATCTGAAATAAACCAAATTGTTTTATTAAAATTAATAGCTCATACGTAAAAAATGCACATAAATTAATAGGAGAATTTATATACATATTGTTACAGGTGTAATCTCATGTAGATTTTAATTAAAATTGTGTCACTAATCTAAAGACATTTATGTAAAGAAATGCACACAATGGTAAGGATAGAGATGAAAACCTTTTAATTGCTTCATTTCTTAATAGTTATAGAGTTTCCCTTCTAATACAGAAGGCGCACTTCTTGGTAGGAGCCAAGAAAAAAGTTACCTATTCCATCAAAACGGTGAAATGAAAAAACGAGCAAAAAAAAAACATGAAAAAAAAACCATCACCAAACATTCATAACAGAGAGTCACAGGAGCACAGAGAATAGGTAGTTCTTAAGTGAGTCCATGCTAAGAGATAAATCGAAATTTATTAATGCATTAATAGCCCTAGATAAATTTTTAATTGGTTCATGCCTGCAATAATTTGATCTGGAGTGGTTAACATGCAACAAAGGAAGACTTTGGAGACTATGTTGGGATTGCCTAAGGGAAACCTTCCTAATAATAGTACTTGAGTCAATATTTGAATTTAAGAGTTAGTGAATAACGACCAATTCAGACTTTACGCCTTTTCTCAAGTGAGGCGGAATTGGATCAATTCGTTGAGCACGACGACTATGCCATGGGTTCTGGGTTCGAGACCTGGTCTCCCCGTGAGCTTTTACTAAGAAATTAAAATAATCCACTCCGTCTCTGAGCTGTTGTCTAGCTCGCAGCAATGCAAAAACAAGACTCAAGTTCCCCTCCAGCCAAAACCATGCTAACGCATCAAAGGCTTTGGTCACATCGTATAGAAGAACCGAGCAAATGGAGGCGGTCGGTGTAGGCCGGGAGTCTAAGCGGATCGTCCCAAGGGAGCCCAGATTCGATGCGTTTGGAGTGAACAGCGTAGATGCATATGCTAGAATACAGTACAAGTGAATCGAAGTTGGTAAACCCGAGAACTCTCTAGACCAAAGCTTTACAAAGCCTAAAATTAAACTGCCACTAAACACAATATAATTGATATTTAGAGTAAAATCAAGTTTTACCCCAAGGTCAGGTACGGACAGCACGCGACGGAGGCCACTCCCCGCAAAGTTGTAGTCAAAAACTTTTGGATTGAGGCTTTTTGTAAATGACATAGCCTCACATTTATCAAAATTGAGATGTAAACTATTGTGCCCGCACCAATCCAGGAACGCGTCTAAGTCCCTTTGAATGAGGGCGGCGTCACCTCTAACCTTAACATAGGAGAAAATCGTCATGTTGTCAGCGTAGATCAGAACATAAGAGTATGAGACTAGATTGGCAATGTCATCAATGGCAAGAACGAATAGTAAAGAGCCGAGATGGCTACCTTGCGGCACACCAAATCAAGCACAGAAAACTCTTGGGATAAAGCCATGAAGCGAAACTCGATATGTCCTGTCTCTTAGATAGGAAGAAAACCAGTCGAGGAGCAGAGGGTGGAAACCATGAATATGCCTCTTTGGAAGTCTGAAATAACATGTGAGGTAAATTCCAACAAGTTAGTAGTCGTTGATCTACCGGGCAAGAACCCATGCTGATTGGGGGATATTAAACCTTAACAACGTTCAATAAGCTGTAAATATACTATGGATTCAAATAACTTGGGTATACAGGATAACTTTGCGATTAGTCTATATTTAGATATAATATTCTTATGGCCTTTTTTATGAACAGGGACTATAAAGTAACCCTTCCACAGTGCAGGAAATTTACCGCCTCGAAGAGACTTGTTGAAGAGAATCACTAATGGAGTGAGAAGGGCATCGGAACTTGAACTCAGCTGGTTCTTTGTTATGTAAATTTGCAGGACAGATACACATTCTAGTATTTAAAAACAATCAAAAAATCAAGGTATAATGTTTCACTGGTGTGATATTAGGGTGAAAATATGAAGAAATTTGTGTTTTTAAAAACACTCAAAAATCTCGAAAACCGTAAGACTTTTTACTAAGGTATATTTGGCTTAATAGACTCTCAATGATCTCACCTATCACCTCCACAAGGCTTTACTTCGCGCTGCCAAACACCCTGTATATGTAATAAAAGTTCCCGCGGGGCAAAAAACTATACCTCCGGAATGACTCAATGGAGTAAAATGTAACCTTCTGTTTGTGCTACTCACCAATTTATGTCGACACGAATATTTTAACGCGCGCTCAAGCGTATTGGCTTAAAAAATCTATAGCTGCGATCCATTGTGCCATGCAGATTACTGCGATGTACTTCTCCAATGGAACGCTTTTTCTTTACTTGATTAGTTCGGATTTGGCATTTCATAGATTGTACTTGTGTTTTTTTATGTACTGCGAAAAATATGGTATTTTATGCGATAACGGAAAGCAGATGCTTCTTTTGAAACACTATTAATATTCATCATAACATAAAACAGCAAAAATCCACCTTTTGATAACTTTTGAAGCTTAAAAACTCGGCGTAAGAACTCTTGCAAACTACACCTACCTATCATCTAGTATAGCTGAGCGTATTTGGGTGTATGTCGGAGTACTATGGGTAGACTGTAGTCGACCCAGAGCTTCTCTCTCTAGTTCCCGTAACCCCTTGTATGGGCATGGGGCTGGAGAAGAATTTCACCCGATTCGAGGCAACGATTGCAAGTGGACCTGCAATTTAAAGTGGGTTCCGAACCACTGGCATTATCTCTGCAACTCCCATGGTCTTTTTATCGTGATCTGTTGTCAGCAGAAAACAACCAAGGGTCGCCGCTGGTGGGATCATTCAACTAGAAGACTACAAATACGAAGATGAATTTAAGATTTTGCCTTGAGTGTTTTCGAGTTTGTTTTCGAAGTATGACATTAGCGACACGTCAGGACCTCAGGAATTGCTTCCAATACGGCCGCTGACGCCGAGGTTCAGTGCTCATAATTTTGTTTGATGGAGTCAAAAAAACATCAAACTCGAATATGGCTAATATACGCGATATTATTGTTGCTTTTATTAATAAATTATTACCTCCGCCTGCATTTATTTCAATATTTAAAGAAACAAGCAAATTTACCAAAATAAATCTGTCAAAAATAGTTTTTTAAAAAAAAGTTGAACCGGCTTCACAAAAAGCATAAAACAATATTTAACTTTATATCTATTACGATATTTTGATGTCGATGAAAATTAAACAAGCAAAACAACTACAGCAGTATTTAATCCTCCTTCCTTATGTTCCCGTGACCTGAAATGTTTAGGTAGTTTTATATAGTATCTTCGTTTGTGGTTGAGTTGTTTTTAGTTTTAAATTTTTTTTTAATTTTTTCTTTTTAGAGTGTATGCTTTTTTATAATGCTGCTCGTATAACAAAGCAATATTAACTTTTGCAGAGTTACTGCACTCTATAAAAAAGGAAACAGAATCGTTCAAATCCGCCAACACATTACGAAATTAATCCCAGCCACCCTTCCACACCCTCATAATTGATACAAAATTCTTACCACGGCGCTAGTACGCCAACGCATCACCCTATACAGAAAGTGAGAATCATCAAAATTGGAGCACGGACTGCTCGCAGTGACTCTAGATGCAAATTGTTATCATGAAGAAACGTATTCTGTACAGCCGAATGAAAATCATCAAAATCGGTCTACGCCTTAGGCCCAACTCCAGCACCACCACCACCCCACCCTAAAATTTTTTGTCGTGGTATCAATGGGGAACTTACTCTATATATCAGAAAAACAGACAAAATGAATGATCCCTACCCGTTCACGCGTTATAAAAGGTATGTCTGTTTACTTTTGTGTGTAAAACGTAGGTAAAAATCAAGTAAAAATCGTTCTTCTGATGGAGGGGATGAAAATGCGAAAGATACTAAAGAACTGTCAAAAGTAAATGTCATTGCAAAGATTAGTGCGTTTACAAGAAATCGTAAAAATTAATAACAATTTACTGGAAAGATTAATAGTTCCCCATGCTTATTTAAATTTTTATTTCAAAGCTGTAACTTGCCAAACGTTTTGAACACACTCATCAGCGTGCGTAAAATTTGGACAAAAGGGGAAGCTACTCGACGAAGTCCAAAAGTAAACATAAAAAGTGTGGACATTCGGTTTTGTGTAAAAACTTTCGAGTAAACAGACAGACCTAAAGTTAGACTACCCATCCCCCTCCCCCACCCTAAGACCTAATTTTTTCTTATATTAGCAATTGGGGATCATACATTATACGACAAACGAACCATTCAACCAAGGTTATTTCATGCAAAAAATAGAAACTGATTCATATTATGTTTTATTTATTTAATTCATCAACAGGTTACAGAACCATCTGACTTACAAAAAAAAAAAACATTGAAAATTATCAGCGTCAAGAAATTTATAATCAATTAAGTTACAGTACTACGCAGTAACCTTTTAACTTGATATTTACTTAATTTAAAATCAATACCTTGAACATTTTCATTAAATGCTCTGCACATTCAAAACATCCGTAATTAGTACGATGGTGATCTAGACGTAAAAACACGAACAGAACCTTAACAATCTCCCGATGCCTCTCCAGTCTCAAGGTATATGAGATTAAACCTATGATGATATTGTGGAAGATGGAATGAATCCACCAAAGGCATTGATAGTAAGGCAAAGCTTAAGATCTAACCGAGCATATAAAATATAATATAATAAAAATAGTAAACGCGTACTTTTTCCAGAATGCCGAATGTCACCATCATACCAAGCAGGCGTTCCTGCATTCGATTCGCAACACATCTTAACCGGGACTGATAAAAAAAAACCGCTAAAAAATATTGAATAAAATCGATTAAGAGCTATGTCAATATTAATAGAATTTAGAATTGAACTCCAATTAAGCGTAGCCAAATAACTATTAAGAATATCAAAATTATTCTTATGAAAATTACATTTTCTTTTTACATAATATTTATCAGATTAGAATACAATAACAAAAGTGATGGGTGATGAAGATTCTCCTCCAACAAAGGCACATCGCATCTGATCAGGCTACAATTACTTTCGTCAGAAGTATAAATCAGATCGAGCACAAGTCCATTGTGATTGCAAATACCATTAATCTGTTGTAATCTTAACATTGCCAGGCCATCTAACAAACAAAATTTCGATCCTAACTCTATTTTTTCTTTATTTCACTCAATATTTCGTCATAGGTATTTATTAATTATAAATTCCAATATTAATAAAGACGTTTCACATCTGCCGGGCGTCCCGCGATGGCCTACTTTTTTTTGTTTAATCCTTTTTTTCTCATTAGGAATTTGAATGAGTCTTGCTTCTATATAATTCTTGTTCGTTGTCATCTGAGGATTACGTAATATTTGGTGGAGGGGCGTAATGAGAAACGTAACGCCGCGTTACAAAGGGAGGAGGCGTCAGACATCTTCAAAAACTGCGTTACGTAATACCTACTGTTTTTTTTTCATAAAAAAGCACATTAATTTTAAACGGTTGTATAACAAAAACTACAAAAGCTATCTTTTTCACGAAAACAGAAAAAAATCCAAATAGGGGTCATCACAGCCAGGCGATGCAATATGTGTCGCCAAAGAATTATAATTGCGCGATGTTGTGCAGGGATCGTAAAAATGATCTGAAACAGTAATATAAAAATTTTTCTTTTAGTTTAGACTATGATTGAATGCAATAACCTATACTTAGAGCAAAATATTATTTTTTCACAATTTGGCACTTGTTTGAAAATCGGAGTCTCGATTTTTAGGCACCTTTGAAATGAAAAAAGTACTAACAAATCGCAAAAAATTAGTATTTATATCTAAATTCAGGTTATTGCAGTCGTAAAATGATTATTATATGTGTCAAAAATTTGCAGACGGTTGGTTGAGAATTTTTTTTTGTCTGTGCTACATCTCGCCCCAAAAAAATATGTTTTGAGAAAAACGCGTTTAAAGTTTGCACAACACATTTTTCTGTGATATACTTAAAAAAGAAAAGAGAGTGACCGCGCACGCTTAAGAAGCGTGTCGAATGAAAAGAAAGCAGCTATCGTTCTAATATTTTAGGAAGACATTTTCAAGATTCATGTCTAAAGAAATATGTAAAAAAAAATCGAATTTTTTTTTAAACAGTAATGCCATAAACAACAGAATCAAAATCATCATGTACCACTCTGACCCTAAGCCACAATTGTTGTCATGACATAATAAACGAATCATCCAACATGATACGAAGTCAGGCTCTACTCCTTCACCACCCCACTCCACCATACAATTTCTGACACGCTACCAGTAGGGGAAACATTCTATACTTAAAAAACAGAATCATCCAAATCGGTCCACACGTTTAAAAGTTAACCTTCCCCTCCTCCACCTAAAGTTCGAATTTTTTCTAGTAGTAGCTATGGAGGATTATAATTTATACTAATAATTTATACTATGAGACTGACGAAATAGCGGCAGTTTAGCTATGACTCAATACCTACTAATTTTAAAAATATCGAAATTTTAGAAGGAAGAAATCTCGAAGTTCAGGGTGGGGAAACAGTGGTTTTTTGCACATTTTGAGCTGTATATTTTTGGAATCATTAACAGTAATTTTTTCAAACGATATCCCATACGATACAAAAAAATCATAATCTGTGACTATGGAAATATGGGAGTGTCACAAAGCCCTAACATTATGCCAAGTTTTAAATGTCTACGACATGATAGAGTGAATTAAATAAAAGGCACCCTTTTAGCTTCCATATAGATGTGCTGGTAACTCTAGGGGTACGACGAATAAATAGTCAAATAGCGAATTTTAATGCGAACGAAGGTATGGGAACAGCTAGTGGTGTATATAAAAGAAAACCTTTTTTCTATTTTTCTATTTCTCAATTTTTCTGAAATTCTTCCACCGGGAATATATCTGGGCAACTAGTCTCACCGTAAGGGTTACTTTACCTGTTAGATGCGAAACGCTAAAATAGCAGGTTTGCAGTACAAATTTAATTAGATTTTTGTGTCCCAATGGAAATCAAATTTGTTCTCCGCAAAACCGCACGGAAAGACAGAATATAGTATATACGAATATATTATATACAAAGTTGAAAAGTCGCGCCTCTCTACCGAATGGAAGAAGACTTTAAAGAGTACATTTAAAAAAAAGTTTCCAGCTAGAATCAATTAAAAGAACAAAAGGTTTTTTTTCAATCTTAGACAATAAAAAACTAAGGTATCGTAAACTTTTAGCAAATTGGCAACATCACGCACAGTTCTATATCTCAGTATGTCTCAATATGACTGACTTACTAGTTACTTCCTTATTCTATCAATATCAAGTATTTGAAGTGGCAAACACTTAAGTTCAGAATGATTTGTCAAAATCAGATATTAGATAGTGCTCATATTATCTACATTTCAATGCCAATCATTATTACAGCAATTAATTTGTTATAATTACATAAGCACTTCCTTTTTTTACTTTTGATATGCATGCTTTTATCGTAAATTTACTCATTATCACTATTTCGTAACAGTAGTCGGAAGCATCTGAGTGCATTTCTCTTTCATAGCAATTTGTTTTATTATATATTTTCTATATTAAATATGAGAACAGATTTTAACTTACTAGTTAAAGCAATAAATATTGATTAGAGAGGACAATGCATACAATCTAAGGATATTATGAAATGTGAAAATATGTTGCTGATTTCTAAGGATACTACTACTTCCTAAGGATGTTTAATTTGATAATATAATTAGCACTTACAAAACAATGCCGCCAAGAAAAGGGATTGCAGATACTCCATTGCTACTTCCTTTTTTACGAATGTCATTCAGTAAAAATATTCCGCTTGAAAATTGTAATAATGTGACCGTCCCAGCAATTTTAGCAATAAGAAGAGTATGCGGTTTTAGTAATCGCTCTAGCGCATCCATTTCTGATGTATATGTTTTCCTTAAAGTTAATAATATATAAAAGTTATAATATATATAAAGGTAATAATATATAAGAATAACGCAATGTATAACGAAAATAAATTACTTACGGAAAATTTAGAGAGCTCTTCTTATGTTATCCTCCACGATGACAAGTCTCACTTGGCGTTAAAACAAGTTCTAATACTCCCCCTACCCCAATATAAACTTTAATGCAACGAATAGATAAGTAATTATCTATTCGTTGCTTTTATGTTATTTCGTAATTGTAAGAAAAATTAGTGAATGTCACACAGTATTGCCAATGCACTTGTAAAGTTATGTTCTGAAAATAATTGTAAAAATGTAAAATATCATTAGAATACATAAATGAAACTGGATTTTTTTTCCTAATTAGCAAGTGTTTAAAATCATTTTTGCTGATAATTGATACTCTAAGGTGAATTGAAAAAAATTTGGTGAAATTTAACGTAAAAAATGAAAGGAAATTAAACTTTCTCATAAAACAGGTAAATAGTGCCTAATTTTATAGACGTCAACATAAATTTAAGAAGAAGACATTGTGATGTATACCCTTTTGTCGGGGCTGTATAAATATCTCACGAAAAAAGAGGAATATTGCATCCTTATATTAGGATTAGACAATGCTGGCAAAACGGTAATTATATGGTTTCTTAAAAATAAATAAATTTACCTAATTTGTTTGAAGACATATCTGGAAGCGGCGAAAACAAAGTTCACCAAGAACTACCGTGGCATGAATCCGGCAAAAATAACGACTACAGTGGGTCTTAATATCGGACAAATTGATGTACACGGAGTCAGGTTAAATTTCTGGGACTTGGGGGGCCAACAAGAGCTTCAATCTTTATGGGACAAGTATTACCAGGAATCACACGCTGTAATATATGTAATCGATTCTAATGATCGCGAAAGAATGAATGAATCTAAGCAAATTTTTGGTAAGATATACATTTTATTCATAAAAACACAAAAGGATTTTGCTGCTTAAATTTTCATAATTTTTCTGTTAGACAAAGCATTCCACCTCCAAATCTACATTCATCTCCTTCTGTGTTAATATTGTAGTAAATAATATTTTTTAACGTTTCCGATAATCTATAGGTCTGTTCCCGTACTTCTGCAGCTGCAGCTGGCTGCAGTTTACTTATTTATGTGGTGGGGGTGAAATTACTTCAGTACGGGAACAACCAGCTGCAATTTTCTGAAAAAGCAGAAGATTTGTTTTGGAGAAAAAATCTTTTCCTATATATGGAAACTAAACAATCACAGTTCTTCCTTATAGGCTACTTCACTTCCTTAATCCGACGCTTAACTTTTAGGATATAAAACTCTATAAAAGTATTCACAAATTTCAAATTCACTCAATTAACGTTTGGGCAGTTGTCACTTTGACAGAAAGAAGATTTTTTTAAGCATATTGCAGCTGGTCAAAGTTGCTGCAGAATTCTTAAATTTTCTGCAGCAGGGGAAGTTGTGACGTAGGAAAAATCTTCTTGGAGAAGTGAATACGGGAACACTTTTCTGCAGTATTCTGCAGTTGTCTGCGAAGCGCTTATAATCTCTGCAGGTACGGGAACAGACCTAAAGTTGCTGCAGAATTCTTAAATTTTCTGCAGCAGGGGAAGTTGTGACGTAGGCAAAATCTTCTTGGAGAAGTGAATACGGGAACACTTTTCTGCAGTTTTCTGCAAAGCACTTATAATCTCTGCAGATACGGGAACAGACCTTATAATGGCAGTGATTTTAACAAGTCCTTTGTTGACAGTATAAGAGATGTACATCATACCTTACAGGAAATATGAAAATTTTGTAGAAGAAAAGCAATGTGTTTTTAACTTCAAAAGGGTAACGGATAAGGACTTGAAATTAATATGTAAAACAGCCAAAAGAAAGGTTTTAATGGAATTAATACTAAGATGATTCTGGAGAACTGGAAAGCAAATAATCTAGCCATTAAACTTATTATTATTAAATCTCTTGAAGAAGATAGATTTCCTCAATCATGGAGGGAATCTCTAATAGTAATTGCCAACCGCACATAAAATAATCAGGATAGCAAGTAACGCTTCAACATGTTTTTAAATTCCAAGTCCCCTGAAGTTTTGGGGAAGTGAATTCCACAAGCAAGAAACAACAACAAAATAAGAACGCCGCCTAATACCGTATCGCGGTTGCGGAATTAAAAGAGATTCATGAAGAGTTGATTGGAGAAAACGCAAATGTTCATATAGATAGGAGGGTGATTTAGATCTTATAAATTGTGCCGAAACAGCAATGCACTTATATTGAGGTAAGAAATCAGTGAACATCCCAGAATTGTACTACTGTAAGCCGAAACATGTTCGTGACGTCTCAGGCCATAAACAAGTCGTACGCAATCATTAAAGGCTACAGTTATCCTTCGACTACAATTTGCATCAAATTGTGGATATATAGTACTGCAATAAGTAAAATGTGGTTTCAACAGAGTTTTAACAAGCTTTAATTTCAAAGCAACGGATAAGGAATTTCCAGAGAGCCAAAGCTGTAGAAGACGGCTATATACCTTTTGGAGAATGTAATTTAATTGATCACAACATTTCATTTGACCACTGAAGAACACTCCAATTGGGGGAAGGTCTGTAGTATTAAGTTGACTCCAATAGCAAAACTAGCATGAAGATTTTAAAGGATTAAATAAAAGCTTGTTGTTTGAAGCCCATGCGGAAATGTTCAATAAATCCTTATTAATACTTATCTATATATTATACTTATCATACATAATACTAATTAATAATTTCCATACAAACGCGTACAAAGAGGCGTAAAGAGTTTCGCCCATTAATTGTGCTGCATGTCTTCAAGAAGATTCTGGAGAAAGCAATACAAATCCAGTTGCAAATATATTTGCAAGCGAATAACAATAATTATGGAGCAGTTCGAATTCTGGAACAACCCTTCATATAACATGGCAAGATATTTTGTGATTGATTACTAGAAAGAGAAGCTAGAGCAAAAGAAACCAGTAACAGCAGTGTTCTTAGATGTTAATGTCTTGAAGCTGTGTACAGATATATTTTTATTGAAAAGTTATCCAACTAGTTAAAGGACGAAAGTTGAATATCTGGGTGGACGGAAGTATAGGACAAAAGTCAAATAGGCCGTCTCAACGACGATAGAAACTAAATTAGGCGCAGCACAGGGGTCGGTGTTAGAAACGTTATTATTCTTATTTTAAACTTAACAACCTGAAGGAAGAAATAAATCATCACTTAAAATTAATGTTGTTTGCCGATGATATGTTAATATTTGATACTGGAGAAAATAAAGCAGAAATCGAAATTGAATTGGACAGTGATTAAGAAAAAGTGAAGAAATGGTTGCACAGTAGCAAATTGAAAAAAGCAATTTGAACAATTTGAAAAAATATTGATAAGTCTAAGGGTATGTTGCTTAACAGTAAGACAAATGTATCGATAACGAATCAATTGAAATTGTGAATAATATTAAATATTAAGGAATCGTTATGCACAATAAGCTAAATTTTAACGAGCCTTTTGAAGTATCCAATCTTTTCCCAAATATTTTTGCATAAGTAACCCACATACTTATGCAAAAGGATTGGGAAAAAGATTGGACACTTCAAAAGGCTTAGAAAATCAGTATGGCTAGTCAGTGAAATAAAAATTTACAATGTCATGATAAACCGCATCTCGAATATTGCTCCACGGTACTCTTTTTTTGCACGTAAACATCGAAGGAAAGACTATAGAAACAGCAAAATAAGGCAATGAGAATTACTCTGGAATGCAATAGATCAATATCAATTAATTAATTAATGGATGAATGTAAAGTAGAATTAAATCAAAATGCGTAAAAATTTATTTTTAAAATAAAAAATCGGGAATACTGCACTATTTAGGAGCAAGAATGACTTTTATGATGGATGCACAACTTTATCTTCTTAGAAACGCTGACGTGAATGTTATACTGGTTTGTTGTAATAGTTCGGCTCGGAAATTCTTTAATGTATAGGAGTTTTCAATTATATAATAATCTACCAGGAGAGGTACAGAAAGAGAATATGTTAAGCGTTGTACAGAATATATTAGAGCTATGCCACAGAGTTGTTAAAAAGGAGAGATCTTAAATTATTATATTATTTTAAAAAGAGCTATAATATTTATGGACTTTTGACCGCCATAGAAATAAAATCAAAAGTTCTTTAAAAATTGTTTACTTAAATTGTTTAATTTAACACCAATCTTATGACTTCGCGTCAACCTTAGAAGTAGTTTTTAAACATTTCTTCATTTGTTAGTTTAAGACTTTTTGAGTTGTGGTAAATGTTAAAGTGAAATATAAATTTTGTATAGAGAATCCTAGTTAAGGATCATAAAACCCTTCCCGTAAAGAGTTTCTAACATTTTTCTCAATTGAAAAAATTTTCACAAATTAAATTCCTTCCAAATTATAGATAGAATGATAAGCAATGATCTCCTGTCCGGGGTGCCATTACTTGTTTTAGCGAATAAGCAAGATCTCCCTGATGTGATGGGCGTCCGTGAAATAAAACCGGTTTTCCAACAAGCTGGTATATTGATAGGAAGAAGAGATTGTCTGGTAATGCCTGTTTCAGCTTTAACTGGGTATAAAGAGGTTCACTAAATTTATGTATGATTTTAAAAATGTTATTTTTTTGCAGAGAAGGGGTAGATGAAGGCATACGATGGTTGGTGGATGCTGTTAAAAGAAATTCCATTGTTCGACCGCCAAGAGAAAATGACTGACGCATCCAAAATGTTTCTTTAAAGTTGTGTCCACATACTGTTTGTTATAATTCACTATTTCCACTATTTTTAAGCATTGAAATTAAATTGTAATATTTTTATAAGTGTATTTCGAAATTAAATCATGAAATGAAACTTGCTAACCCGTAAGAAATTTATTTTACAAAAAAACCTTTTAAATTCAAATCTCCTAGTCATGAAGCGTCATATCTCCCTCGACTCGAAGATCCGGAGTTTTGTGCGTCTCGTCAACTCGAGCCTTATTTATGGGAGCATGTACATCAGCTGCAGCTCCGTCTGCTGTAGCTATGCTTCTGGGTTAGCAAAATTTTTATTCACTTGCTCTATTTCCTGCTTTCCACATAAATTTTATGTTCTCTCCTGGAGTCCAAGCTCATATGTTTGGTTTTACCAGCATTGATCTTAAGCCCTGCTGTGTGAGATTCTCTGTTCAGGGCTTCGGACATTTGAGCTATATGACTTTGTTTGTTGGATAGGAGACATACATCGTCGAAGCATAATATGCATATTTATCTTAAAAATACGTAGTGAAATTTTAATCCGAAATTCGTGAAATTTTCTGAGTTATAAGAGCATTGCAGTACCTTTTCGGGACTGGCAGAAACTTCAGACTTGTTTTTCTCCAAATCACTTTTTTCAGTCTTATGTAAGATCTGTAGAACTCCCTAATTATAGAATTAACGTAATTATGGGTTTAAATTGTTCGGAAACGTTTTCTTAATATCTTTGACTACAATTACAAAAAGTACTCAAACTTGTTTTTTAAGAAAACCTGTAGTAATGTTTGATTCAAACACCATTTTTTTATGTGATCCTAGGTTGGTTGATTGGCCTCACATAAAACTTAATATGGTCCGTTGTGATACTAAGTGACCGTTACTGGGTAGCAACAAACGTGCGTGCAGCGACACGCTTCATACGTGCACAGTAAAACAAAAGAGAGCGGTTATTTGTTTCGTAACTGGTGAGTACATTGCATAGCATTCTCATTCCGAAATTTTTTTACCATGTTACAATAAATCCCATTTATTCCAGTGGCAATAAGAAAAGATCTGGTTATGTCTATTATATATTTAATTTAATTCAATTTTTACTTTCATTTTTATATTTTACTTTATGTATAGCTACTCCTGGTATCGAACAAAAATATTTCCCCAAATGCTGTAACGCAAAATATACATACATTAAATTACGTTTATCATGCATTTGTCCTTTATTATTTTCAGATAAGTATGGGAGAACAAAAAAATATATTGCGTTGCTGTTAGTCTAATTTATGCGTACGCACTTTTTTTCAAATAATAGAAAGGAATTGTTTTAATAAATATACATTACCAGACATACTAAATTTTAATATTGTATCTTCAATAGTTCCTTTCAAAAAAATTTATAAACATTAATAAATATAAAGAAAATTTTCGTATTTTGTTCCCAGCCTTTTGCAAAATCGGATCGGTTTGTAAGCGTAAAAACTTTCTTCTCAACAAATTGTGTACTTTCTCTATCGCGAATAGTTTGTCCAGTAATAAAGTCTTTTTTGAAGCTTTAAGGTGGAACACTACTGTGAGTTGTCCAAAAAATTCGTTTTTTCGTTCTGAAAGTAAATATTTTAGAAAATATTAAAAAAAAATCAAGAAAAAGTCGAATCGACTTTTCTTAACCTGGGCCCAGTGCGTATTTGCTTAGCCCGAATAAATGACTCAAACAAAGCACTGACTGCGAAGGAAAAATGTACACCAATACCAGCAGTTACAAGAATAGCATAAACACTTATTTCGGGTTCACTGATTACGAACTACTTCTGCATGGGACTGACATTACTATGGCCGATACAAATAAGATAAACAAAATTGCATGAACGAAAACAAGACTATGGCGTACGACTTCAATAAAAGCAGTTGAAATAGATGGAATTGACTAAATCTGAAATAGATGGATCACTAAAAAACAAATTAGCTTCATCACAAAAAACATATGATACGAAAGGCCCACATTGGAATAACCTTTGTAAACCGGTGTCTCCGGAGCATCCTTAACATCCATTGGTCGGAGGTCACTACAAGAACAAGAGAGACAGATACTTTCAGGTTAAAGCAGGATAGACACCAGTGTTCGCAGGCAAAAGTGAAAAAAAGGTTTACCGATTTTAAAACTACCCAACACTCCACCTTCTACCCTTTGAAGACTGCTAACTGATGCGATTATGGCACGGGCAGCACCAGCCAAATAAATATAGGGCATAAGAAGAATTACACACAAAAATTAAAAAATTTCGAAATTTACTACACATGGATCGAAACTGTATGAAAGCATTGCAGCTTTACTAAAATTCAAATTAAATCAAAAAGCAAAATCCGAAACTTACAGATTTGTACTACATCAAAATTCAACAGTATTTGAAGCAGAATTATTAGAAGACGCTAATTTTTATAGATTCCAAAAGCTGTTTAAAAACTATTAAATTTAATATAAAACAAAATCCGTTAATACATCACATTTAAAAAGGTCAGAACAAACGAAATTAATAAGGTTAAGAAGAGGCCATACAGGATTTGCCAAAAATTACCTTTTCTAAAGAACGCCTAGGTACCAGGGTACTTAGTATATCAAATGTAAGGTACATCAATTTCTAACTAAAATCTGAAAAACTACACATGAAACGTCTAGTACACCTCGGATACCTCGGACTGATTTTGTGATGACAAACTTTGACTATTAACAACGGACTACGATCGGGCTACGCAGTGCTTATACCACCGCATTGCGCCAAAAAGCTGATGCACTGTGATAACACCGACGACTCGATCGACCAAAAATGGGAAAGGGCGAAGGAAAGTTTTATGAGCTGTGGTACAGAACACGCGGGACGATTAGAGAGCGGAAGACGACCATGGATCAGTGACGCCACATGGTGCAAAATATAGGAACGGAAGCAGATAAAAGGACGCATCAATTCTGCTACCAACGTTGCAGTTAAAGAAAATCTCAGAACTGCGATCTATACAGAAAGGCGTCCATAGAGTGTAAAACGTGTTAAGCACAACTACATCAACGCGCTAGCAGAAGAAGCGGCCTACCGCGGTGACAGTGGAGAACTTTACAAGATTGCTAGAAAACAGGCAGAAAAGACTCTTACAACACAACATCCTGTAAGAGATACTAACGGATCCCTTCTTGTCAGGGAGGAATATCAACTGCGAAGATGGAGAGACTATTTTGTTGAAGTAGTAAACAATTCCTTCGCACCATCGAAGACCCCTTCACATGAGCTTGAACACCCGCTGGCTGCAGCCAACATTAACACCAGAACTCCGATAAGATTGGAGTTAGCTGACGCAATTAAGTCGATGGAAGGAGTTCTACGCAGGAGCCCAATGTCACGTCCTACACAAATGTCTGAAACCCTGAGCAAAGAGCTTAAGAGCAGCGCTTAAGTTAAATTACTATTTATAACTTAAAATAAATTTACGGTAATAACTTAATCCACGCGCATTCGGGTGCGTGCCCATCTAGCGGCTTCTGTACGATAGCCTATCCAAATAATAATTTTTTTTAATTATATCCTAATTTAACTTACATTCTAGGCTTTAGCTTCTATCCTTATTACCTACTTATTACATTTTCTTTTTTTTATTTCGTATTTCGTTTCTTATTTATATTTTGCAATTTATTTGCTTCATTATTTATTTTTATTCATTTATTTTATTGCCTTAACTTATATTATTATAAATTTGAATCCTCCAAATTACTTATGATTAAACTATATTAAATGCCATAAATTCAATTCTTTGATTACTTTTTCTAAGGTTTTATAATTTTTTGGTGTGAGAATTTGTTCCAAAGGGGGGATGTTCCCCTGCAGATTATATCTTACAATGTCCTGTTCTGATTCTCATCAGTTTCATCACTTCTTTCCTAGACAATTCTGGTGGGTACTCGGGAGTTATAATTTTCTTGCAATGGGATGATAGAAACGTGTTATTTCTGCCCCACATTTCTTCCCATCTTCTTTTTGTTTCATTTCTAGCTTCTCGTTTTATGAATGTTTGCATTGCAGGAGTTACTAGATTAACATTCTCTGGTAATGGATTTTTGGGTTCCATCCGCTTCTTCATTTTCCGAAATACCCTGGTGTCCTGGTATTCATAGGAGTATAATTTTGCCTTGGCTGGATATGATGGTGTTCCTCAACCATTTTATAATAGGCTCTGTATTTTTTATATTCGAGATGGCCTTTACGACGCTACAGGCCAAGACGGAATAGACACCAGAATTCTAAGGCGAAAGTGACAATGAATAGGCCACACACTAAGGAAACAGCCAACAACGTCGCACATCAGGCTTTAGATTGGAATTCCCACGGAATCCAAGGAAGACGTCGAATTGGATGGCCGCGCAACACATGAAGAAGATCTGTCGAGAGGGGAGGTACCCAGATCAACGAATCATGACCACAGTTGAAGGCGCTGGTGCAGAACCCGACCAGAGTCGGTGTTATAGACGTCCTATGCCTCACAAGGGGTTAAAACAACCAGAGAGATAGACATACTAACGGAATGTGCCGTAGCAAGGAACCGTGTGTTAAAATATCACCACCACAGGAACTACTGCACCCCACAAATTTTACATTTATCAAAACAATATTCCAAAAGCACAACATTTAATTTAAACATAAAGCAGAACACAAAAAAAAAATATATTTTTGGATTTTTAAACAGATCAGAATAAAAATTATATGGTAAATGTTTCGAATTATATAATATTAAATTAATTAAAACTAAATTAAAACCCGAAACGCATTTTAATTGATGTTTATTGTAAAATAATTGAAATTGATATAGAACTTTAGAACATTTGTAATTATTTAAGAAGGTAGTACTGCATTATGTCTAAGAAAGTATGAGTTAAGTATTTATAAAATAAAACGTACTTTCTTGTATGCTAAGAGCTAAATGCTTAATAAGCGTATTTGTATTTAAACTTCAACATCAGTGGGGTTCCGCTATCTCTGTGCCGACAATCATCAGATCTTGTATCTTGCGACAGTAAAATACTAATTTACTCATGAAATACCTTTTACGCTGCTTTAAAAGAATTGGGTTTTCTCTATACCACATGTTACCTTAATTGCATTGTTTAATCGGACAATAACATTATTTTAGAAAGAGTTGAGAATTACCATTCCGATAACTTAAGATTAATGTAAAACAGGCACCACTAAGGCACCACGCCTGATATCCAATTTATATAATTCAAATTAACAGGAAATATTATTTGAGCCCTGTAAATTCAAAGCTCCCTTTATACTATTCATACATTTTTCGTATTTCTTTTTTATTTAATTCATTTAGAGTTACGGTTTTTGGGGAATTATGTGTAAGTGAACAAAGTAGTAAACTAAACTTGGAAGTACTGGGCAAAGCCTATCAGACGAATTATCTCTCTTATCAGAGGTGATAAATTTCTTAGTCTTATCTTCTGAAGTTCTTGACAGGCAACAAAGCTGAGGAGTAGTTTTTAATACGTCCAGCAAAATATTGACTATTTTAACATAAATGTTAACAAATTTCAGCGTTAAATGATGTTTCTTAAAATTTAAAAGTGTTAAGAATTATAAATATGTATCCATATTACGAGCCAGATTGGAGTGTGCTTCCTCCAGAGAATAATAGAAGGTAGGCAAAATAAAGTAATTCTGAATTAACATTATGAGTTTTCGCGAAAAAATATTAAAAATTTTTGTACGCGAGAATTATCTACGTTTGCAGGAGTCATCTCAATTTCACCATATTAAGTTGTTTAATGCCATCTTCATGTCACTTATCTTACTTGAAGACAAATCAATTTTCAGCCCAACTTTTGCTGAATTTCAGCATAAAATGTCATCGTCACAAAAGTGTTCGGTCGCCTTGAATGCAACTTTTCTATATTTCGTGTGGCTTTATTTGATTTCTTTCGTAGTTTTCTTTAAATTTAAGATTTAAAATAAATACCAAAACATTCCTTGACACATAAAAATCTTATTAACTAGAAGTTTTAGCAAGAATCTCATCGAAACAGAAAAGTGATTAACACCTTAATTGTCACTTGTTGTAAAAAGAAGAAAATTGGGAATACCTTTACGAATATTAAAAACAAAAAGACAACCCGTTCCAGATTATATGTTCTTGTGAATCAATGAAAGCCTCGTTTTAATATGCCGAACAGCTGCAAATTAAGTTTCATTCAGGAAGTGCAATGAGATGATTGTAGTTACATTTTGATATATTTTCGTCTCTAAAAAATAAACTACTTAACTTTTGCTCATATTTTATTAAAATAACTGTAAGCAACAAGAGTATTTTCAACGATTGCAATTTATATATAAGTGTAAGATAATAATCCTGTCATAACTCGTACTGTTGATTGTGAAACAATGAATTCCGAGCATGGGTAATGTTCCTCTATGCGTGAATTTCTAATTACATTTGCTAATATTTTGTTATGCATGGCTTGATCCTTTTTTACAGATTTAACCCGGCCTTCAACATGGCCACCATAAGACAGGCAATCAATGAGGCCGTTGAAAGGGGTAAAGTATTATTTGAAAATTAACTTGATTTCAGTAGTGACCAATTAACATTTGTCTTAAAACTATGTGCTAAAAGCACTTTGACATGTTGTAAACTAAAATTTCTTTACAGTGAGAATGCCTACACCTACAAGATTAAGAGATCTTATACGGCAAATTCGGGCAGCAAGAACTGCAGCTGAAGAAAGGGCTGTTGTTAACAGAGAATGTGCATACATTAGGAGTACGTTTCGTGAGGAGGATTCCGTGTGGAGGTAATGATAATCCGTTAATCTCATTTTATTCACAACAAAAAGAATATAAAGTATTTGGGTTAAAGATAGCTAATTTCATCTGTTGAAGTGTAGTGTACAAGATATTGTTTTTTTTGTTTTGTTTTCGTTTGACTTTTTTAAATTGGCGATAGACTAATTGGTGTATTTTGCGAAAAGTATAGAATATACATGATTCCTTCGACGACACGAGTCCATTTGAGATCAGCATGGGAAACTAGTTTCATTTAGATTGTGAAAATCTTGGTGTAGGAGATAATTTGCTGGCGTAGAAAGTGGTAGGTTTGAATCTCCTTAGCGGTGATTCATAGTTATTTTTGCTTAAAACCCGATTCCAGGTTTTAAAATAATAACAGGTAATTTTCGGTCTAAATTATCTTCACTAAGAATAGAACAGCGAGAATTACTAACTGTCAAAAGTACATGAATTAGCCGTTCTGTTCCCGTATTAGCAGTAGAGTTAACTAAAGGTTTATTCTCTAACGAACACAAGTAATAACTTGTGCTCACTAAATGACACTGAAAGCATTCCCCAACTTTCAGTGCTGGCTATGTGAATTGTCAAATCTACTTCACCCCAATTTTCTCAGTAGGTCTGTTTGTTTCGCTCCACTTTTTCTGAATTGCCTGCACTATGTGCAAAATTTACGTCAAACGGCGTTTGTTTCGCTCTCGGTGCAAAGTTAGTGCAACTGCACGGCGTTTGTTTCGCTGCAAAAAAGTGGAGATTTCTGCACTTCTTTGGATGAAGTGCAGAGAGTGCAGGCAGATATTTGACATTTCGCAGACAATTGTCAAACAAAGCCGGTCGTAATTGAAGTGATTTTAATTAATTATCAGACGAGTCACACATAATTTCTTGCATTAAAGTCGGTAATATATTATTTTCCGTTTTATTTGTGATATTAAACAATTGTATTAACCAAAACACGTTCCGTTAAATATTATTGACAGAAAATTGCACATAAAACGTTTGTTTCGCTGACGTTAGTGTAGGGCAAATTGCTACACCTTTGACGTCACATCGATTACACTCTACACTACTTCTGCAATTTTCTGGCAGCGAAACAAACAGACCTAGTGCTATTGAGTGCTTAGAATAAAGAACTAGAGGAAGAGCTGTAACTCGATTTTAGTAAAAAAAAACTTTAATAACCAAAACTTAACTGAGGAAAATCAAACTAATTTGTAACAAATAAATTAAATGTAGATTTTGCTTTTTAGAACCGAAGCATAGAGCAGGGTGGCGTATGGTCCAGGACCGAAGGCCCATTATTATTAGAGCTAAGCACATTTTTTGTACTTTGCTTAAATAAATTGAATTGAATTGAACTCGATTTTATTGAAGCAAATTTCTTTTGTACTAGAATTTCGAGCGATGTAGTGGGTAGCAACAATGCAGACATAAACTAAGTCAGATGAAAGTGGGGCCAAAAGTAAATTTAAAATCTCGATAATTCGTTAAAGAATAATTAAATTTTAACTTCTCTGAATAAAATATTTAAGCTGCTTATTAGTTATATTAAAGGTAAAGCAAATCATCAATTTTGGTTTTGTTAATTAAATTTTATTTAAGATTTCCTAATGATGCTAATAACGGCATTGCAGGCGGTGCAAAATTATTTTGTTTGGAAGGGTTCTTGGCGCGTTTTTTAAACAACCTATACACTTTCAAATAAACAAAATATAAATACAAATTTTACCAGATAGAATTGGAAGTTCGTCCTCTTAATCTCAGCATTATTTAAAAGAATAATCGGTTTACCGATTTTAGAATAAAATATCAAGTTATTAAAATTGCTTAATATTACGACTTCAGTTAAATTTGATGAATTTAATTCGCCCAATGGCTCAATGATTGCAATGTTTTCCCTCACATATTTAATTTGTGTGGATTTCTTCAGAAAAGGGTAGACTAGCTATTGCGTTATTGAGAATATTAAATTTAATTTGTATCACTGCCTAGTCTCATTCGTTGAGTTGCAATAGGTCTTGATTTAGTATGAAAATCTAACTTCCAAAAATTTGTCCACTGAGAAAAGTATTTCCAGTTATTGAAAATATTCAGGGCTAATTTAATTTGTAGGATTGTATCACTGCCTAGTCTCGTTTCTCTGCTCTCGTCGAAATAGGTCTTGAAAATCTTCCAAGAACTTTAAGCCACTTTTGGCGTAAAACTACATATTTTGGGAATCTAAAGTACAAGAATACTAATCAATGTCAATATTTTTTATTAAGCGCATAATTCATAGTAATATATGTAAATATAAAATTTAACTTAAGCAAACTTCTCCCAGGCACAATTTTCTCCATCCGCCAGTGCAGAATATTCACAGAACAAATGGTGATGTCGAAATGAAGAACTTTGAAACTTGAAAAACATTTGGTAAATAATCTTAAAAATTTTCCCATTTCTAGATAACTGGTTAATGGTAGCTTGTCTTAGGTATGATAGGATATTCAGGATTGTCGACAAGGGGTCTTATTTGGACAAAATTCCAGTATGCACTTCATAATAAGTTTCCACTAAAACCTTCTTTATTTAACTAACAATTTAAGTTAAAGTATATATAAAACTTCTTTCACTTCACCAATATAAAATTGTTAATGATATATATTACGCCAATTTCATTAAAGCAGAACTTTAAAATCGGTCAACAATTTTGTCACTTCCAGTAAACAGAAAATTGACAGAACTTCGCTAATTTGACAGCACATCGTTTAATTTTGACATCACACGCATTAAAATTTGGCCACGGAAAATCAGCGTATACATATACGTAAGGGCATCTCCATTAGCTTCTTCCTCGTAGCCCAGAACAGTGTTCACGTTAACCTCACAAATATTCTTACGAAACTTTTACTTTTTCCATAAATTGTGGTTTTAATTGAACTTCACATGTTTATAGAATGAATTTTAAAGTAAAGAGTTAGAGCACTTCATGCTGATTAATTTAAATAAATTCTGTCTATTTAGGCAAGGTCGGTTCACAAAAAATCACAAAATAGTCTAATAATTTTATTGGAATGATCGCACAAAGTTTTAAAAGAAGCTATTTGAACAAATTCTTTATTCTGTTTGGTATGGTTTACTTAAATCGTTTTCATCACTAGAGATTTCTTACTACTGCAAAATAGAAAACCATCAACTTTTCAGGAAACTTTTATTCATTTTTATTTGTTTTTTACGGTTTCCATAAACATATTCTAATCTAACAAAAATTTACTTTTTACTATTCCTAAGTTCTCACCAATTTAATCATAAAGTGTCTGGTAACTTTCCCATTAATATCTCCCTCCACCAAAGGATCATTTTTCCTTTGTTTTTTCTTGGGTAAATTTGTACTGTAGGGGAAATGGTTCGTGCACATGCGGGTTCCTGCGAGATCCTAATTTCTGATCAGGGAATATACCTACCTATTTTCTCAGTACCATTCAGTACCATGTGTTTTGAACAGTCAATTGAGGTTAATTGTCAGTTGACATTTCTCATATTTTACACTGAAAAGTACCCGACGTCCCAGTATTTTAGTGCAGTGATTGCCCCACCAACTAGCCCCTTTTAACAATGAGTTTTTGGCACTGAACATAAGGGAACAGACCTAGTTTGCTGTAACGACAAGAAAAGGGTTACAATATTACGAATCGTAATCAAATCGAAAGCATATCATAAACTCTGACTCCAATTTTGAGAAATTCGATCTCAGATTGAAGCTATTTTGCTAGCGAAGTGACAGGAAAATATCCTCAGACTAAAACTGCTAGATGCTCTCTCGGAAGCTGGTGGGATGGAGAACCAATCGTTATCGAAACTAGGAACGACGTATTTCGGATTGGGTAAATGCTTTTTTTCGTATTGAAAACGACTAAGGAAGCGAACTTCGACGATAATTACATTCCAAATTCGAAATAGTTGGATCATTTAGCCAAAGACCATCATCGTACAAACAGACTTTGTACGTGATGGCAATGTAATGAAAATATGTTTCCTTCTTTTGTGAAAAAACTCTTTTCTTCAAACTCTACCTCGATTGAGATCAATTCGAAAAACTGAGGTCTTCGCTAAAATGTTTGTAGGGTATTTATGAATACCGAACAACACATAACTCAGCCTGCTGGTCCATGAAAAAAGCCGCCGAGTTAATAATTTCTTTCTGAAAATATTTTCCTTACACGGCAGTCGACACATACCGAGCAGTACACAACTCAGCCACAGTTTCGAGTTGATGTAGTGCCCGAGTGCTAAAGCGAGTTAGCGCGGTAGATGAAGTCACGATTTCAATGAGCAGGCGATTACAAATGTAATACATTCTGATCATAACGCGTATTTGTGTCGTATCAATTCCTTCTCCTTAAATGGTTGAGGCAACAGCGCCGCATAAGAAATTTCACTTCCAAAAATGTTTAGAACGGGAACACTTTTGGGTAAAATTGTGATAGCGTACTTAATATCAATGATTCGAGTTCCACCTTAAATTCCAGGTCCACATTTATCATCGAATCGGGTGAAGGTTTTCTTAAGTCTCACGCTTTACAAGGTGTTACTGATCAGCAGGGTTCTGTTAATGTATTTCTGTCTGCAATGACATTTTCTTCTCGTATACCGGACTTTTTGCATGATAGTTTTTGGGCAGGGAACAAGCTATCACATTTGATTTGAAGTTCTTTTAAACTGTAATAAACCTTATATTTCTGAATGTTCGATGTTTCGTCGTCGGCTTAGCTTAGGTGAAAAGAATTATTCTTCTAAAATTCTTCAACAGAAAAAAAGCAAGCTCTAAATTTTAGAGCATACTAGAAGATTATAAAGACAAGCAAGAACTTCCAGACGGTACGCATTGCAGCTTGCTGCTCGGTCGAGCTGCAGTAAACTAACCCTAGCATAAAACTAAATTTATTAAATTACCACAAAACCCAGTGGAGCGAGACAAATAAACAAAAGATTTGATTTGCGATGCTAGTGGCGAGGCGGTGGTACGAACTAGGGGATACCTCCCGCAAAAGAGCATAAAAGAAATAATTATTTGCGATTAACCTCAATAAAGTTTATTTGATTTTTTGATATATATTATTTGATTGAGAGTATGCTCTAATAATGCTTTATTCAAATTTACCAGAGCATTCAAACTACCCAGGCAATTTGCTATACAACTCCGGAAAGTTTATCGATTTTCTGTTCTAATCTAATAATTTGATGGTTACAAATGAAAACAGACTATAAATAAAGGAACTAGAGGGGCGTAAAAGATTCGGAAATTCATTTTACTTAGGTTTAAGCATAAATTAATTGAACTTGCCACCTTAGGTAGAGAGGTTAAACTATTATTGCGGGCACATGGAGTGCCAAATCTCTAGAAATTTAAAGCTTCCTTAATATTTCACTTCTGCTCTTTGAAGAAGTACAACATCTGACCGTTAGTGCCGTTTTCGAGAAAATCAGATCATTAGTAAAATACCCTAATTTGTGTCGAACGAGTTCAACTATTTTGTTTTTGGTGCTAGACTAAACGCACACATGTCGCCAAAACCTCTTTTTCAGTATTTTGGAGTGTTATATGTAGAACAAATTCGTCGAACTTGAAGTCGCAAGTTTTTTCATGGTTTTGACTTAGTTTACAAATCGCATAACCTGTTCTGCGGCGTAGCTTGTAGAATTGCAGCACCTGGGGCTTAACTAGCAATACTAGCTAGTTCACCAGTAGAATCACATTAGAAACATACTGCGCGTGGGGCAGGCAAAAGATTGCTGTGAAATATCCGCTTCAGTGATGCCACCAAAGGCAAGGCATTCAGTTGAGAATCTTCCTTTGTAAGCGTATCAGCCAATAAGGCGGCTAGGTATCGCATTATGACCAAGAACCCAGCAGAGAGTTACCCTGTGTATTGACCCTGAGTTCTGGAGTCTATTCTGACACCTGCGTACGTTTGAGTTCAGCGCCTTTATTGCCGCTACTATTAGGTAGACTTGGGCGTGCTAATAATAGTCTTGGAAACACGCTGCGGTAGTCCGACAAGCAATACTGACTACGTATGTAATCCAAGTACATCTCAGCTTCCACCCCGTGCTCCACTTTAGATAAATCAGTGAGGACCAAAGTGTGAGGACTATATTTGCCACGGTGGCGCCACTATTCCTCCCTCACTCCTCTCTGTCTGAGATTCGAGTAGAGAGGATTTTGTCAGTGTAGGAGTAGTGTAGTCGATGTTTTCTTGCAGACAGCCTCCAGCATAGATCCTTAGTATACTGCTATGGCGATAATCAGAATTTTTCCAATATTTAGACTCTTTCAGTCTTATACAGCATTACTCTTAGAATAAAAAGTCTTACGTACAAAGTTATAATATTTTTAAAATTGAAATTATTTTAATATCTTTTGCTATTTTAAAATAACATTAAATTTACATAAAAACATATTCGTAAAATTTGTAGGTGTAGAAACATCGCCAAATTGCTTTATATACACATGTTAGGATATCCAGCACATTTTGGACAGCTTGAATGTCTTAAGTTAACAGCAAGTACGAGATTTACAGATAAGCGAATAGGGTATCTGGGCGCAATGCTACTTCTAGACGAAAGACAAGATGTTCACTTACTAATAACAAACTGTTTAAAGAAGTAAGTGTTAAATTTGTTAAGCAATAGACGCTTGCGTAATAAGTAATATTTTAACTTACAGTGACTTAAATAGTTCAACACAATTTGTGGTCGGCCTTGCACTATGTACATTAGGAGCAATTGCTTCACCGGAAATGGCTAGAGATTTGGCCAGTGAAGTAGAACGGTTAATGAAATCTCCAAATACATATATTCGGAAAAAAGCAGCATTGTGTGCATTTCGTGTGATAAGACGAGTTCCCGAATTAATGGAAATATTTCTACCAGCTACTAGATCTTTATTAAGTGAAAAAAATCATGGTATATAAAAGTATTTTTTTATACGAAATATATTTACTGAACTTTTTATGGTTTACAGGTATTTTGATTACTGGAGTGACATTAATAACTGAAATGTGCGAAAATAGTGTTGACACACTGAATCACTTCAAAAAGGTTAGTTTCATATCATAATTAAGTATGCTTTTGCTGCATAATGGCTGCTTTAGGTTGTGATATGTGGTAAATACTTATACTTAAACTGTGTGCAAAACAGATCAAACAGCAGTCTAATCTAAATTTTGTTAGAAAAAGGCCGGCAATGCCGTTGGTATCAAAATTTGCTACTGTATACTGCATTATTGGCACTCAACGCAAAAATAAAAATAGGTTAAAAAGCTTATGCTTTAATTTATGAACTAGTTACCAAAGCATAACATTGCATTTGAAAGTCTTTGTCCTTGTAATTTTTTTTTAATTTCAACTGACAATTTGTGTTACGTTTTGATTGAAATAAATTATTAACCATAATTTTTCTTAATATATACAATTATCAGGCGTATTCGACGTACCTGCATTCAAACAAATTAAAAGATCTTCACCAACTTTCTAATAATCCATTTTATGTCATCACCGTGAGGATGAAGATGAATTAGATACGTATTGGGCCGTATTCTGGCAGGAAAATGTTATCATTTTATTTTTATTTTATAATTTACTGATATCCTATTTTCTCAGAGATATTTTAATTTATGTTATGCACCATAAGAATACAATTTTCTCTGTTTTGAGCCATAACATGAAAGGACCTCAGAAGTACATTTTAAAGCTCTGTTCACACCTTTTATGTAACTAACGTGCGATTTAACATTTTTATTAAAAAATTAAAAAGAAAATACGCGTCGAACTTAGAACCTCTTTGTTTTTGGGAAGTCGGTCAAATATATAAATTAAAATGTTAAATGCTGTGAAGATCACTACTTTGTCAGAAATTGTGTACTCGATGTGGTAAAATTAAGTATTTAAAAAAATGGTTTTTAAAAAAAATTTGAACCGACTTCACAAAAAGCACTAAAAAGCATAAAATAATTGTTCATTTTATATCTATTACGACATTTTGAAGTCGTTGCAAAACAAACAAACCAAACAACTACAACAAAAGTATTAAATCGTCCTTCCTTATGATTCCGTGAGCTGACACGTTCAGGTAGTTTTATATATTATCTTCAATTGTGGTTGGGTGATTGTTTTGGTTGTTTAATTTGCACCGACTTCAAAATGTCGTAATAGATATAAAATGAAAAATTATTTTATGCTTTTTAGCGCTTTTTGTGAAGTCGGTTCAAGTTTTTTTTTTAAACTATTTTATTTTTTACTTTTTAGTGTCTTCATATATACGACTCGAAGAATGCTGCTGGTATGAACAAAGCAATTTCAAAATTTGCAAAATCCAATTATCCAAATCCGGCAACATATTACGAAATTAGTCACGGTCACCCTTTGGAACCCTCACGTTAGAAAATTCTTAACATAACCCTAGTGCGCCACTTTTCTCTATACAGGAAACGTATTCTGCACAACCGAATCAAAATCGGTATATACCTTATGAAGCTAAGCGCGCCCATCTTCCAACTTTCATCATAAGCCACAATTTTTGTCAGAATACAAATAGATACTCTATGCCATTCAGAATAATCTAAATCAGTCCACGCGGTACAAAGTTAGGTTTCCCTTCCCCCCACTCCAACCCTAGGTCAATATTTTTCCATAGAGTAGCAATGGAGGATCATATAATACAATAAAAAGGAATCTTTGAAATAGGTGTGTGAATTAAGAAATTGTGTAACGCCCCCTCCGCACACCAACCAACTTATAACTTTTTTTCGTAGTATCGGTGAGGCAACATATTCTACACATCAAAAGAAGAATCATCGAAATCGGTCCACACGCTAAGAAGTTAGACTACCCGTCTCCTTCCCATACCCCCACCGTAGGACCAAATTATTCCCCTATTATCAATGGGGGATAACACTCTCTACAACAGTAAAAGAACCATCCAAATCGGTCCACGCGTTTCAAAGTTAGCTTCCACCCCCACCCCACCAGCAATTTTTCTCGTGGTATTAACCAGAGAACATAGCCTACCTATAGTCTACTCCACGCAATGGGGGGTCATACCCTGTACAACAAAAAAAGTACCATCCAAATCGGTACATGCGTTACAAAGTTAGCCCCCCCCCCCTCACCAACATTTTTTCCCGTGGTGTTAACCGGGGAACATACTGTACCCAATAGAAAAAGAATTATCCAAATTGGTCCATGCGTTATGAAGTTAAACTATCCCACACCCACCCCCACCCTAGGACAACTTTTTTTCTTCTATTAGCAATGGGGGATCATACTCTGTACAGCAAAAAAAGAACCATCAAAATCGGTCCACGCGTTACAAAGTTAGGTTTCACCCCCACCCCACACACAATTTTTTTGACATGGTACCAATCGGTGAACATACTCTACCCAACAAAAAAAGAATCAAAATAGGTCGACGCGTTACGAAGTTATGCCCGGTCAGACATAAAAAAAATAAATCTACACGTCGAACTTATAACCTCTTTGTTTTTGGGAAGTCGGTTAAGAACTATCTTAATAATTTTTTTTTAATTTTATACAGAAGAGAATAGGAAGTATTTTGCGTTGTCTTCGCGATTGTAGGGAATCATTTTAATTAACAGAGTTTAAATAATAGAAATTTTTTTTAGTAATAGACATAAAATTAAATCTTATTTTATATTTTTTAGCGCCTTTTGTGAAGTACATACATCTATTTACATATACATATATATATGTAAATAGATGTATGTAAATAGTAAAAATAAAATAATTAAAAGAAAACGTTGAACCGACTTCACGGTTATATATATATATATATATATATATATATATATATATATATATATATATATATATATATATATATATATATATATATATATATATATATATATATATATATATATATATATATGGATATGAACAAAGCAATTGTCACAGTTCTAGAGGTAGTTTAGTCTATACAAAGTAAACAAAATCATCCAAATCCGTCCACACGTTACGAAATAAGTCGTCGCACCTTTCCATACTCTTACCCTAGGCACAGCAATTTGAACAGATGAAAGATAGATAGAAGGAATTATTTAAAGTAAGGCGACTGCTCCATCTACTCCCCATCTGTTCTCTAGGTACAAAATTATTCATTTGAAGGTATTCTATACAACAGTTAAGAAAGACATTCATACAACGATAAACGAATCATCCAAATCGGTATATACGTTACGAAGCTAGCCCCAACCCCACCTAAAAAATATTTGACATAGAAATAATGGGGGAACATACTCCATATAACAAAAAATAAACATCCAAATTAGTTTCCGCATTATGAAGTTACCATTTTTGATATGGTATCAATGGTATCATCCAAATAGCTCCACGTGTAACGATGTTATCCCCGAACATACATAAAACAATCCAAATTGAGTGCCTTCCTCCTTTTTTTGAAGTAATTTTGTTCAAAAATATTTTTTTCGTGCTAAAGGCTTTATTAATATATTTAGAAATGTTATCTAATCAGCTGTTCAAAAGTTACAAAATCCATAGTGAAATGTACTAAATATTCTATGTTATGTGTTCGTAAAATGATTCATAAAATAATTTTATGCAACCATGACCGAATACAAATATCTATAAAATTTAATTTTGGTTTTATGAAAAAGATATTTTATTGCCATAAAATAACATAAAATATTATCTTATGAAAAATTTCAGAATAGAATTTTAAGTTTTGGTGCATTGCTAGTCGGAATTCGCCCATAGATTTATCTCCCAATGCACTAAAGCATTATTATTGGTTTATTATCTTTGCTTAAAATAATGGTGATAATAAAATGATAATAAATTGATAAAACACAA
Source organism: Leptarthrus brevirostris (assembly GCA_964036015.1). Taxonomy (NCBI): domain Eukaryota; kingdom Metazoa; phylum Arthropoda; class Insecta; order Diptera; family Asilidae; genus Leptarthrus; species Leptarthrus brevirostris. The sequence continues at coordinate 108,723,892 of OZ038374.1, read as the reverse complement.
TAGATGAGGACCCAAGTGCCCTTGCCCACATACAACTTCCCAGTATGATGAATGATAATTTATTTCTGTTATAAAATCCTGAACGCTTGCAGTGTATGACTCAAATGTGTTAATTAATTGGTGATTGAAATTCATTTGAAACTTAGCAATCGGTTAACGGGAAGCAGGTAAAAATTCGATTACAAGATTTGATTGTTTGATTGTTAGGCAGCCATGAAACTAAATAAGATCGTTTAAAAGAAACACCCAAATCGGTACAAAAAGTAAGGCTCCAGCCCAACATTAATGTAAAATTTTTTTCATAGCAGCAATGAGAGAACATGCTGTGTACAGAAAACATCCAAATCCGTGCACGCGTTACAAATAAGTTGATCTCCACGCATTACGGAGTTAGATTCCGCCCACCCTGTTCAACAGGGTGGCCACTTTCTGGAAAAGCGGGAAAAGTCAGGGAAGTTAAGTAGTCAGGGAAATGTCAGGGAGTTTTCATTAGGCAATCATTTAACAAGGGAGCCCAAAAAGGATAAGTGGAATGGAATTCTGAAATCTTGTTAGTGCAGTGTATCAATAAAATCATTTGAATTTGAAACAACTGAATTTTTATCCATTAATTTTTGATTTCAGACACAAATGAAAAATTCGGATCCTATTCGAATTTGGTAAGATTTCTGTCAGATCATATTGACGTCAACACGCTTCGATTTGCAACCTAACGAATTCAATATAATTTTTTGATTCGGGAGATTTCGTGCAGAAAAGAAATTACCACATATTTTATCAAAAATAGTGTAAAAATATTCTCTTGTGATCTTGAAACGTAAAAAAATGTTTATTTCAATTTTCGGATTCATTACAACAACTTCTCTATACAAAGTCAACAATGCGTTGTTTTTCCTTTTCGTGCATTTTGCTCATGACCATTTCGAACCCTTTGACTGTGTATTTTTCAAAGCTATATGCAAAAAAATAATTTCAAAGCATTTTATATAATAGCACCATACTGTTTTAGATCTGCAATTTATAATAACAAATTTAATGGGAGCTTTTAAAACTTCACTGACGGTTCTATAGAAGTTGAAAATGTTAACGAGATAACATGCCGGCCCCAGAGGACCCAGATTCGAATCTCACCGACGGTGGTCCATGGTTGTTTTTTGCTGACAACAGATTACGATAAAAAGGACATGGGGTTGCATATAAAATGTCAGTGGTTCGGAATCCACTTTAAATTGTAGGTTCACTTTGATCGGATGAAGTTCTTTTCCCGTCCCATGCCCCACAAGTGGTTACGGGAACTAGAGAGAGAGAGTATCTTATTGTTTTTAAGTGTAAAAATTAAAAAAATTACAGGAAAGCAACGAAATTTCATTTATTAATATTGCTTTAACATTACAATACATGTACACATATCTCTTAAAATGTGGAATATTTCCGGGCATTTATTTTTTTTAATCTTCAAAAATGCTCGTCAAGTGTAATTTTGATCTGTGCAAGACCACTTTGGTTTTAATAGTTCTGGTAATAATGTTGGTCATATATAGTAATTAACTCTTATAATAAGCTAAGGCCGCTTTTTCTTGATTTCGTGTTCAAATTAACATTTGATTAAAAATAAATGCCCACATTAAACCTGAAAAGTCGAAATTCAAAAGACAAAAATAAAGAAACACTGTAGGAATTACGTCTTTTTAGGCAATATTGAATTAAAAAATGCTAATAATCTTTAAACTAAAAATATTCATAAAGCACAAAAAATTCATTTAGTGTTAAGGCTCGGCATGTGCGTTAATAGGCTAAAAATCAATGATTTCTTAATTTTGAACTTAAATTCCGAAGACCTGTTGGGATTCTAACAACTGTTTAAAAGGTTTTTTGGAGCGCTGATTAGAAATAAAAACTTAATTTTTGTCTAGCGCATGAGAGTAACTAAGGATATGATGGCATTGTTTTTACCAAATTCGCCTTTCAGATTTGAAACAGGTTTTTCTTGTTTGTCTCTTAAGGTCTGTTAATATAATATTAATTAATTAATATTAGGTCTGGTAATATATTATTTTATTTTTGATATTAAACAATTTTTTTTACCGAAACACGTTCCGTTAAATATTATTGACAGAAAATTACACTTAAAATGTTTGTTTCGCTGACGTTAGTGTAGGGCAAATTCCTACACTTCTGACGTCACATCGATTACACTCTACACTACTTTTGTAATTTTCATGCAGCGAAACAGACAGACCTTTTGCTGCAAAGTAGGACTAACCCGCTATTTTCCGCCTTGAAAGTGGAAGAAATTAGTGCATTGAGCAGGAGCTACTGCATTCCGAGATCTATGTTAGCTGTTTGTAAGGCTAAGACATGGAAATTATAGTGCAGACAAAATTTAACAGTGCTTTAGCATTGAATAGTTCTTATTTATCTAAATACTGGCAGTATGTCTGTGGCGTAGTGAGCGTCGTCTTCAATTACTTTTACATATCAGTCTCTTCGCCCCCCCCCCCCCTAGTGATGCTAGGGGTGTCTTACCCACATAGTATCTAACGGCACCGGGGGTATCATTATTCCTCTCAGGTACCCCGAAAACTATGGATTTGACACTGATATTGGTCGTTTCTTTACAGTATCTAATGGTATTGGGAGTGTCATTCATCTCAGCGACTCCGTATCAGCCATTTAAAAATATTCATTCCTATCCCCACTCTTAGGGGTGTCTTACCTCCAGAATACCCAACAACAACGGGGAGTATCATTATTCATCTCAGCTATCTCTTTCTAGTTCCTGTAACTTCTTATGTGGCATTTTTCGGGATAAATATATCACCCGATTCGAGAAAACGATTGCAAAAAGACCTACACTTTAAAGTGGCTTCCAAACCACTACTCATGCAATCCAGGAACTCCGGGTAGGAAGGCCGACAAGTTACCACTTACTCCACCGACAGCCTAATTATTCATCTCAGCGACCACGAAAGCTATGGATTAGACATTTATATCAGCCGATTTAGACATATTTTAACAATACGTTACGCGTTGTATGAAATCGTGCTATAGGAAATCTTGTTATACGAGAATTTTTCTCGAGATGACTATTGTCATATTCAATTTTATTTTCTATATTTTAACTATTAACATAGTCCAATGACTTTCTTAAAAGCACATTGAAACGGGATGATAGCTTTATCTTAAACGGGGTGTTCCCGCATTTTGTTATATTGCACGTTGTACGGGGTTCGCGTTATGTGAAAAATTTGTCAAAATATTTTTAGCGCGTTGTAAGAATTTGTGTTGTAGGAACTCACGTTATGTGGGATTCTACTGTATTGCTCAAGGAATTACAGAGGTATGTTGGAATATACATACAAACACATTCATTTTGTATGGTTCCGTTTCTATGTAAAAGGTAATAAGAACCATTGTGAGACTTCGTTGTCTGTCTGTCTGGCTGTATGTCACTGTTAGCTTTTCTCTTTTTCTACTATAATTTGTTTTAATTAAATAGAAGGCGGGGCGAGAACTAGAATTTTTTTTTAAATATCGTGTGGGCTATCCCTTGAAAGAGCTTATTTTAAGGATCCTGCCCTATCTCTGAAGTTTTTAAGCTAAAAAATCTGAAATTATTCAGACTAGGAAAAATAATATTACAGGAAAAATAAAAGGAAGTTCCATCCATTTATAATTTTCGAAAACAAATTAATCAATCTGTTTTTTTTATATTTTACGGTGAGAGTCTGACTCGTTCTTGGCCAGTGTTTAATATATGTAAATAAAACAAATTATTCCACGAGATCATAAAAATACCTGCTGGGCCGAAATAGCGTAAAAATTTAAAGCGCTCTTTCCATTGCAAGTGGCCGTCTTTGCTTTGAAAACTTTCAGGGTGGCTTACATAATCTTAATAATTTTGTGAAATAAATATGATTTACATATGAAAAGTTCAGTTTTTGATATTTTGTGCATGTATTAAATTTAATTACCAGTATTTAATTATATGTTTGTATGTTGCTTGCCAGGATAGTGGAAACCGAGAGGTATGCAATGCAAATTAGAAATGATACAGTTTTGTTTAGATTCTAAATTTGTTAAATAAATGTACCTTTTTTCCTTTAGATTGTGCCGAATTTAGTTCGTATACTTAAAAATTTAATTTTGGCTGGATATTCCCCTGAGCATGATGTAAGTGGTGTTAGCGATCCTTTTTTGCAAGTAAAAATTTTGAGGCTGTTGCGTATTTTGGGACATAATGATCCAGATGCTTCAGAAGCTATGAATGATATTTTGGCTCAGGTGGCTACCAACACGGAAACTAGTAAAAATGTAGGCAATACTATTTTATATGAAACTGTTTTATCAATAATGGATATTCGGTAAGTGATTTAATATATTCAGTTTTCCTAACATATAATAATATTTTTTTCTTTGATAGTTCTGAAGGTGGATTAAGAGTATTGGCGGTAAATATCTTGGGAAGATTTTTATTAAATAGTGACAAAAACATCAGATACGTCGCCTTAAATACACTACTTCGCACTGTGCATGCAGATACATCAGCTGTTCAGCGTCACAGAACGACTATTTTAGAATGTCTGAAAGATCCTGACGTATCAATTCGGAGAAGGGCTATGGAACTATCTTTCGCTCTTATCAATGCCCAAAATATTAGAACAATGACAAAGGAGCTTCTACTATTCCTAGAGAAAGCTGATTCAGAATTTAAAGCCCAATGTAGCTCTGGAATGATTCTTGCTGCTGAACGCTACTCTCCATCGATACGTTGGCATTTAGACACACAACTTAGTGTCTTAATAGCGGTATGAAAAAAGATATATTAAAAACGCTTTTTTTCTAATTTTGTACTTCCAGGCGGGTAATTATGTCCGAGATGATGTCGTTTCGTCCACAATTCAATTAATCTCTAGCAGTCCAGTAATAGAACAGACCTATATAAGTAGTCGGTTATGGGAATCACTTCAAGTATCAAATCATTGTGAAGATAAGCAGCCATTGCTGCAAGTGGCTGTTTGGGCCATTGGCGAATATGGTGACCTTTTTATGTATGCAGAAAACCTAGATGGTAAGTGTTAATTGAAAGAAATATGTCAAAACAGTAAGATTCATACTACCCCGACGCAAAATAGTTCGTCCAGTCGAAAATTTCTTTAAAAAAGTGTCATTAAATTTAATTATTATTTTAACCCAATTCTTTTCAGGAAGAATTTTTTTTCTAGTACCTGATTCTACGAAAGGTTGATTATTAATTTATCGTTGTTTAAACACCGAAGCTGTAAGTATATTAGAACAACAGTTAAGGAAATAAAATTTGAACCGAGAAATTGACTTTTAACTAAAATTGTGCTTAAAATTATTAAGCCCCAAAAATAAAACAAAGTGACATGTTTTCTAAATTAGTAGTTAATGTAGATGAAAAATATTTAGTTTACGAACTTAAGGAAATTAAAATATTAAAATTATAAGCGACTGAACTTAACAAATCGAATTTGTGAAATTAGCAAAAAACTTTTTTTTTCACCACGACAATTCTTCTTTGCCATTAGCAAAGATAACTTATAGAAACAATGCAGAATGTTCGTCCTCAATTATTTTGCACATAATTACTTCTATTGGCAAAGAACTAAACTAAACTACTAAACTAAATATTTTTCATCTACATTAACTACTAATTTAGAAAACATGTTACTTTTTTTATTTTTAGGGCTTAATAATTTTAAGCACAATTTTAATTAAAAGTCAATTTCTCGGTTCAAATTTAATTTCCTCGACTGTTGTTCTAATATACTTACAGCTTCTTCGGTGTTCAAACAACGATAAATTAATAATCAACCTTTCGTAGAATAAGGTACTAGAAAAAAAAATTCTTCCTGAAAAGAATTGGGTTAAAATAATAATTAAATTTAATGACACTTTTTTAAAGAAATTTTCGAATGGACGAACTATTTTGCGTCGGGTTGGTAATAGAGTTGACAAAATGATTTAGTAGTAGGAATATAACTTTTGTTTTTTATTAACTACCAATATAAACCACTAATAATCATTATTAATCACTGAAATTTGTTTTGGTTACTGATAATCATTATCCTTGACTGATTTTTTTTTGGTTACTGAGAGTGATGGATAAACTGATTTCTTTTTTGGTTACTTACAATCGTTATTCTTCAGGAAACTGTGTTTTGGTTTTTGAAAATAACGATGGCGACTTTCTCCAAAATGTCAAGTGATTGAAAATTTTTGTTTGGTGATTTTTTTATTTTATTCAATGGATAGAAAAAGAAAATACTCGTCGAACCTCTCGAAATCGGTTAAAAAAGAGATAAAACGTAAGCAACAAGGCATCATAACCAAATCCAAATTTCACTGATCGATAATGGTTACAGAAACCGAAAAAAAATTTCAGTCATAGATAATGGTTATCGGTAACCAAAAAAAAATATGTGTGCCAGATAATGATTATCGATCACCAACAAAATTTTAGAATTTGATAATGGTTATACATTACTTATATTATAAATAATAAAATTGGCTGTGATATTTTCCATGTGGAACAAATAAATACTTAGTAATTATTTTGGATTTCTGGTTAATAGTGAAACATGTAGTCCTTCCCAAAGCTTGAACAAGAAAATTAGGTGATATATAATACTATTTTATTTTGCCATTTTATGATTCTATAGTATTGATAGATATCGATGCTGAGGTAGTTCCTTGTTAATCTTGAGTGTGCTGGATAAAAAAGAATAGCAGAGCTCAAATACATTTCCCTGATGGTGTTTAAAGAATTGAAATAAATTTCTGAAAGGATTTTGCTTTTCTCCTACTCTCCAAAATGAGTAGTTTACTGATGAACGAAATTCGAAATAGCGATTTCCTCCAAAAGTGCTGCGACGACTTTATTCATATTTATTAAGGGGTTATATCCGTTTGAAATCTTGAGGAAGAGATTATACATATTCGAAAAATACATATAATTTACAACGTCACGCAACTCGTCGCGAACGTTCGTAGTTGCATGTCGTGCATTGCATAAGTCGTACACAATATCTGAAATTAAAAACTAAATAGTTTGATTACTGTAGATGGTAGTAGCCATTAGACAACGAAGCCAATTTTTTTAAATTTTGAAAAATTACGAGAATACTAAAAATTTATAAAAACTTAAAATTCTCAATGCGAGAAAATATTTTTTTCAAATAAAAAACGGGTGATTGAATTACAGTATCGGTGACGGTGTCTGGTACGGAGCCTTATTAGGAAGCTGTGTGAGAAATTTGTACTCAATCAAACTGATCGTTTTTGAGTTATCATGCACATAGCATTTAAAAACTTACTTTTGAAAAAACGACGTTTAAAGTTGTTACCAATTTCTTCGTTGGCTGGCTGATCTTTTTGGATACAGGTTGTTCGGCTGAATCTGCCACATGGAAGTAATATGCTTTTTTTTTGTATGTACACTGGCACGATTTGCGAAGTACTAAATGCTTAAACGTTAAAATTTTCACATGCTTGATAACGTTCATTTTTTTTACTAAATAGCATAATTGTCAGGTAAGAAAAAAGCACTTTATAGCTGCTTCACCCCTCATTGCCATCACTCTCCCTCCTTTAGTCCGCCGGAACTAATTAAGGTAGAAATATTGAGGGTGGTGCTAAACTATTTTAACCCATAAGCAATAATTATTATAATATTTATTATACTAATAAACAAGCATCATACATAAATGTATCAATCGGAAAATTAAACAACAACACATTTTGACTAGTTGCCGTTTCACTTCCAATTTTCCAAAATTTTCAATTTTGTCCCCTCAATAATCTCGAAAAATTGAGATTTTCAAGAAAAATTTTGTGGCAAAAGTTGTTCACGTTTACACAAAAATACGAATCTGTAATAAAAAATAGACGTTCATATTTTAAGTTTTTAGTGATTTGATTGACGCCTCGCTATCTTTACATATTGCTATTTTAAAGTATCTCACTCCTCGATACACTAGCTTCGTTGCTTCTATTTCTATCGCTGCAAACTTGCACTAAAGAGCAGAGGAGGGGTTATTAACTCCACCTCATGTCTGCAGGTTTTGTTCTTCGCATGATACTCCAAAAGCGCTACCACATTCTCTCTTTTTGAGCCATCTATATGTATTGCTATGGTGTTTTCTTGGATTACCCCATTATTGATATATTCTCTTTTTGTCGGAAAGGTAGCTTTGAGGTTTACCCCAAGTTTGGCTTACCGATTTGAAAGTTCCAGCAATCTTCTTCCCCAAATATTATATATTCGTTGAAAATTTTAACGATCTTCTCATGCTGGGTATGTTGTCCCCTTATTTTCCAGAGGTTCATGCATAAACGTACGTCCAAGTTTAGTGCCACACATTTGACATTAAATTCCAGTAGATTAATGTTTAAAATGACATGAGTCTACATGAGGTTGCCGTGCTGATTGCTTTTTGAAGCAAGTAGGGCAGGCCCCCCCCTTCAAAAAGATCATCTGCATAGTAGAGGGTAGGAATTATTTTTCTTTTTTCTTCTTTGGCTCGAGACAACCAAACAGTTTCAATAAATTGAGCGCATGCCCCAAAAATTGTTGTGGTAACAGAAAACATTTTCATAGCAACGAAAAAATATGTCAATTTGTGAGCATGATCTGTAATTTTTCCATGCCGTTCCTCGGAACTTGCATCAAAATTCTCAGCCGCCTGGTTGAGAGCTGGCGTGTGATTTTGACACTCATAGCACTTGGACTGCCATGAATAAAGATTTTGTAAAACATGCTAAATACAACCTGGTTGGCTGAAAACAAGCAGCTTCGCGAGAATTCCTAAAGGGAGATTTCAATTTAAAACTGTATCCCACCTTAAAAACACCGTATACGTACATATAGTTGGGGACTGCTATATGAAATAGAAAAATTAGTAGTCTTTGATGTCATGTTTGTGAAGGTAATTTGTAAAAACAATTAAAAACTCACTTGTCAAGTCTTTCGGAATTATTTACATATAAAAAATAATGTTGGTTATTATGCAAAAATGTTCAGACAGATAATTTTTTCCAAAGTAAGGTTTGCAGCAAAATGTAACTGGGGCTCACACATAGCTTATACATCTGGTTCTATACGTGATGGAGGTGGATCTTTTAGTATTCGACAAAAAGTAAAGGAAGAACAGTATTTTCACAAAAAACAACAGGAATTATTAGAGAAACTAAAAGAAAAAATAATTGATGACTCTAAATTTTTAAATGAAAGCGATAAGGCTCATAAAAAAGTTGTTATGAAAATTGCAGAAGAAGTGAAGGAAGAAACTGAAAAGAAATTGAAAAAGAAACTTAAATAGAACACTTAAAATATGTATAATATTATAATGTGTGTAATGTAATATGTCCAGTAAACCTATTAAAAAGCGGATATGTCATGTCGAACGGAAGTCTAATTTAAAACATTATTACTACCTTATCTAAAATATGTTAGTAAGGTCATTACCGTGCTTTCTGAAAGAATTTCAAGTTATGAAGTTTAAGCCCTTATGTTTTAAGATTTAAAATTGATATGAATTGACCTAAACAGAACTTAATGTATTTACAGCTGTAAAAACTTTCTGAAAATTTAATAGACTGTTCAGTGCTTTATCTGGAAATTATATGCTGTTTTTAATGTGACTCCTAAAAGAAATAACTCAAAAGTTTTATGTTTAAGGACTTTTCACGTAAGATTATATCAATTCAGTAGAATGTTTACAAGTTCTTTAGACTACACCTTTACTCAACAACGATTCAGTGAGTACTGAGATACTTTATGCACAATGTCTTTGTCGGTCGCATTTCCGTACATATTATTCCATGCTCTTTATTTTATTATAATGTTTTTAGTTCAACTGGCTCATCTCTAATCAGGGTTATTTTAGACATCAAAGCGTTGTATCTGGAACCTCCAATGCTAAGTAGAAATGTGCTAACAGTCGAAGCTGAGTTTTGAAATACAACTTTAAACTCGTGTTTAATCTTGTGAGGGCTTGGTCCACGCTAGAAATGATATAAAACCGCGTAACATTTCTTCACTTAATTTTTTCTTTCAAATTTTCATTGTATTTGATCGCTTTCCACTTTTTGTAGCTGATGAAGAACGCTTAGGTTAATTTATAGCTAAATGCAGCTGGTCATTGGTATTGGTATTCCTGCGCTGAGATCATAGAAATAGCTCAGCTCTGTGGACTCTGGCGTATCTGTATTAGATACGTATGAACAATATTTCGTTAATTCTTTTCCATAATAGTCTCGATAAATTTGAAGCCAGGGAAGTGAAATTCACAAAGCAGTAACATAATTATTGAAAATTTCGAAAGTATGGTAAACTTAGATTAGTGCAAAATCTTCTCTGATTAGAGCAATCTTCTGAATTTTTCCCATATTTGTAATAAGGGTTTTCAAATTAAGTCATATTTCTAAATTTATATGTCAGATAAACGATTAACGTTTGCTGCAAGTTACTTTCAAAGTTTGTTGAAGTATTATGTGTAATGTATTGATATTTAGGTTGATTATAAATAATGTAAATTTCCTTGTTATAATTTTCTTACTTCCCTAAAGAACTTGATTATATTATTTAGGTTTATTTTACTATTTAAATACATTAGAAATTGATTCCGCATTTAGTATAATTTTTTAAATATTTATATTGACTTTGCAGATTTAGAAAAACCAACGGAAAGCGAGCTTGTAGCACTGTATAATAAATTTTTAACATCGGCTCAGGTTTCCATCACGAGCAAACAATATGCATTAGTTTCTCTGGCAAAGTTAAGTACAAGACTGCGTTCTGCCCTTGAGTAAGTATTTGTAAATGATGTAAAACATTGTTCTAAAATGCACAATTACAGTGAAGTAAAAGCAATTATTGATTCTTTTGGCGCCCATCTGAACGTTGATCTACAGCAAAGGGGTGTAGAATTTACACAGCTCTTTGGGTCACATAATCACTTGAGACCAGCACTACTCGAAAAGATGCCACCTTTACAGGTTAATCGAATATCACCTCAAAACGGAAATTCTCCTGAAGAAAACTGTTCTGAACTTATAGAAAACGGTCTAGATGACACCGAAAGCAACATTATTAGTTCTGGTGATCAATCTGTAAGCTACAAAATTTGAAAAAACATTATATGGTATTTGATTTTTTTATTTGTTTTTTAGAACATATTATTAGATTTATTAAGCGGAACTGATGTACCCTCTGAGTTGACTAATTCAACAGTGCAAAGAAAAAATTCTAAAAATGCTAATATCTTACCAACAGAATCCAATAATCAAGATCTTCTGGATCTTCTAGGAGGAATCGATATTACTACGCCAACCGTGAATAATTCAATAATAGGGGACAATACCACTCCGAACGGGAATGATCTTTCTGCAGTGACAAATTTAGCTGGACTGAATTTGAATACAACACAAACGGCTGATCCTAGTATTATGTCAAATATGTTTTTGACAGATCTTTCTTTACACAGTACAATAAACGTAAGTATTTACTTTAAAATAGAAACAATGTCTAACAATCTTTCTTTCAGCCTTCTGGTCCTAAATTAACGGCCTTAGATAAAAATGGTATTTTAGTTCAATTGGCACCTATAAAAGGCAGTGGTTGTCTTCAAATATTTATGACAACTACAAACAGCTCACTTAGTACGATAGAGCAATATTTATTTCAGGTAAGATTTCATTACAAATTTTAATGGGGTTCCCTGAATTATTTAAGACATTTATTTTTACTTGGGAATTGGAAAATTATATAATTTATATTAACACACTGCCAGCCGCGAGGGTAAATTAAAGCTTTATTGAGATTGGCGCTCTTAAGACGGTAGGGTAAAATTATGAGTTTTTAGATGAGTTCGGTTTTGAGTATGTCTACTGAAATTCTATATCTTCTAAAGTTTTAGCGCTAGAGACGTTATTAATATCTCAGTTGACATCTTGTATCAGTTGATATCTTGAAAATTGCCCAATTTAAATTTAAATTTTTGGGTTTAAATTAGTGATTCACTACCGAACTCAAGGCAATTAAAAAAAAATTTCCATAAAAACAAAATAGGTCTGTTCCCTTTGAATTACTAGTGATAACTTGTGATCACTAACTGTAAATGAAAGCGGGGTAACGTTATGTCAAATAATTTTTCCCTCAGCACTTTTTGGCACTGAAAATTTTCTCAGTGCTATTACGTCTGTTTCTTGACTTTCAGTGACAAAAAGTTCAGTGATAAAAAGTGCTAGTTGGTGGGGATAACACTTCAATGAGTTGAGGAACGCAGAGTACTTTTCAGTGCCAAGAATGAGAAATGTCAACTGACAATTCAATGCAATTGAGAATTCATAATACGGAGCACTCAATAGCAGTGAGAAAATTTTCAGTGAATGCTTGAGGGGAAGTTGATTTGACAATTCAAATAGCGAGCACTGAAAGTTGAGGAATGCTTTCGGTGTCATTTAGTGAGCACGAGTTATCACTAGTGCTCGTTAGGGAACAGACCTATTAAGTGTCATGTAATACTTTTTAACACTGAGTTTTTGGCACTGAAAATTTATGAATGTAATTACCCACACTCTTAGATATTTGGTTTTGGCAAGTCTATTTAAAACACCGCCATTGATAGTATAGCTAAATTGAAGTGGGAAAAAGACATTGTCGTACATTTATTAATATTAAGAAGAAGGCGGTTTATAGAGCACAATCTATAAAAGTCAAGTCATGGTTTAAAAATTCACAATTACCCAGAGAATTACCAACACGAAGATCCTGGCGTCTTCAGCATAAACATTTTTAAATTCTGAACAATTTGCTAAATTTTTTTCACACATTTACATTTGCTCAATTTTTTTACAACCTTTGAAGTGTGCGGCTCAGTAGTGTTTTTAACTCTGTAGCGATCGTTAAATAGTTCTTAATTGCTTTTTAAATTTGTAAATATTACTGTTTAAAATAATAAAGGTATATTTAGTGCTCTGATTATTACGTTGACTCAGGAAAGAACCATTTTAGGAAAAATGAGATAAATGCTGAAGTCCATATAAAATCTTGTGTTGGAAAAGGTAAAGAGGGTTTGCCGTACCAGAAAATTGCAGAATTTGTTGGAGTTTTCTACGGTTCTGTGAAAAAATTGCAAATGCCAACAACCTAGAGAATCATGTTGGTCGGCGACATATTCTCACGGACAGTGATAGAATGGTAATCGGTCGCTTGATAAATTTAGGATCAGCCAGATCAGGCACTGATGTACAAAAAGAACTACAAAACACATATGGGAAAGTAGTTTCAATAATGACCGTCTACCGGGAGCTGAGAGGCGTAAATTTAAAAATTCCCTTACAAAGGGCCATATGGAGCGGAGGCTTCAATTTGCTAAAACATATGACAACTGGACAGCAGAGCAGTGGGCGAGTGTTAGTTTGGACCGATGAAAGTAAGATAAACTTACACGGATCCGATGGAATACGTTATCTTTGGAAGAAACCGTAAAGAAAATTACAAGCCATGATGTTATACCTACAATAAAGTTTGGAGGTGGAAAAATCCTTTTTTACCAAAAAAGGTGTTGGCAAACTGATATCTATAAAAGGAATAATAAAAAAAGAAGTATATATTAACGTCCCAGTGCAAGGATATTTCCATCTTTGAAGACGTTCTCGCTTAAAGTCAGTCGCCATCATGATACAAAGCAAAAATAACGTTGGAATTCTTAAAAAACCAAAAGGTTAAATTGATAGAGTGACCACATCAAAATCTAAACCCGATCGAAATCGTATGGTTCGTTTTGAAAAAGAGGGTGTATGATTATCCAAATCCATCAGCCAATAAGGAAGAGTTATTTCCAAGGTGTGCAGAATTTTGAAACATGATAGGTCTGTCTGTTTACTTTTGTGTAAAAAATCGTAGTAAAAATGTTCTTCTGGTGGAGGGGTTGAAAATGCGAAAGTTAACAGACGGTTTTTGGGGTAATTGATGACAACAGAAGAACTGTCAAAAATTAATCGTAAAAATTAATAAAAATGAATGAAAATTTACTAAAAAAGTTGATAGCTCCCCCGTGTTTATTTCAGTTTTTCTTTATAAGCTGTAACTTGTAAAACATTAATCAGCTGTGATTTGTTAACCATAAAAAAGAAGAATAATTCTGTCGAAATTTTGTCCACACTCCTCAGCGTGTGTAAAATTTGGGTAAAAGGGGAAATTACTCGACTGTCAAATTTCTTGCAGTTCAAAAGTAAACAGACACAGTGCGGACGAAAGGTGGCTATACTAAATATTGAACATAATGTATGTAAATGAGCTTAAACTTACTTGTGTCATAATTAAGCAAGTACCTTTTCTTGGAAATTCATATTTTCATCTATTAATATTTTTATTTTTGGTTTTAATACTTTCAGCTTCACTAAAATATTGTTTTACGAATATTTGTTTAATTTCAAATGAAAAAAAGAAACAGAATTAAAACATTTTTTTAATCATTTGCTCAATTTTGTTATATGCTGTACATCGTTAATGTAAATAATAAACAACAGTGGACCGAGATGACTTGCTTGGGGTACGCGTTAAGTATTGAGAATAGGTTCAGATAGAGATCCGCGAAACCATACTCGCTGAGTGCGAGACGTCAAGTAAAAGCGAAGTCAATAATTAAAGAGAGGAACCAAGGACAACTAATTTATGAATTAGAACACTATAATTAATTCTGTCAAGTGCTTCACTGAAATCAATAAGATGCAGTCAACCTGCCTCCCAGCTTCGAGCTCAGATAGGAAAAAAGTTAGAGAATTCTAACTTGTTCGTTAGCAGGTATTTTATTTTATCACAAAATTGGAGTTAAGTTTATTATAGGAAATTCAGCCTGGTGAAGTCCTACCGAAGAATCAGAATTTTCTTTTTCGTAAGTTTATAGTCAAGCCACAATTCGTTAACAAGTTTTTGTATTAATCCACAAAGTTTGAAATTTGCCAGTGGGAAAAATTAAGATAAGTGTTGTAATGTAATTATAAGAAAAATTAACTAAATTTTACAGTTGAACTGTGGCAATAATATGCTTAAAGGGAATTACGTGAATTTAGTAAATGGAAAAGAAACGCGTAGGACGGCATAATTTTACAAAGTGTATTAATGTTGTAGGTTCGATCAAATTGCAATAGTACCCAGAATTTTTAAGTGGGAATATTTTGCTTTCCGGTATTTGGGAGAGGTTTGGTGTAAAGCTATCTTGGTGAAATATTTGTTATGAACGATTATCCAAATTGCTGACTTATTTAAAAAAAAGTAGTAGTGAGCATAAAAATGAAGTTCTTTATTATTTTTTATTGTTACACCCACCTTATGTAAAATTAGCTAATCATTTGATTTTTTCAAATTTATTTTTGAAGAGTTATATATTTTTTACAGGCTGCTGTTCCTAAAAGTTTTACCCTTCAAATGTTGTCACCATCCGGATCTTTACTGCCTCCTGGTGGCACGATAACCCAAGAAATGCGTGTTGTTAGCACATCAAAGGTAAGTTGCCAAGAAATAAGAGTAAACAGTTTGTATTCAATTGTTTTGTTCTATTGCACTATAGGCTGTTCTTAGAATGAGACTACGCATATCATATGTAGTGGATGGTCAACCAGTACTCGAACAGACAGAAGTCAGTGGGTTTCCGGATAATGCGTTTGAGTGAGGGATGAGTTATAGCCTGTTTCGTGTTGTTGATTTTCAAACGATTTTTACTACTTTGTATTTTAGTTTTATACGAAAAGTTGAAAATAAGAAAGGGATTATTGTAACGTTATTTTAAAAGTTACGTTTGTGTTAAAAAATAAGAGCAGAAAGAATCACGGATCCAATTTTAAGCCTGATTTTTTATAAAAGACAGAAAGGCATCTACATATGAGCATATTTATATATATTTCATTATTCTAATTATTATACGCCGTATTTTCTTTAGTCTGATGTTGAAACATAAAATTGATTTTCTTAAGCTGTTGTAGTTTATTTCTTGTTTGTTACACATTTATGTACAAGCAAGAGGTTAATGCTAATGGTGATATATTAGAAATGAGGAAAGGAGATGATGGGAGGTAAATCGTCAAAATTACTACCACTTTTATTATCTTTTATTTTATTTTTGTGTTGTTAATTTTTGTTCAAAAAAAAAACATAAAAACTAATGTACTTAAATGAATATATGTAAATGATTTAATAGTTTTTGATTTTTCTTAATAAAAGGACTGCATTAAAACTCGTGAATAGTCCTCAAGTTGGGTGGGTGGTTAAAACAAATTGAAGATGTATAAATTGAAATCTAAAAAAACCTAAATGTGGTTTATGTTACTAACATTAGTTGGCTCTTCTTTTCTACAATAATTTCTAAATTCAAAGCTTATCTCCGCACAAATACAATAACAAAGTAGCGGTTAAAGTATGACAATCAGCCGCCCTTGCATCGATGTTCCGAGAATCATATTCAATTCTAGGTATAATTTGGGATATGCAAATAAAATATATGGTCCTAAAAAATTTCAAGAATGCGAATATTCTACACTGACTTCATTGGTAGAAATTGACAAAATAGGGGGTGAGCTGCGTTTGAAATCTGGAAGACAGCATTGAGTCTTAGAAGCACTAAACAAGCCACATTTCGCTCTGTTCCAAGCAAGTATCTTTTACATGTTTAATGCATCACTTAGGCAGCCTTAGTTAACTTTTTAGTAACATGCCAATCTCCACAGTACATGCAAAGAATGCTAACTAAATGCTGCAGAAATATCATCATAGACAGAGTTTAATATGCATCGGAGATAATGGCTAAGCATAAGCAAAGGCTATTTGAGATTCCGAGAAATGATAATTCGAATGATAACAAACGAGGCCGATACATCAGCTCGCCGGCACTAAAGGATTAATATCTATAAAGTTATTCTGGAATTTCGCCACAGGGTCAAAGGATTTCCTGAAATCAAGGATGCTGTCATCAACAAAACTAAAGAAGGTTAAGAGTCAAAAATATAAAATTAATAAATAAATATGAGAAAAAATGTAGACAGAAGAACAGAACCTTGAGGTACACCGTCGTTGATTTCTTAAGATGTTATACCGCTTCGAAGAAAACTGCAGTATACTACAAAAAAGTGTTCCCGTATTCACTTCTCCAAGAAAATTCTTCAAGTCTCTTTGAAAATTTAAGAATTCTGCAGGAACTTTGACCAGCTACAATATGCTTAAATCTTCTTTCTGTCAAAGTGACAACTGGCCAAACGTCAATTGAGTGAAATTGAAACTTGTGAATCCAACTTTTATAATATTTTATATCCTAAAACTTAAGCGTCGGATTAAGGAAGTGAACTAGCCTATAAGGAAGAACTGTGATTGTTTAGTTTCCATATATCGGAAAAGATTTTTTTCTCAGCTGTCACCCAAAATAAATCTTCTGCTTTTTTAGAAAATTGCAGCTGGTCGTTCCCGTACTGAAGTGAATTCACACCCACCACATAAATAAGTAAACTGTAACCAGCTGCAGCTGCTGAAGTACGGGAATAGACCTATTATCTGATTTGAACGCCGAGATAAAAGGTTTTCAATACATTTTATGAAAATAAAACCAACTACTCTAAAGCAATAATATTGACACCGAAGATAATGACTTGAACGCTCCGTGAGGACACTTGTTAGATCTCCTATTTGCAAGATATTTCATCAACGTACTATAAATAAGTTATTAAAAAAAATTAGATAAAAGCGAAGTGAATGGAACTATCCACGGAATTCATAATGCTGCGATTTTAGATAGTAGACATTGATTGATTCAAAGACAAATATTACAAGTGGTGTTAAAATTTAACGCGGATGTCCTGTTCGCACATCCTTTTCAGCGTAACTTGTTGTCGGTAGAAAACAACCATGGCTGACTGTTGTCCGCTTTTGAACTTGCGACACTTAAAATGAAAAGTCAGTACGTTATCTATTACACCGCCGACAACATTTTAAATGTTTTATATAGTTATTAAATTATTTAACATCTTTATAGTGTGTGTGTCTCAGTTCATTTTGAGCCACAAAGAAATTGCATTCACATATTGAGGAACTGAGCAAGTGCGACTGGTTTTTCACGTCTCAATTGTCTCAGTTAAAGAATATTAACTAGTACCGGTGAATTTTTTTAAAGTGTTTATATTTATTTATATTTAGCTGCTATTTGCGTCAACGGACGAAATAGTATCCTTAGCAAACGAAAGCAATATTATTTTCTAAATTTCAAATTGGAAAAGTTCGTTACATTAACGGCTGTACAAATTTACATTTCTTGAACTGGGATTTGAGACGGTTGCTCAACGTTTCGTCTCAGTCGACCAACTGAGACGTGTCGCGCGAAAGCACCTAGATGAATAAATATTCCGGTAGTTGAATTAACATACTGAGCAACTTAATTCAGGTTAATGTTTAGTTTTTGTTACTTGAATAACACTGAGCCCAAAATTGAAGATAGTATCACAGTTATATTGGAGTAATGTTACTTAAAACGTAATGTTTGAAGCATCCTCTCCCGGCTTTAGTAATGTTGAGAGTTGTGCAGATTAAACTTTACCACTATAAAGCGGCTCGGCTGCTCTACTCCTCCGCCTGTCATAAAAAGAAGATGATCATGTTGTTGGTCGTTGGAGATAACGGGATATAAGCTCTTTTATGTGATAGGAATAGGTAAACTCTGATCCTGTATTGTTATTAAAAATGTATTAACGCCCTTATATTTTCTCGATTTACTGATAAAGACACCGTTACACTCATACTGTAGCTCCAAACCCAAACTGTATGGTTGGTCTTCGGTAACATGGTTCATGACTGCCCAGATCTCCCGAGCAGATCCCAGGAAGGCGGTTGCAGAGGCCACAAATCCAAGAACGATGTTGGCCATTGGTTGGGTAGCTCGGAAAGAGTTGTTGAGGTGAGTCACTTTCTATTCGAAGTACTAACTACCTAAGTTGTAACGTAGGTACGGAACCCACCTTTATTAATTCCAAATAGGCGAGAAATTCTAGGCATTACATTAGCCGCTGAACAATCCGCCCATATTAACGTAGGGTATCCAAGGAATCCTCTCTCTCTGACAACTCAGGCATTGAATTTGGGCTTGAGTTATGAAAAGTGGTCCGTATTCCCTGCAAGAACAGAAACAGAAGAAACTGGGATAATTACAAAACTGCGTCTACCTAACGAAGATCGAAGCATCGATTCCAGGCAAACACAGATTTCCGAAATACTACAGTTAAGTCAAGACCTCCGTGGGGTCAGCGGAAATCATTGCCATCAGGAATGAGTATCTTACATGATGAAGTTCATAAAACAAAAGCTAAACGATCTGCGAGAAAGTGCTCTGTAATAAAGTCGAAAGAACTTCTAAGGCGGGTCGTTTGCGTAAGATCCTCTCAATAACAACAAGCACTTCCTGCCTTGTAGTCAAACAAGACAGAAGCTGGATCTCATCGAGCCCAGAATCCCTGGAGCTACTAGTTGATACTCACTTTTCCGGGCTGCTCAACAGTGAGAAGGATTGAGTCTATAGTTTATTGCTTTTGATAGTCGTGGGCCGTAAGATTCTAAGTCAAAGGGAACATTAAAGGGGCTATCAACAATGTTAAGCCTTTGACATCACAGGGCTTGGACGGTATAATACCCGGTGAGACTAAGTAACCTTAGAAACAAAGAAACAATTCATCTAAGCTGCCTCTCTCTAAACATGCATATAACTAGGGTAAGTCCATTGGCCAGCCCTATTACATCACGTATGACAAGATAGAAAGATCAATCATGTACAAGGGATTCATCCTAGCAGCTTTCTTCAGAGTGCTTTTAACAACGTCAATTTATAGGCGATAACAACATTCTTAAGCGGGCTGGATCTAGAGAGTTCGCTCATCGAGCTTATAGATCTTATACTTAGAAGCAAGACCGTACATTATAGTTTGGAAGGTTCTATCACACGACGGATCATCTCGCTGCTTCTATAGAATCTGGTTCTCAACGATCTACTCAGGCCACAAGGTTACCGCTTACCGCTGATGACATTGCCTTGTTAACCTTGGGCAAACACCCAAATATCCTAACTAGCATTCCCTTTCAAAACTATCCTACTGGAGTACCAAGCGTTGTTTGGGTATAAACTCAGATAAAAAAGAGCTGATATTCGACGGTTCCTTTGTACTCGTGCAAAAAGGCAATAGGCATAAGATGGCTCTATGTAAGCATTATTAGGTCCATATGTACATACTTACGGGGTGGTCGTTTGGTGGTCTGCGCTGGAAAAAGTGATCCACCGGAAAGCACTAAAGAAAATTCAGAGGATGTAAGCACTACTGATTACAGATGCCCTTGGAACTACACCCTCCAAAGTCCTTAATACTCCCCCTAATGAATTTGAATTAAGCTTAATTCAGTCTAGAAATGGACATGTGCCGACTACGGAACTTCCAAATTTCTCGATATGTATAACAAAAAACATTGACTAGATCATATCAAGCCTTTTGAATGCCAAGTTCTATTTCCAACAGGCAGGACTGGGAAGTGCATTTTTACATTGTCGGCTCTAAGTTGAATTGTAAAGTGGACATAAATATTTCTTTTCGTTTGCCAGTGTTTTTCATTTAGAAATATTGGCTGTACAGGTAGCATTACAATGTCTAGAGGACAGAGTAATGTCGTCAAGCGCTATCTGTATCTTTACAGGCAGTCAAGCTGCTATTTAAATCGCTCACGGGAGTGTATACGACCTTCAAGACTGCAGCTGAGTCCCTTAATGTACACCTCATATGGGTACCAGAACATAGTGATATGCCGGAAATATGTTGGCGCCCCCAACGTTTTCCGTAGGCTTTTTAGCGGTCCGGCGCATGAAACTCAACGCTGAAAACGTCTGTACGCACGTTCTGGGACTGAGTTTACGCACATGTTACGGCGGTTTCACCGATAAACGCAAGTCGGTGAGCCTCACGCGTTACGCATACTTCACTGCTCTTTTAATAATTTTTCCACCTACATTTTACGGACACTTCACTAATGTTTTACCTATGAACTAAAAAAATTTCAAAGAAAATTATTACACATTGTTTAAAGCATGATATAATTTATTAATAAGTGTTGTAAACAATATTAAAAATCTTTAAAATGGATAGTCTGGGGACAAGATGACTGCGACAAAAGTGATAATCTTGAAGATTGTGAAAACGCAGGTGATGAATGTTTCGACGAGGTTGTTTAATGCGATAACGCCTGCATTTCTTTTGAAGGAGGCCTCACAGCACTTTTTGCATGATTTTTTGAGGCTTTGGTGCGAGAACTGCGAGGAGGTTTCGAAGTTCCTTTTAAGTGACAGCGGAGTTGAAATACCACCATGTGCTACTGGGTGGTATTTCGGTGGTGCACCAACGTTCTGCACATACTCACACAAGTCTCATTATCGTCAATGACGCTGCGCGTGCACGTGTATAAAAACGTGGGTGCTCGATCGTTGGTACCGACGACATACCAACGCCGGATTCTTCAACGGGTGAGTACTGGCACGCTGTTAGCCACATGCAGCTGAATACTAAACAAACATACATCAAAAATGCAACTTAAAAATGGCATAGGGGACACATCTGCCTAATCACTCGGCAGATCTGGCCGACTTTCGACCTAGAGCGGTCAAAAAAAATCTCGCTTCAGCAAAATATCATTAATAGCGATGTCGTGGATGTCTGCACGGGTAATTGCCTATAGATACGTTGAATGGGCGCGTCCTTAAATGTCTTTATATGAGATGTTAAGATAAGCAAATCATTCCTTATCTCTGCAACTGTCCAAACTGTTCCAAATGTTCTTGTCAAGAAATTTCTTTAATATTTCTTGCTCCGTTCGAGTTTTGAACGGTTTGTTTTGGAAAATTTTGGGATCTGTTGATATCCGATTTCCGTTCGTGAGGGCTTTAAGTCGTTTTAATTATCTATTCATTACGTTTTCTTAGATACTATTTTTCATGCATAGCAATGATTAAATAAGTTGAATTTCTTGACTACTTAAACAAATAACCACTAATCTAACTTCCACCCAAAGATTAATGTGGCATTATAAAAATGCTGATTGGGCGGGACTTAATAAATATCTCAGAGAGCTCTACTTAGGCTGAAAACTATTTTATATTAATGATCTTTTATCCCTTACTCTCAATCGTATTCATAGTTTCGCCAACGACAACACACTTGATTTCGCGTACTCATTTGATTCTGTAATGAATTCACATGGAAATGCTACAGAAGTCAATCGGGAACACATGTTTACATCATTAAATAACGACATTTCTGTGATCCTCGCTTGGGGCAGAACAAATCGTGTTTCGTTTATTGCATCCAAAACTCAATGCTGTTTAATGTCCCTGAAAAGACTCCCAGTTGACCCTAACCCATTTCAGTCAACGGAGTCAATATACCCAAACATTATCCAGCAATCTTAGCTGGACTGACCATATATTTGTAATCGCCAAAAGTGCGATGAAATGTTCGGGTTTTCTACAGAGATGTAAGAAATATTTCACCCCACCTGACTTAGCGCTGATCTACAAGTCCCACATTGGGCCTAGACTTGAATATAATTCCCTTGGGCAGGGACCGGACAATGCGGTGTGTGCGCGTTAGACAAAGTTCAGCGTAAGGCTATTAACCAGAAGGAATACCTCGGCTTAGAGAGAATCTATGAATAGTCATGGGGGACGTCAATGCTAAGACTGGCTCTAACAACAACTGGGGAGTTGCTTGTTGAATTTTGTAACTTACGGCAACTTGTCTTCAGTGAATCCTTATTTAAACATAAAAATGCCACTTAACATCCTGGGTTTCCCTAGACGGCAGAAGTGAGAATCAAATTGATCATATTGCTGTTTCGAAAAGTTGGAGAAAGTGTCTTCTCGACGTAAGCTCTAAGAGCGGTTCTTATATTAGCAGCGAGCACTATCTTGTAACAACTAAATTTTGCTTTTGCACGGCAGCAGTACGCCCACGTAACACAACATCTAATATATATATATATAATTTTTTATTTTATTTTTAGGGTGGTGAAATGCTTAATGCACCCTTTCCCAGCAGTGTCGGACTCCTGTGGCGCAGTTTACCATCTAACCCTCCCTTGCGCTCCGGACACTAGCTTGGAACCGTTTTCCAAATTACTTCAAGCTAGGTCCTTTCCTTTAGCCCGTCTTGGTCTTTCTTTCTGCGCAGGACATCTTCCGCGTACCTGACTGTGCGATTCCAGGTTTCTTCGTTGGCGATCATGCCTTGAACTATAGTTTCCGGGGAGATCGCCCCTCCTAGGTGGAAACACAACATCGTATATGCCATGACTCAATGTGCAGAAGTTTAAAACACCGAACATCCGCAGCGGACATATTATCTCATTGCGCCAAAAAGCTGAAGTACTGCGTCATAAGATCGACGACTCCACCGAACACGGGATGATTAGAGAGCGGAAGACGACCGTGGACCAGTGCCATAACATGGTCCAAAATACAGGAAATTAAAGAAATTAAAAACTGCATCAATTCTGCTATACTACAGTTAAACAACATCTTAAAACCAAAACTGCATACCGGTCTCTACAGAAAGGCTTTGCAAGAAGTGTAAGACATCACAAGCGCAATTATAACAACACACTAGCAGAAAAGGCAGAAGAAGTGGCTTATCGCTGTAACAGGGGAGATCTATACAAGATTTACAAAAAGCTACCATGAACGACTCCCTTGTTATCACGGAGGAATATAAACTGCGGGGATGGAGAGAATATTTTGTTGCAAGCTTAAATAACATCTTTGGACCGTCGAATACCTCTTCACACAAGCCTGAACATCCGCCGGTTGCGGCCAACATTAACTTCAGAACATCGACTAGATTGAAGTTAGCAGACGCAATAAGGTTGATGGACTTCGTTAAGGCCCCAGGGAAATACCAGTGGGACTGCTTAAGGTGGATCCCATTGCTGCGACTGATATTCTTCTTCTCATAATCCAGGAGTGTTGGGAAACCGAGACCTATCCAGCTGAATGGAAAACAGTAATTGTGAAGATTCCCAAAAAACACGACCTGGGAAGTTGTAGGAAGTGTTGCGGTATCTGTCTGTTCATTGCAGTCTCCAAATTGATATGGTAAAAATCATGTTAATGCGAATCAAGCAAACAAACGTGTGTACTCTAAACGGTGAGCAGCAGGCTTTCGAGAGGGTGTCTTCTGCAGCGATCACATCAACACCGTTCGAATTATCATCGAGCAATCCGCCGAGTGGAAGTCCCCTTTACTTCTAATGTTCGTTGATTTGAGATGGGGATTAACAGCGTTGATTGCGAGTATATATGGGCAGCTTTACATAGGAGAGGTATCCCAGAAATAATTATCACCATCATAAAGAAATCCTACTCAGGAACCCAATATCTCGTCCAACACTGTTAGAGCCCTTCCAAGCGCTGAACGGAGTGAGTCAAGGATGCATACTGTCAACTATGCTTTTTCCGATCGTCATTAATGACTATTGTGCAGCGCCCTAGACGACGGGTTTAGATGGAAATTAGATTGGAAATGGACTGTGCGGACGATGTATGTCTTCTATCAAACAAACAGAGTCATTTAGTCCAAATGTTTCCGAAACCCTAAGCAGATAAGGTCGCTGACCAATGGTTAAGATCAATGCTGCTAAAACGGGGACTCCAGGAGACAAAATAAAACTTATTTTAAAAAGCAGCAAATAGAACAAATGTATTGCTATCTCGGAAGTATAGGTACAGCTCACTGCGCAGCTATATAAGGGCTTGCTTCAATAAGACTCGATTCGCATTTAATATTCTTGCTGAGATCTGGCGAAATAATATCTCCAGACTCACAAAATTTCAAATACTTTCTTGATTTGGTTCCAACTGGCACTAATTAAAGATTGTATTTGGGGAAATGGATTGCGACAGATATCAACAATTTATTTTGCCTTATATTAATTCCTAAAATGTTAGATTAAGTGAAAGTTTACGATTAAAGACGTTGAAAGTGAAAGCAATGCCATTTTAAGATTTTAAAGTTGAACCTTAACACAGAATATAATAAAGAAAAGATTAATTTTCAACTCCAATAAATTAATGCAATATTCAAAAAGTCAACAATCCGTTTAAATTTCCCAGCATATCCAACTTTAAGTAATGCCCAATATGCATGCAAATGGGAAATTTTTGGACAATTTGTCGAATTTCCCATCCACCATATTTGTATAAACACTGTCAAAACGAAGGCACTGTCAGTGTACAATTGCAAGAGATAATTTTCATAATTCTTATTTTACTTGAGCAAATCTAAAACCAGAATGTGTTTGCGATTTTCATTATATTTACGGATCTGAAACAACTAATTGTAGCCGAGGATTTGTAAGCTGAAACATCCATTGGCTAGTCAAACTAGTTCAAGGCAATTACCGGAATAGTTTATGTGACTAAAAGTTCTTCATTTACTGCAATGATATTCGCTTGTATATGAATGAAAACGACTTAAACGCACAAGAGCAATGACGTCTGCAATAGATATACAGATTGTAAATCCTCCAAACCTAGAGAAAATTGAAAATTTTCTGAAGGATTCATCATACAGAGAAACGATTGAATTTAGTGCAAATTTTAATACAAGATTATGTCTGGAGCGGAGGCTTCGTTTGCCATTTTTAGATCCTCAAACAGGAGTAGCACAAAACCATTCCAATTTGTTTATGGATAAAAGACAAAGAATGCCAGGATTTCGTGAAGGACAAATATATTCATACCCTGCCACACGATGGAGGAAAAGTCGCAGACAGTATTTGAGTAAAATGTACAGGTAGGGAGCTATATAATCTTAATTACAAATCTATATAACTATTCAAAGCACTCAGAAATATATTTCCTGAGTAAATAATAGATACTTTGCACAAGAGACCATTATCGCTGAATTTAAGAATTGTGTACGTTTCATAAGTAATTTCCTTTGCCTTTGTAAATTATTCAAGCTTTAATATCATTAGCCTCCTTAAAAGAAGCTAGGTAACCGTAAGGATGTTGGTGCTAAAAATTCACATAAGAATTGAGTATCTATTTACGTATTTTGCTTAATTCTCAAAATTTTTGCAACAACAGCATTTCTTCACCGACATTGTTTTGTAAGTTTTAATCAGAAATTTCACGTTAATTTTGCCATGGTTGCGATTATTCCCTAAAAGACTTCTATTCTGATCAGTCGAAACCAAAAGCACTTTAAATATTTTTATTGAAAAGTTTATTTTAACACAAAAATGTTTTCCTTCTAATATTTCTTATGCGTTGTACGGTATTCAGTCTTAATGACATTGCGCCTTTTCTACTTAGTCACAATTGATTTCGTCTTTTAATTTGTACTGACTTGCATAGATACACTCCATACTTTTATTAATAATAAACATCAATTAAAACTTCTTTCGTATTAACTGGCTGGTATACTATTTTTCCGCATTTTGGTTCAACGATATTACTGTCCAACGATAAGGCTTTGGTCTTGATTCAAAACTCGAACAACATGGTGCTTATACTAAGTAAATCGCCTAATTTCTTGATGCACAATGTGTTTCCTTCTAAATTGGTTTCAAATTCAGATTGAGAAACTGAAATTTTATTCTTAGCTAAATTTGATTTGGGCTCTGATTGGCTCTCGAGGGTTAAATTTGGCTTTAGTTACTATTTTTTAGTTCAGTTTCAGTGTATGGTAACTTATATCAACAACCCGAATTTAAATCTCAAAAAAATAGATTGAGCTTGAAAATATGCCGTGTTTCCTTTTAAGATCATGATACTTATGGAGGGGGTAGTACGAACTTATCTAGGCCAACAAAAACTGGTATGCCTAGGGTAAACTATTAAAGATTTGTGGTTGACTATTAAATTTAAGTTTTTAGAATGCGCAAACTAGTTTATTATGAATTTTTACCGGAGCAATTTTGCAACAAGAGATTTGTGACATAGTGCCTGTTGAGACGAGTCGACGAATTGAACTTTCATCACTAAATTCTATGGTGCCGGGCAAGTCCGGGCAGGGAAGAAGTTCATCTCGATCTGAACAGGACTCACGTTCAACTTTTCTGGTCACGTGACTGTTTCTATTGGCGTGGCACATACGAAGAGTCCCAAGAGTTTTTTTTTTCAAAATATTACATAATTAACATGCCC
This sequence comes from Leptarthrus brevirostris, assembly GCA_964036015.1. NCBI lineage: Eukaryota > Metazoa > Arthropoda > Insecta > Diptera > Asilidae > Leptarthrus > Leptarthrus brevirostris. Next base: position 108,696,653 of record OZ038374.1, on the reverse strand, counting down.
TTTTTTTCTAAAACTAAAGATCTTTACTTTAATCGCCTTCCTAAGAGGTATAACCTACTATTGTGGTACAAAGTATTGGTCCACAACTTTTTATCATTCCATATTAATTTCATTAATCTAAGAAATAATGTAATGACCTGTGGTATTAATTGCTGTTATTGAAACGTACGGGAAGAGTACGTTTATTCGGAAATACTGTTTGAATAAGTTTAATGTGCCGACCTACCAATCCGGGTGTTTCAGGTTCGAATCCCACCGACGGCGACCCAATGTTGTTTTCTGCTGACCATCGATCACGATAAAAATGCCATGGCGGGTTGCAGAAAAAATGTCAGTGGTTCGGAACTCACTTTAATTTGTAGGTCCACGTGCAATGGTTTTCTCAAATCGCGCGAAATTGTTTTCCCGTTCCATGCCCCACAAGAGGTTACCGGAACTAGAGAAAGAGAGAACGAAATAGTACAAGTAGTTGACGGAGTTGGGTGAATTCGTTGAGCGGCACGACCACCATGCCATGGGCCCCGGGTTCGAGACCAGGTCTCCCCGTGAGCATTTATTAAGAAATTAAAATAATCCACTCCGTCTCTGGGCTGTTGTCTAGCTTGCAGCATGGTAAAAACAAGAATCAAGTTTCCTCACTTCCCTTACCCTAATTCTTTTCCGGCCAAAACCATGCTAACGCTACAAAGAGGTGTCCCCTTGGCTTTGGTTGCATCATACAAAAAAAAAGTAAGTAATATCCGCATACTCTACATACATCGCCGATGGTGTAAGGGATTGCCAGTTAGTCTCCCAAACCACAAATCGAAACCCGCTGTGGACAGCCCAGACGCCGGCTTGAAGAAGTGGCACTAAACTCGGCTGCACGTTTACGCATGAATAAAGTGTAGAAGGTTAGGGTACAACTCACTCAGCATGAGAAGATTGCTCAAATCTGTAATGCACGAACGATTGAAAGGCTGGTAACTCCAACATGGCGGCAAGCCTCGAAGCTTACTTCTTGACGAAAAAAGAATGGATAAACAATAGTGTGACACAAGATAACACCATAGTAATATACACAGATGGCTCAAAAAATTAGTGCGGCTGTACGAGGTTGTCATGCGAGGAACTAAACTTGCATATAAGGGGAGAGGAAAATAATTCATCCTCTTTTCTTCAGTGTGAAATTGCGGCAATAGAGATAGCAGTGAGGAGGCTAATGGAACGGAGGGGAAGACTCTCCAAAATAGCAATATGTACGGATAGTGAGGCGTCAATAAAATCACTGACAAATGCCGTGGTGAAATCCAAAACGTTAGAGGGATGCAAACAGACCTTGGCGTAACTAGGGCGACGAAATTAGGTTACCTTAATATACAAACCAGGGCCTTAGAATAAAGAACTAGAGGGAGAGCTGAAATCTGATTTTAGTGAAGCAAATTTCTTTTGTAGTAGAATTTCGGACTATGTAGTGGAAGCAACAATCCAGGTGTAAATTAAGTCAGATTTAAAGTGGGGCCTTTTTTCTTAAATATTCAGGTAACATACCATTCTTCATTTTAAAAATAAACACTAACACATTCAAAATCACTCTCTGTTACACTGACATCCATCTCATAGTATCCAACATTAGCTTAATAGGGGTATAACGATTACATCGCAAGATCGACCTCATTGCCCTATTGTGTAACTTTTGCAAGCGCTCAATCATCTCATTTATTCCTAAGAAAATAATCGTCAAACAATATTGTAAATGGAATTTTATCGCATTGTATAAATTTATTGTTCTTATAGTGGTCGGTGACATTTCTAATCCTCTTTATAAAACCGATCTTTTTACCAATTTTTCCATTAATGTAATTTATGTGTGTGTATTTAGATTTTCATTTAATGTTGTCTTCCTGATAGATAAGCAGTAAACCACTCCAGCTCTGTACCACGAATTCCGTACTTAGTGCCGTCCCACACTTGTCGTGCTTCCGCGCGATGAAGTCGCACGAGTGCCCACACCTGTCGTGTCGTATTTTGTGTAGAACACGAAATGTAGTGTGCGTAGTGGTAACATTAAAGCATTTTCCGAACCCAAATAAACCTTGCTTTGAATGTATGCGATAAAGCAGGACAAGTTTGGTACGGCACTTATAAATTTTTTACAATAAAATACTTCTGTCAATTGTTTCAAATGCCCTCTTCAGATCAATAAATACTGTTTCACAGAAGTGACCTTCCCTAAAGCCCAACTGTTGCTCAATTGTTAGTTGGTTACTCTAAAGATAATTTTCTATTTGTATTTCTACAATTTTTTCTAATATTTTTTCTTGCGTTACTAGCCTATTAACTGGTCTGAAATTTTCAAAAACTTTTGTACCTTTAATCTTCTCTATTGGTGCTATTAAAGATGTCTTCCATACTTAAGGGAACTCTAAATTTCTCATTGAAGCATTTATAACAGGTCTGTGCCCTGATGAGAATGCGGGATCCCGCATGTCGACGAACTTACACATTTTGCGTTCCATCACGTTTCGTGTCAGGCAAAACGGCGGAGAAAAAATCGACGTCACATGTTCCCCTGTTGCACGACCTTACTCAAACTTTTTAGCTGGTGCATAAGCGGACATCTTTTCTTGCAAAAGTACAAACAGCTCTTCGGTGTTTTTGTTTAGAAAGTGAGGTTAGGTTGAGTGACTGTTTCATAGTGAATCGATTGACTAAAGTTATTAATAACCGATAATTTGGCAATTAAAATGATTAGATTAACAATTTATAATTATGCAGTTTAAATAGATTGCGTGCGTTCCGTGAATTTTCTTCTTCTTGATTTTAACGAAACATGGAACATGTTCCCTCGATTTTTGGTTTGTGGACACTTTTTCTCCCACCATATAAGTAAGTATTTACAAGGAAAGTTTGTGCACGAAAATCGGTGGAACAGACCTAATATCAATAAGTGTTGGTCCTATCACCTCAACTCGAACCATTGACAGTACGAAATATATTTGTCCCTCTTTTTAGTATTCTTTTGTCGCTATAATTTAACGACCCCAGCTGATTTTAAGTCCCTGAAGTAGCTTCACTAAGGGATAGACATTTTACACGATACAGCTTTTCTTTATTCTAAAGCCAGGGCACTGTGGAATCCCAGGTAATGCAATAGCAATCAAACTGGCGCAATGATCAACTTGTGTATCCAACGGCGGGCTACGGAGAAATATAAAGAGAGTTGGAAGGGATCTGAAACAGTTAAACATACTAAAGCGATCTGGGGAACTCTCAATGCATCTGTATAATAATTAGATTGACTAAGGCCCAACTAAAAACTTATGTAGGCCTACTGACAGGGCATGCACGATTAATGGGTCATGCCAGTGGAATAGGCGTAGTGAACTCGTCTTTGTAGAGGTTGTATCTTCAGTTAAACCTGGGAGGTTTATTCATTTAGCTGGACTAAGTCCATATAATATTTCAAGCACTACTGGAAGGAGATTACGAGAGAAGATTATAATTGTGCATTTAATTCTGTAATGCTACATGGAGAACAGAGCGCTTGTGGACCGAATTCTCTGGACTGATGAATCGCCCAAAATTCTGTGTCAACGTTTCGGCTTGTTTCATCGGCACCCATTTAGTAGTACCATTCATTTTGTCGTAAGCGCTTAATAGCCAAATTTAGGATTTTTTGGAGAATACACTGGCAGATCTACTAGAGGATAATATTAGAGCAATTTTTTACCAACAAGGTGGAGCCCCAGCGTATAGTGCCAACATTGTGAAGGAAATATTAAATGAAAAATTTCTTGACCGCTGGATTGGGCGAGGTGCATTGATTTCTTGGCCTGCTAGATCTCTAGATCTTACCTTATAGGACTTTTTACTCAAGGCCAGTTAACAATAGAGACGAATTTGTTATCTGAATTGGGACTGCAGCGACGAAAATACGGGAGAGGCTGGCTACAATACACCTTAAAGAGGGAATTACAAGGGAGTTACTGGCATGCATCGAAGGTGGCGGAGGACATTTCGAACAGCTTTTGGAACATACTAAGATTAATTGTTATAAGTTTAGAATTTAATAAAAAGCATTTTAGGGTTTATTTGAGTTTAATTTCTTTAAATTGCAGATTTTTATAATATTCCGCAAATGGTTTTCTATGTATAAATTTCTACATCCTTTCTCTACCTGGATATGTTCCTTTTGGAGAGGTGATAATATGGGCAATTTAATAAAAATAAACATCTATAATTAAACGAATTTCGGAGAACATTTGGGTAAATGCTAAATTTGTGGTCATCGCAAAGCATTTTTCTCACTTTTGGAAGTGACTGTACCTGCAATGGTATAAGTTAGATCAACATTGTTGACAGGTCAGGACAGGACTAGTTCGAAAGTTCTTTGGGATAGTAGCGTTGAGTACATCAAAAGGTGAAAATAAAATAGTAATGTGCATATCATGAAAATTGCAAAATTATTAATCACCCTATGACTCCCAACCGGTTGGGATTTTGGCGCTTAACTCTATAACCTCAATGAACTGTGTTCTACGGCTTTGTAACGCCGTCAAGAAAAAGCTACCCACAATGCGAACGTAAGAATGTTAAGTGGTATCTGCTAATGTAAATGTTTTCGCGGCATTTTTGGACTTTCCACTGTTTTTCTTTTGTACAGAATCTTATGTTTACACAACATTTGAATTGAATTGATCATTTCGAAAAGGGCTCATGTTAGGAAAACCAAATTTTTCAGTTTTTTCTTCTCCTGATTAACATCAAAAGTAATGCAGATAGAAACTCCTATTTTGACATGCAATTCTTATTAATCATTCTAATTAATTCTCGAAGAAATGTAGAATTTAAAAAATTTTCTGAATGGAGAAATTTTAAAATTTAAGTTTTAACAAAAATGGCTGAAAATCTGAGATGAGCCCTTTTCGAAATGACCGATTTAATTAAATTTACGTCGACGCTTGATCTTTTTTCATTTAAATAAAAAGACTCGTCCCAGCAACAATTTTGTTTACGTTTAAAAAAAAAATGAGCTGTCAAATGACGCCGCAGATAGCATTTTTTTAGTTTTACAGCTACAAGCGTAAAATGTTTTGAAAGTTCGAATTGTCAGGCCTTTTTTTAGTGGCTTAAAAATTGGTTTGTTGACCAGCTATGCTTAAAACGTTATCCAAGCGATATAATTTCATAAAACAATATTTTAAAATGTTTTATAATAAATATTCGCTGTCATTTTATAAAATTTTTTTTTATTGGTGCGCACACATTGACAAAGTCCGAAAGAAATGTTTCTTTGCCACGGAAACGGTGCTGAAAGAGTCCTATCGAAAACGCTAAAAGTATAAAGTTATAGCGTTTTCGATGGGACTTCAGTGCGCAACAAGTTTCGATTTATTCTAGCAGTGTCGCTGTCAAAACATGTTCGATGGGACTTTTGACAGCAAAACTGCTAGACTCAGTGGACCACTGATTTCCACTTCCTGGTACTGCGGTTTGGATTCAGTGGTCAGTCAGACGGTTTTTTAGTGGTTTACCAATTGATTTGCTGACCAGCTATGCTCAAAACCACCTTAAAACGTTATCGAAGCGATATAATTTTATATAAAAATATTTTAAAATGTTTTATAATAGATATTCGCTGTTGTTTTATTTAAAGATTTTTTATTGGTGCGCACACATTGACAAAGTCGGAAAGAAATGTTTCATTGATCAGTCGGCCACTACAAGAAACGTCAGAAACAGTGCGCCACGGAAACCGTGCTGAAAGAGTCCCATCGAAAACGCTATTAACCAACTTTTGCGTTAGGGAACTTTCATTGGGGGTCACTCCTACTTAAATGCGCGTATTTAAAGTAGATGGCGTCACGACAACGCCGTTGAACGTAACGAAATCTTTGTTAGAAAGCTTGCAGTATTTAAAATAATGACCCTGATTTTTTTACGATAATATAAATAAAAGCATTACAGATTAAAAGTACCAGTTGCCTGTGCAATCAGGCAATATAGAAGTTCTATTGTATTTTTCATGAAATTTTTTAAAGATGGTTAAGCTTAGATTTAGGCGAGGTTAGGTTAGGGTGGTGACTATCGGAAAGCAATACAATACTTTGCTAAGTGAAAGTAATCATATATTAGAAGATTTTATAAAGATAAACTGTGTTATAGGGTCTTCAAAACCGACGAGCAAAAATAAAAATTAATAAATAAAAAATTGCTATAGCTGCGAATGTAGGTTAAGTGCCCGTAAATGTTAAAAGTTATTTAATAGAATTCTCTTGGTTTTCTCTTTTTAAGGCTGGATACTGAAAACATCTCGGCCAAATAGTTTGTACACATCATGACGCAGTAAAAATATGTTTTGTCTATATGTAATTCTAGATATATAATTTAAATAAGAACGGGCGAAACGAATAATAGTTGGAGATTAGTGTTTTGATTTCTTTTGTTTTGCAATAACTTGTAAGTTTTGTAAACAAATTCTCAAATTTAAAAAAAAAACATTTCTATTGTTTAAACTTTGTTGCCACATGTTCTCAAAGCGATTAATGGTTTATAAACTATATCTTAAAAACTTTAAAATATTGAGTTGACTGGACTAGTTGAAATTTTTGCGGTTTGAAGATCTTTTTTAATTAAAATACAATTGCCATATCATTACATAATATTGTAACTTATAGAATACAACAGTACATTTCTCTCATTTTGGCTATAATTTCACGTATACTTACTATTATTAGTGCTCCTAAAAATTTAGTAGTTAATGAAAAAAATGCAATGGTTACTGTAAGAACTTTTCCATTAACCATTGAAATTAAATGGTTAATGTAAGAAATTTTCAATTTACCATTTAAATTTAATGGCTAATGTAAAATTTTTAAACTTACCATTAACATTTAATCGTTAATGTTAAAATTCGAAAAAAAAATATTTTTTTTATTAATGTTTAAAGCATTACTTTTACATTGGATAATTTTTTAACATGGTACCGTACTATTCAAAAATTCAAAATAAATTTTTCAACAACTAATTTATAAAGAGTTTTTTGAAAATGTACGTACTTTATATATCCTTTCCTTTATTCTAGTACAAGGAGTTTAGAAAACATTCAAAAACTGTTTATCGATCTTAAGTGGTTTCATTAAAATTCTAGGTGGTATCGTAAAGAATAAAATGGAAAATGACTTGTGTTCATCTTATAAAGAGAAAATCATAGGTAGGTATCGTTTTCCTATAAATATTGTGTAGCAATTCTCGTGTTTGCTAAAGTTATGGGTGGACAATTAGAAAATGGTTCTGTTTTCACGGTAATAGAAGCGCACAATCTAAACACTGTGTAAAACGTAGACCTTGCTGTGCTCTATTTTCGCACAGAGTTCTATTGCCGACATGAGAAGTTCGGTATGGTTTGTTTTCGTAAAGGTACAGCTCCCAATATTCAACAAATTCATGCAAATTATTACAGTTATAAGCAATCCTGTTGAAACAAATTTTAATTATCTAATGTGTCTATTGATGGAAGTTGATGAAGTGCTTGGCCAAACATTTTAGGCATTCAATATTAGAAATTCAAGAAGCTTTGCCAACTTTCGCTGCCATCATATAACTTTATCGTTTCTTTCTATTATCCATATGACATTTTCTCGAGTGTTACCCATTAATTTCGAATTTTAATACAGAAAAACTGCACGACATATGATTAGTTAGCACTTTATTGTAAATTAATATCGGAGAAAAAACTAATGACTATTAAAAATGCGACAACAATAAATATTGCAATATCACAGTTAAGAGAAAAAATATTTAGGCAAAGGCAGGGATTGATTTATTTATTTGTATTAAAAATTATGGGAGATAAACGAGTAAATGATTAGATTCTTATGTCGTGAAAAAATATTAATTTAAATTTGTTAGTTTGAATTTCCAATGTTGCAAAATATTATAAAATATTGGAAGATGAACTTAGCCGAATGACTGCAATTAATAAAAACAATGTGTTATTTCATTACAGCAGTACTACTGATCACACTAAAAAAGTAAGTTTGTTAATCAAATTAACTATATTGTTGTTTGTATCGTAATCGTAATGGCACAAAATAGTTTTTAAATCAATTCTGTCGGTTCAATCATTTAAATTCATCTTCCAATATTGCATTCGCCGCTGGGGTATTTCTCTATTATTGACTGGCGCGCCAGCCTTTAGGTTTGATGATAGAAGTAATTACAACTCGGGTAATTTTACAAGTAATCAACTTTTAATATGGCTTTTTGGAAAGAGGAGAACTTCTTCCAAAAGATGATGCTATTATGTTTATTAATTTTTTAAATATTTTATTATGATCTGAATTTGTCTTTGAAAAATCACATGCGTCTCCGGCCGTCAGTCTGTACGTATGAGGACATGCCACAGGTTGTTATTCCTGACCGATTTTGGTGATTTCTTCTATCGGCTATCTCTTAAATATACATATTGCTTCTCCGGTTAAAAGTGTAAATTTGAGCATTTTTGAATTAAATACGACAAAAGTATAAAAACTGCTACATTTTGCTATTGGACAATAACATTGTTTGTCTGTTTACTCGAAAGTTTTTACAAGAAACTGAAAGCTTTCGTCCGCACTGTCTGTTTACTTTTGAACTTGAAGAAATTTGACAATCGAGTAATTTCCCCTTTTGCCCAAATTTTATACACGTTGATGAGTGTGGAAAAAATTCCGGCAGAATTCTTCTTTTTTATGGTTGACAACTCACAGCTGATTGATGTTTGGCTAATTACAGCTTATAAATAAAAATTAAATTAAACACGGAAAACTGTCTACTTTTTTAGTAAATTGTTATTCATTTTTATTTATTTTTACGATTTCTTGTAAGCACACTGATCTTTGCACTGAAATTTACTTTTGACAACTCTTCAGTTGTCATCAATTTTCCCAAAAAGCGTCTTTTAACTTTCGCATTTTCATCTCTTCCACGAAAAGAATATTTTTACTTGGTTTTTACAGATGCGTTTTTACACATAAGTAAACATACAGACCTAATATTGTAAAGCAAACGTGTAATTTTCGATGACGGCGGCGTGCCGCGCGCGTCGTCCTTGTGATTGGTTGAGATTTCGTTGGTTGCTTGGGTTAGTTTCCCCTCTTCAAATATTACAAGTTTTGACTTGATTTTGTTAATTTCCTTAATGCTTGTTCCTCGTTTTCTTGATCGTTTTCAGTAAGCAAAAAATTGAATTAAAAAATATGGAAAGAAGCTATCATTTACTTCTTTCCATATTTATTAATTCAATTTTTTTACAACCAAAAAATTTCCTTTACTTTTTATAACTGTTATGTCAAAAGCATCTGTCTCGCAGTGCGTTAGCTTGTGAACACATTCAAAAGAGCAACTGCGCCGCGTTGCGTAGTGGAAAGCAAACACGATTACAGACGAAGTCAACCCGAATATGACCAAAATCTCACTCATATCATTGTTTCATCGGAGAAGCAATATGTTATGGAGCAGTATCGTTTTTGATCAAGATTTAGAAGATTTTATGCGACAGGCTTTAGTTTTTGATATAATTGAGTGAAAAGGTATACACTTTTGGTTTTCCCAACGATTTTTAATAGTTTCCAGAAACATAAGTTTAAATAAATACGTTTTAAATAATTAACACTTAGAAAGCTTAGTAGGAGAAAGGGGAGTGGGGGGGACACAAGACAAACGAAATGTAAGCAAGAATAGTAAGCAAGAGAAGGTTAAGTATCTTATGAACGATCATCATTATATCGTATTCCGCTTAACACTTAAAATATGAAAGAAGTGAAATAAGACAATAATTGTGTTTTTGTGAATTTTAAGATAAAAATCAAATTTCCATTCGAAAAAATTTTAAAATAAAAAATAGGTAAAAGAACTTGGATTAATGCATCAGTGGAATAAGTAAGTAATCAGGAGCTTTGATCAGACTTAAATAAAACCGGGGGTTTTCCTGGCTCTGATCTCTTACTTTTTGAATTCAAATGCAAATCAGAATTTGATTATTACTTGCTTTGACAATACATCGTTAGGAAATTTTGACACCTGAGGCCCTCGGTTTTATTTAAGTGAATATTAAAGTGAATCTCAGCCTGCTACACTAGAAGATTTCACTGCTCTTGGTCATACGCGATTTTTTAACAATATACGGTACCTATATCTCGGCAAGCCCCACATTTGTGACCCATAATTATTATCTAGCTTTTAGTACATCATCCAATGTTAAATAAAACCGTCTAACTTAAAAGTTTTTTTTTTACCTATAGATTGTCATCTGTCATCACTGTATTAGATTTTTTCATTCTCTTGTGCTGCATCTTCGAAATGTTTTGTTGCTCATATTATCAATTAACTATTTCGCTCTCTCTTTGATACAATATCAACAAAATAGTAAAAAGTATTGAAATATTAATAAAAAACAATAAAAGATACTCCAGATGACGACGTTGCACACAGTAAAAGTTGTGGTATGTAAATATATGCAAATGAATCACTTTTTATAACTTTTTTTGCAGCAATAATTAAAATTAATTACCTGTTAACCCAAAACAAACATTTTCGACCCTTTATCTTAAAAATTTTGTTTATTTAAAGAATTTCCTATCTAAAGTGCAATAAAGTAATTAGGTAATCATGGAGTTCAAGGATGCGGTTTTTCTAATCTTGTGTCTACCTTGCCATGTTGCCTGTTTGGATAAAATTTGGGAAAATGCTGAATTTTAGGTAATCGCAAACCATTTTTTTCACATTTGGAAGTGACTGTACCTGCAATGGTAGTAGTTAGATCAACATTGGAAAGGTCATTGGGATAGTAGTTTTTTAGCGTTTGTTTAATGTCGCTGTGTTGAGTAGATCACAAGATAAAAATAAAAAAATACCATGAAAAATTGAAATTTATGAATCACCCTGCAACCCCCCCCTGCCGTAAAATTTTTTGTTTGGCAAGGTGAGATCTATCACGCCACTCATTTTTTCACGTCACATCTGAAACACCCTGTATTGCTGAGTTTTTCACTGTCTTTTAACAAAAATAGCCAATTTAATATAATACGTTCCCAATCAATCGTTGTAGTTTCAAATGTCTGATTCCTTGCACATTTTTGATAAGTTTTCCATTTTTTTGTGTGTTTTTCAGTGCGGTGGCTTTACGTATTTCATCAGAGGTCATGTTTTTTAAAGCATTGTTTAAGTTTAAGCTTGTGCCTAACGTCATGGAGTACTGGATAATTTATAGTAATAGGATGTACCAAAAATATTTATAGATATGTTCCCTGGCCAGGTTTAAGTACATATATATTTCGTTACGCTGGGTAACATAAGAAATGAGCAGTGAGGATTTTAGTGCATCAAGTTCGTTATAGCTGGTCGACTGACAAGTGGCGGCACAATAAACGCGGTGCAGCCACGGGAGGTTCGGCCCGTGTTTTTCGTTAAATTTATTTTTTGGTATCTGCAAACCCGGTAACGTCGGGAGGGACCACTTATTAGATATATAAAATCTATTCTGTCACATGCAGGTTGTTTACGCTCGAACGATCAATACTTAACTTTCTTAGTACTCATCAAACAAAAAATTCCACCGAGGGGGCAATTTTAATGCTTTATTATTAGATGTGGATCTAAGTACTTATGTCACCCTTCTGTCACTTCACAATATCTTTTACTGGAGCAATCTAGCGAATTAATGCCAAATAAAAGATGACAAAATACCCCTTACAACGAGATTAGATAAGTCCCTATCTACTTTCGCCTTGATCCGGTATCAATAAAACGTAAAACTTGAAAATAAATTTTAAAAATATTGCTACTTCGATGATTTTTTTTAAAAATTTGAAATTTTCTTGCTTTTAAAACCAACACTTAGTGGCTTACGTTAAAGTAGTTGCTTTAAAAATTTTAAAAAATATTTGAAAAATTAACGAACAAATTTGTTTATCAAAGTTTTAAAAAAGTACTTAACAACCTAAACAAAATTCGTATGTTCAACTAATGATAATGGTATGCTGGAAAACGACCCTCAAGCAGATATTCAGTATCTATCTAAATGGGGTAAAAGTAATGTAAAATAATACATTAAAAAGTGTATTTTTTTAATTTGTTCTTATTATTTTATTATTGCTATGCACTTTTTAATATTCCTTACCGAAATCAGTAAATATTGAGCATTTATCGGATCAACAACGCCAGGCGGACTCGTCTAACAATCTGTCAGCTTCCTAAAACCTAAACTGCGTAGCCTAGAAATACGAAACTTCGCACGATAAAATGATATAAGATGGTGATCTCATGGCAAACTGAAAATAAAATGAAGATTGACACAATCAAGTATATGTAGGTCTACAGCCCCTGACCAAAAAATTACAAATACCGTTAAGATGTATTTAAATATTTTTTTCAGTAGAAAAGCTGACATGTTTATCAACAATTTGTATATAACATTGAAGGGGAAGAGAAAAAAATTTGAAAATTAATATTTAATATTTAGTGTTGCCACTTTTCGCTAACTTGACTCCGTCGATTCTTCTTGTCATACTCTCTAAGGAAGCCTTAATACATTTTTTTTATCTCAGGTGCACCATGTCATATTTTTTTAATATTTTCAAATTTGACGATTTGTGTTGTTTTCTTTGTAAACTAGCCTCTTTAGTTCATGCCAGATATTTTCAATTGGGTTCAAATCAGGTGAATTTCCTGGCCATGGCAGTAAAGGATTTTTTTCTGAAAATTTTTTTTATAGATTTCACGCCATCTTGCATAAAGGTAAACGAAGATGATCAGAAGCCGATTTCATCAAAATACGGCAGCGCCACGGTGTGCAAAATTTTTTTATATGAGTCCTGCTTCATAGTTCCCTCGGCAACATAAAGTGGTCCTGGCCCGTTAACGGTAATTGCTCCCCATACCATTACAGATGGCGGATGTTTGATGGTTTTCTGAATACATGAAGGATGGAATTTCTCTCCCGTACATCTTGTTACAAATCCACTGGATTCTGTAAGGCATAAGAGCGTCTATTCGCCTGTTAAGACTACCTGCAAAATATTAAAGAAATAAAAAATTACAATAAACACCTTTTAAATTTTAAAATTCCAGGGGAATATTAATATTTACCTTTTTCCAGTCTTCTCCACTGAATTGTGAATATTCAGTAGCAAATTCCAATCTCGCTTTCTTCACCTTGTCAGTTAAGCAATATTCGTTTCGATATTTCTACGCCACTACAATGGATTCAATGTCTAACTCCAAAAATCTTTCAAATTAAACACAACTCTAAAACAATTTTCTCAATTTGGAAACCAAAACAGCACACTTGATACACCTTAAGCACTTTAACAACCTCCAACAAGTCAAGTGCGGACCGCGCGTTTTTAAAACACTGTCAATTTGTAATTTTGTTCGATTCCGGATGGTTTCTTTTCACGTAGAGGCTTATCTGCGGCCTTCAGTTCGATTTATTGTCGTCCTTCGTTGTCCTTCTTCGATGTTTGTCTCCTTGTTGAACTTCTCGTTGCGTTGCCTTCCTTCGATACGGCTGTTACGCTACATCAGCCGTAGGTTTATCTTTCTCTTGTAGAGTTAGTAATTAACGGAGGGTGTAGGAATAGGATTTGGGAGGTATTTGGGCATTTGGAGGATGCTTAGGGTCACCTCCAACATAAAAACACCTTTCTTTTATATTTTTGTGCCTATAAAAAGTATCAACCCATCGGTTTATTACTTTATAATTCAGACCAAAAAACATTAATACTCTTAAGCCTTTCCAAGAACAGAAATGTAGGTAATGATGAAATTTACAAGCTTTTGTAATTTTTTGGCCAGGGGCTGTAGGTTAACACATACGCAAGCTAAACATTAAGATTATAAACGTATCCCAGCCTACCTGCAGGAGGCTTAATTCAGATACGAGGGGCGGCTGATAAGTCCGCGGTCTCAGGCATTAAATGAAAGAAAAGTATGAGTATTTAATTTTTATTTTTCAACATAGTCTCCCTCAAGCGAAAAGCGTTATACGCCAGATGTGAAATATGACATCTGGCGTATAACGCTTTTAACCGCCAAAAATATTCCTTTTCTTTGCTCTCAAAATGGACTTCTACAGCCTCCTTCATTTAATTTTCATCGGCAAATCTACGACTTCGTAACTCCTTTTTCAAATTTGAAAAAAGGAAATAAGTCGCTGGGAGTCAGGTCTGGACTGTAGAGTGGGTGGTAAATTTCCGAGAAGCCCATGTGCTTCAGGGCCTGCCTCGAAACTCGCGTCGTGTGAACAGGCGCATTGTCTTGCAAAACAGCATTTTTGGTACCGAACGCGCACTGATTTGTCGCATATTCAAATGCTCGTGCATAATTTCTCCAACCCGTTCTTTGCTAATCTGCAGTGTAACTTTGATTTCGTCACTATCAACGTCGACAGGGCGACCGAAGGTCAAAATATTTCTCATGAAATCTCTTGAACTATTTCTGGCGCACTCGTTTCATTAATTCATTCTTCTCTTTCATTTTTCAATCGATGCTCGGCAAATACCGTAATTTTCCGAATCCAATGGAAGTTATAAAATATTTTAGTTGAAATCTCACCCTTCAAAATTCAATTGCAGTTGTAATGAAATCTGTAACTGACCGATCTTTAAAACCTCTCTGTAAATTGAACCTTTTTAACTGCCCTGATAGTTGTTTTGTATGTAAACTTCAAGATTATTAATTGGGACAGATCAGATTATTACGTTTATGTCGATAACGTCTGTGAAAATACTAAATTGCATTCCTTTCTAAACTTTCTATCTCTAAAGTGAAAAAATAATATTCGAGTAGAACTCGATTATTTCTGCAAAAAACTCCAAATGACTTGAATGAAAAATGTCACTCGAGTCGTTCACTATTATGGAGTCCGCGGTGTTCACATGCAGGCTGGACCCTTTGTCACTCATTCTTAGCCTCGCTAATATAAAGTTGCGTTTAAATGAGTTAGTATGAGTTTTAACTTTTAAGTTCAAATAGTACACTGACAGACTGTTTACTTTTGCAATGAATCCTGGCATATATTGCCAGGCAGGCGGATTGTCAGTGTTTATCCGGCACAGACAGAATTGGTAATGTAAATAGGACTTGTTTACATTAGAAATCTGGTGCAGGGGAAAAGGAATTTGTAGTGAAATTTCAGAAAAGCATTATTTCCAAGTACTTAAAGGTGTTGGTTAGGGGGGGGGGGGGTGTACACATAATCCGAACGACCGATATTAGGGTCGAATCCATAATTTTCGGGGTCACTGAGATAAACAATCAAACTATAGATGTCGTCCGATACTATGGGTAAGACACATCTAGCACCTCTAGGGGTGGGAGCAGGAATTATAGAGATATAGGTTTATAGGCTCTGTCTACTGGTAAAAAATCGCCCAGAACCAAGAGAATTGACGTTAGCAGTTAAATGCATCAGCGGAATAAGTAAGTAATCAGGGGCTTCGATCAGACCTAAACAAAACGCCGAAGGTCCCCCAGTTTTTTGAAACTTACAT
Source organism: Leptarthrus brevirostris (assembly GCA_964036015.1). Classification (NCBI taxonomy): domain Eukaryota; kingdom Metazoa; phylum Arthropoda; class Insecta; order Diptera; family Asilidae; genus Leptarthrus; species Leptarthrus brevirostris. The sequence continues at coordinate 108,681,138 of OZ038374.1, read as the reverse complement.
ATAGAGTAGTTTTTTACATAACATTTTCTGTATCCAAAAGTCTAAAAAATGCTTTTTCGACAACACTTCGAATTATTCCCATAGGTAAAAATAATAGTTTCAGTTTAGTTTTTATTTAATAAATCTTAATTGATATATGTCTTAGCACTCTCTTTCTAGTTCTCATAACCCCTAACGATTCAGGACAACCATTGTAAGTAGACCTAGAATTGCATTTTCTCTGCAAGCTCCCTTTTTTTTATTAAACTGGATATAAAACTTAAACTACTTTCAAAGTGTACCCGTTATTTTCAAAATACTACACAAACAAACAATGATGAAAATATTAAACTAATATAAATAACGTACCATATTAATTGTGTTATGTTCACGTACCACGAAATTGTTACATTTATTGTTTATATCTTATATTTGCAGATATTCAGAAAGACCTTTTCAGTCGTTAAGACGTGAAGTCGCAGTGGATGGTGATTCAGACTTTAATGGAACAATTCTTGAAGAATCTTCGTCATTAGGAGGAGCAGATACTTCTGATAGTAAAGATAGTCAACATTTAAAGGAAGAATTACCCAAAGAGTGGTTTTATGATGATATGGACATAACTGAAATCGATGCTTTGGAAGAACCAAAATCCCCCGCAGATGACGAATATGACTATGATCCAAGATATGGAAACAAAAAACGAAGAAAACGACGACCTGGAAAAAAGGCAATGATGCCACATGTTACAGATAGCGTTCGAAAAGGTAGGCCATCTGGCACGTTAACTGGCAGAGGACGTGGTCGACGTAAAAATGCTAAAGATTCTCGTCTTGTTAATCCTCCCAGCCCAGGTATAATCTCTGAACCACCGTCTTTCGAATCAGCAGCTGCTGCGGTGGAAGGTGTCACTGCTGATGATCACGGTGAACTAAGAAACTACCGAAAGTACCTGTAACATACCGTTGCCGAAACTGTTTACATACTATCATATTACTATAGAACATCTTTTACGAATCCAAATCAACTAAAATTAAGTGAAATATGTTCTCTTCTTCATTTACAGTTTTACTTTTTTACGTTTAGATCAGGCATGAGAGATATATTTTCTATTATATAATTTTATGTTTATGTTTTATCGTCAGTTTTGCGGTTCCTCCTAATTTAGTTAATTGAAAGAACACTGTAACCATGATCAAACCACACGCGACTGAGGAAAGGCAAGATAGAGCCAATATAATTATTATTAATAACGGATACGCGTATATTAATTTGTTTGATTTAATCAAATGTAGAATGAATAAAATAAAATTCAAAACATTATAAATTTCACGTGTTTTATAATTTTAGTTAAGATAACTTCGTTGAAATTTGATTTTGTAAAAAAGAAGTAGAAAAACAGAAAGCATATAAGCTTACTACGTTCATGGGAATTTTATTTCTTACCAATTTATTGTACGACTAAGTGATGTAAACATTTAATAAAAGTGTTAATTTTATTAACGGTGAATTTAGAATGTTTAATATAGTTTCTATATATTTCTATTCTTATAATTTTGTATAAATCATTATAATTTTTGCAAAAATATGTTTTTATGTAGCAGTAGAATAAGAATTGATTATTGGAGAAAAAATAGAAGCAATAAACATAATTTCTTTTAACATATATTTAAAATAAGTTGATCTTGAAAATCTAGCAAATTTAGAAAATCTTGCTACTGCCAAGTATTTTGAGCTTTTTTTTTAATTATTTCTTTTTAGATTTACCGGAATGTAAATAAATATTTGCTTACTACCTTAGACGAGATTTGCCCTGTAGCACAGATTTAGCACTGGGCAATAGTAAAAGAACTTAATCAGGGAAAACTTCTAAGAAATTAAAACATCAATTCAAGCTAAGCGAACTGCCAATCTCTTGGGAATTTTTCTTTATAGAAAGCTATGATCATATGTTTCCTGCTTTCAATATTTCGTAAGGTAAGTAAGTAAATCTTTAAGGAAGCTAAGGATCTTTGAACGAATTTATATTCTGGCTGAAAAGAGCACATTGCTTCAATTCACTTTTGTTTTCTTAAGGGGATCATCGTGACCTGGAGTGTGAATTTTAGACGTTTCTTTCTAAAGGGATTGTGAAAAAAGTACAAATAATGTTGACCCCTATTACTGAATCCGCCGAGAGAACAACGTTTGCGAATTTGATAATTTGTGATCACCGAAAACTATCGAAGTGAAAAAGTGACGTTTCACTTGGTTATTAAAAACGAGAAAATCGATTCCTTCCTAGTTATTCTGACGTTTGAAATTCGTGATTTGATCATTACGGATTTAAAGTATTAGTGAGGTAAAAAGTGCCTTAAATTTCCTCATTCAAGTGTAATTTTATTCATTCTGGGCATAGTTTTGTTTCCATTAAATTAAGTATATTAGCTAAATGCTGAGAAAAGGTGGTGGAGATATTGTTACTTTAAAATCATCTGTTATTCTTTCTTCAGCAAGAAATCTTAAGCAAACAGCTAATTTATATTTCAATGGAATCAATGTGGACCGCACTGTCTGAGCAATATCCTTATTTAACTTTTCTAGAACATACACGAAAGGTGGCTTATTAAGCCTAAAATTTCTTTTAATTCTAAATAAAGAAACGAAATTTATAACAATAAACATAGAGCACATATTTAGTCAACTAATTCGTAATCCGGTAATAGCATCAAATTTTCTCCTCATCGTCTTCTAAATCCAAAAAAAGGCTATGCTGTCCATGATTATTTTATTAAGTTCGTAACTTTTTGCAACATTGCTTACAACTTTGTAAAAAAATTAACATTAACCTGTATAACTTCTCTTTTACGCTTAACTTTTAGATAAATTATCAGCTGATTACATTTTCGAAAGATGAAATCTGAGACTTGATGTGGCAACCCTGCCGGCGGATTGAAAAATCGCAACGTATAGAGGAAGTGAATCGCATTTGCGGCGGGAATCCTTAATCCGGATTCAACAATAGAGGCCGTTGTTAAAAATTTTTATTTATTTTTTCTTTGCATCCTGGTTCTGTATAGCTGGCGCTGAAAATTGAGCGTAAAAAATTTGGGAGGAAATAGGTGGATTTTGGAGCGTCTGACAAAAGAAAAAAAATGCAAATGATAAAAAACACTGAAAACATCTGAAATCAAAAAACAAAAAAGGTTTCGCTAATTTATGAAATTATCTAGAAATTAATCGAAGGAATAAGCAAAATATTGATTTTTCACAAAATCGCGGCTCCTCAAAAAAATTCGATTTTTAAGGAAAATTTTGACCTTAAATGGTTTATAAAATTAAATAAAATTTCTAAAAAATTAATTCAAAAAGGTTATGTTAAAATTTGAGACCGATCGGTTCAGCCGTTCGCGAGATATCGTGTACACCGACTTTAAAAACATTAAAAATTTAAATTTGTTTAGTTTCAAAACCATTTCATATATGGCGAAAACATTTTTTTAAATTACACAGAATCATCTATTCTGGGACCATATAATTCACAAGAGAAATAAAAAACATATAACGAGCGCACGACCTTGCTGCTTGGCAATACAATAAGGTAATAAAAGAGGGGGGCGCTTCACAGGTAGGCAGCTTCCGCTTGGGTCTCTGCTCCGCACACTTTCACTCGCGCCGACGCGTCTTTACAAATATGATTATAACTCCTAGAATATTTGTCGGATCGACCTGAAATTTTGTGTGTACAATCAGTATATGTAAATTAAAAAAATTTAAAAATCAAGTGCATGAGTGCATATAACCCCTTAAATAAAAAAGTAAACAACAAAAGATTACAATATCATTTGTACTTTTTTCACAATCCCTTTAGAAAGAAACGTTTAATTTCACACTCCAGGTCACGATGACCCCCTTAAACACATGCATGAATCAGAATATCTTGCTAGCAAAAAGTTGAAGTAGAAAACAACAAGGAAAAAGTTTACATAGTCCAAGTTGTCATATTTCAGTCCATTTGCTAAAATAGTCTATGAATGCTTAATTGATAGCCTTGATTTAAACTCCGGAAACGGTTCCGCAACGTCCAGCATGACTCTCTTAAACGTGTACTGATGTTATATTATTGAAACGTCTCTTTGATTCTCATATGTAATCCTGCACTAAAGGCGCAAAAGTGCTTTTAAGATACCAGGAGGGCTTTATCCTATTACGATACGACAATGCTTTCCAATTGAAAGTTCAAATTAACATGTTTTCGTATTGTTTGTCACATTTTCTCGAAGTGCTATCAATATTTTCATTAACTTCATCTTAAACAAATCGCTGTATACAGAGCCGTTATTTTTCACAACATTTATAAAAGCGCTTTAAACTTTTTGTTTTAGACCGAAATTTAATAAAATGTTTTGCTGTGCAATGTTCGTTAACAAACTTGCCTTCGAGTATAACTTTTTATTTGTTGGGTAGACTATGATCGCCGATTGGTACCACATTTTCCGTATTTGGTATCTGGGCTCAATTGACTTTGTCGATTCGATAGAAATTTGCTATTTCGACAAAAAGAATGACCATGGGCCTTATTACTGAATACGTTTCTATTGCAATCGATAGTAAATATAGGAAATTTTGAGTTAAATGGACATAAAGCTAGCAACTCGCGCTAGTCCAATATTTCTTTTCAATCTCATTCAATTCAAAATTTTCTATATTTACGATCGATTGTAATTGAATCGTATTCAGTAATAAAGCTCCTGCATTTTGAATTAATTTCTTCATAGAACATTTGTAATCCGTCCAAACCTGAAGATTGACGGCAGTTGAATTTCATAATCACGTACAAATTCGTAAAATTTCGAACCTGTTTCCATCCATCTGTCGATGACAATAATGCGTGGACTGATTGTGATGTATAGAGTATGATCCCCAATGGGTTGGTTGGCTGGTTTTCCAGGGGGAAAGATGCGTGTCTTCCTTGCACTGAGACCTTTAGTGGCCCGTTGTACGCCCCTTGCTCGGCAGCGTACCTTAAAGTCCACTGTCGAGCCGACTTATCCCCGTAACGAATTGGATAATTCGATTGTACCCTGATTGCTTAACTTCTGCTAAATCTTCACAGTAGTATGTTCCTACGATTCTAGACCTTGTTTGCGTTGGGGCTGGACATTGGCCGAGAACGTGTAATATGGTCTCGTCTTCTTCCCCACAACTCCTGTTTGCCCTTCCCATTTTTATGGCATGAGCCCTTAGTCTTGCATGTCCTGTAACAAGGCCAACAAGAAGTTTCAGTTTGGCTTTGTTAAGCTTTATGATCTTTTCAGAATCCAGGAATAAAGAAAAGTGTTAATACCTGATTTAAATTAAATTGCTCTAATTTATTTAAATGAGTTTTGTTTAATACAAAATACCACGTGGCACGATGATTTAAAAAATTATATATATAGGGTGTAACGTTTCTAGAGGTCATTACGAGTACAAATGATAGCTCTCACCTAGACAAACAAAAAATTGTATGGCAGGGGGGGGGGGGGTAATCTCAAACAAACGCTAAAAAGCTACTATCCCAATGGCCTTTCCAAAATTGTCAACAATATTAATCAAACTACTACCATTGCAGGTACAGTCACTTCCAAAAGTGAAAAAAATGGTTTCCGATTACCTAAAATTCAGCATTTTCCTATTTTATTGCATTGCCCATCACCTTTCCAAAAAGGTACAACATGTCTACGTAGGGAAAATATTTAGAAATTTATACGTAGATGTCCTATCGGAGAATATTATAAAAATCAACAATTTAAAGAAATGAAACTCAAATTAATTCTAAAATGCTTTTTGTTAAATTTGAAAATAATCAAAATTAATCTTGATAGGTAACAAAAGCCGTTCAAAATGTCCACCGCCACTTTAAATGCATGCCAACAATCTCCTTCTAAGATCCTGTTTAAGGCGTATTACAGCCAGCCTCTCCCGTATTTTCGTCGCTGCATTCCCAATTCTGCTAACTAAATCCTCCCTATTGTTAACTGGGCTTGAATAAACTTCATCCTTCATTGTTCCCCATAAGAAAAAGTCCAATGGGGTAAGGTCTGGAGATCCAGCAGGCAAAGGAATCGGTACATATCGTTCAATCCAGCGGTTAGGAAATTTTTTTTACTTAGTAGTACCTTCAGAATGTTAGCAGTATGCGCTTGGACTCCATCGTGTTGGTGCAACATTCCCGTTAGATTATCCATAGGGTTCTCCTCTATCAGATCTGGCAGTGTATTGTCCAAAAAGTCGGCATACATTTCACTGTTAAGCACTTGCAGCAAAATTAATGGTCCTACCAAATGGCTGCCGATGATACCAGCCCAAACATTGACACTGAATCTCTGCTGGAATGAGGTCACCTTTGCCCTGTGTGGGTTACTGTTCGACCAGGTATGGAGGTTATGGAAGTTCGTGATATCATTCCTGGTGAATTGACAGAAGCCAAGTGCTAAATTTCAGTCTTCTCTAGGAATCTCCTAGATAGGTGTAGTCCTTGAGATAGGTGATGGTGTTATGGATGTAATCCCTCTCGATGAATAACCCTCCAAACCTTAGATGAAGACAATCTTAATCGCCTTCTAACTGTAAAAAATACCCGCGAATTTCTCAAATGTAAATTCTACCATTTCTTAATAATTTTTGCATAAAAACACCCGTGCTTATTGATTTGCTTTCAACTATGATAATTATTCTTGCTGACTGACCCTTTTTATATCAATTTCCATCAGGTACGAGTAACAGAACGCCAGGATACAGGGGTGTGAATTCTGGCTACCACAAGCTAATATCATCAATAAAACAAAATTACACTAACATTTTTATAACTTTTTTGCAGCAATAATTGACATTAATTACCTGTTAACCCAAAACAAACATTTTCGACCCTTTATCTTAAAAATGTTGTTTATTTAAAGAATTTCCTATCTAAAGTGCAATAAAAGAATTAGGTACCCAGGGAAGTCTATCTTGACTTGTTGCACATTTTTGGAAAGGTAATAAGATGGGCAATCCAATAAAAATAAAATAGTGGTCTACTAATTACATGAATTTCGGAGAAAATTTGAGAAAATGCTAAGTTTTAGGTAATCGCAAACCATTTTTTTGAATTTTGGAAGTAACTGTACATGCAATGGTAGCAGTTAGATCAATAGTGTTGAAATTTTTGGAAAGATTATTAGGATAGTTGTTTTTTAGCGTTTATTTGATGTGGCTGTGTTGGGTAGATCAAGAGATAAAAATAAAAGAGTAATGTGCATACCATTAAAAACTGAATCACCCTGTAACTCCCAAACGGTTGAGATTGCCCCCCCCCCCCCGTACAATTTTTTGTTTGTCTAGTTGAGATCTATGCCCCACTCATTTTGGCACGACAGATCTGAAACACCCTGTATATAAAGAAAGTACCGACGGTAGCAAAATGGTAAAGAATCTAATTACTTTTTGATCAATGAAATTAATTTATGTATCTAACGTTTTCTATAATTCTGAAACCCATGCAAATGTCTGATCGGTTACATGTCTTATACAATATAAAAGCATAAAGAGTTTTTAACCGACTTCCCAAAAACAAAGAGGTTCTAAGTTCGACGCGTATTTTTTTTAAATTTTTTTTTTTTTTTTTTTTTTTTTTATGTCTGACCGGGCATAACTTCGTAACGCGTCGACCGATTTTGATGATTCTTTTTTTGTTGGATAGAGTATGTTCCCCGATTGGTAAAATTTTTGGTAGGGTGGGGGGTGGGGGGTGGGGGTGAAACCCAACTTTGTAACGCGTGGTCCGATTTGGATGGTTCTTTTGTTGTTGTACAAAGTATGATCCCCCATTGCTAATAGGAGAAAAAAATGTTGGTCTAGGGTGGGGGGAGGGGGGGAGGGGTAGTCTAACTTTGTAACGCGTGGACCGATTTGGATAATTCTTTTTCGGTTCGATAGAGCATGTTCCGTAGTTGATACCAGGAGAAAAAAATTTTGGGGCGGAGTGGGGTGGGGGTGGGGGTGGAACCTAACTTTGTAATGCGTGGTCCGATTTCGATGGTTCTTTTTCTGTTGTATAGAATATGATCCCCCATTGCTAATAGGAAAATAATTTGGTCCTATGGTGAAAGGTGTGGGTGGGGGGGGAGGGGTAGTCTAACTTCGTAACGCGTGGACCGATTTGGATAATTCTTTTTCTATTGAGTAGAATATGATCCTAGGTTCTACGAGAAAACAAATGTTGCTGGGGTGGGGGAGGGGGAGGGGGAGGATGGAACCTAACTTTGTAACACGTGGACCGATTTGGATGGTTCTTTTGCTGTTGTATAGAGTGTGATCCCCCATTGCTAATAGGAGAATAATTTGGTCCTATGGTGAAGGTGGGGGATGGGGAGGGGTAGTAACTTCGTAACGCGTGGACCGATTTTGATGATTCCTTTTCTGTTCGGTAGAGTATGTTCCTTGATTGATACCATGAGATAAAAATTTTAGTGGAATGGTGGTGGGGTAGGGGGTTAAAACTAACTTTTAACGCTTGGTCCGATTTGGATGGTTCTTTCTTCGTTGTATAGAGTCGAAGATACTAAAAAGTGACAAATAAAATAGTTTTTAAAAAAAAATTGAACCGACTTCACAAAAAGCGCTAAAAAGCATAAAATAATTTTTAATTTTATATCTTTTACGACATTTTGAAGTCGGTGCAAATTAAACAAATAAAACAACTACAGAACCACAATTGAAAATTATACATAATACTACCTGAACGTTTCAGCTTACGGGATCATAAGAAATGACGATTAAATATTTTTGTTGTAGTTATTTGATTTGCACCGACTTCAAAATGTCGTAATAGATATAAAATTAAAAATTATTTTATGCTTTTTAGCGCTTTTTGTGAAGTCGGTTTAACTTTTTTTAAAAACTATTTTATACGATATAACGTTAAGTCAAGGAAAAAAACTCAAATATTATCTGGGAAACTGGGAAAAGTCAGGGAAATTTGGTCTTGAAAAAAGTGGCCACAATGTTAATGTTTGATCGTGTAGATAATCTGTGTGGTTTGTGATGAGAAAGTTTGTCGTTTGTGAATATTATTGAATCGTATTATGAATAATAAATGGTCAATCAACTGATAATGGGACTTCATTTGAGTCCCGACAGTTACCAACGTACGGCCATAGAATAGATACTACATAGAAGAACAATTCCCTAAATTTCCCTGGTGAAACGTGAACGAAATAGTCTGGCAATGTTCTAGCAATTTTGTATGGAAAAATAAATGCTAACTGTCAAACAGCAAATACGATCTGATCAGTGAGCGAGAATCAATTTTGTAACTCTCAGGAGAGAAATTTCCCTTTTTGTCGATTAATTCGTATAAAGAGACATATGTTTTTATATGTTCTAAAAATTCTTCACTTCCGTATGAAATAAGTTCCTAAATATTTTTCAATGTTTTCATTGTGTTTTTTTTCTTTCGCGTTCACTGTGATCCTTGTCACTTTTCATTTATTTATTACATCAGATTCATCCACAAAGATTACTACAGCGCAAAAATACTTATTAACTAAACTGCAAACTAGAAGCCGAAGAACAAATTGATCCGCGACTGAAGGACAGCGGTTCACAACATCTACGACCACTCATCAACCAAGATACTGTCTGAGTATGCTCTTCAATTGCAGCCTGGAGAAGTTAAGGTCAAGATTGGCGAAATGTTGGTCGAGGAGACGAGACATCGACGTGATCCCATACAGAGCACGATGACCAGAGACGTGCAGGAAGTTGCGATTCCTCAAGGATCGTTGCGGGATAGAGATGTTCACAGCCGCCAATAAGTCGGGGGAATTTATTGTACCCTGCAATAGATCGAACAAAAATAATAGTTTGGAGATGTTACGCCTCTTTTCAAGGGAGTCAAGAGAAATCAGCCCCAAACGATCAGTATAAGAAGGGTAGCAACCAGGGATCAGTCCAGGGAAGTCCACGGAGGGCAAACCTAAGGAATCTGCGCTGCACTGCCTCGACGCGGTTGACGTGAATGGCGAAATAGGTAGACCACACAGGGCTGGCATATTCCAAAAGCGGTCTGACGAAGGTACAGTAAAGAAGCTTAGTTAGGTAGGGGTCGTCGACCATCTTTTAACGAAACCCAGCATCGAGTTAGCCCTACCAACGATCGAATCCACATGATCCTCAAATGAAAGGCGAGAATTGAGAACCACACCTAGGTCCTTCATCTTATCAACCCTGCATAAGGTAACGCCATCGACGGTGTAGTCAAAGAGGAAAGGACAAAAAGGTCATAACGGTGCACTTGCCGGCATTTAAAGGAAGGCGATTGCGAACACACCAATCGCAGAGCACGGCTAGGTCAGAGTGCAAGATACTGCAGTCTGCTTCGTGAGAAGCAGTGCGAAAAATCTTAGCATCGTCCGCATAACACAGAATTTTACTGTGGTCTTAATAATTGAATAAAAACATTCACCCAATTTGAGTGCATAACCAATCTTTTTACTCGGACGAAATGACATTTACAATACACATACAAGATGACAGATTTCCCAATTGGGGACATTACCATTTAATTGAAAAAATTGAATTAAGTGCCGGGACATTTTTGCAGTTTTGTTCGAAGCTGGTCTACTATTTGTACGATGATAAAATAGTTGGTCGCCAAGTATATATAGTGTATCTCCCCTGGACAAGGGGATCTACTGGATTAAATATTGCCAGCATAAATGCGAGGAGCTTGAGGAACAAATCTGGGCAGCTGCAGGAAATGTTTGCTAGAACTAGAGTACATGTTTTAATTGTGTTTGAAACTTGGCTTAATAGCAATATTGCATCAAAACTTGTGTCAATTCCGAATTTTGTCATCTTAAGAAATGATCGTGTCGGCCGGTTGGGTGGAGGTGTTGCGATATATGTTCACGAGTCTTTGCGTGTGGCCATTGTGAAGTCATCATCTCCTGAGGAGATGTTTGAGTTTATTGGTGTGCAGGTTGAGTCCAGGTTTGATAAGTGCATTATTTTTGGAACTTACTGTCCTCCGAATGGATTCCATTTTGAGAATCCGACTAGTTTTGCGGATGCGGTGCATTTTGCGACCTTACGTTGTCATGATGTAATTGTCTGTGGTGACCTAAATGTCAACGCACTTAGTCGCACTGATTGTCATTCACATGCCTACCTACTTTAATTCGAACTGTCCTTCGCAACTAGATTATATTCTTACAACAGACTTGAGGAAGATCCTATTGCATAATCAAATTACTCCTCCGAGCAATTTCGACCATGACTTTCTTTTTCTGACCTACAAATTTAACTTGCAGGGGGTTGCTGATAGTGTTACCTTTACATATAAGGACTTCAAGAATCTTAACAGTGCTCAGCTGATTGACGAATGTGACTCTATGCCATGGTCCGACATTTATAACTGTTATGATTTGGATGGCAAGATAGCGATATTGTCAATATGCTATCATATTTGTACAACATGTACCATTAAAGGTATGCACGGTTCGTTCGGAAAAATGCCCGTGGATTACTCAGGAGATTCATAGTACAATAGCGGAGCGTGATTTTTTATTGAAACGCTACAAAAGAAATCGTGATACGCGAATGTTAAATAGATACAAGATATTGCGTAACAGGGTTACAGCAATGCTTCGCACCTCTAAACGAGCTTACTTTGCATCCAAGTTGGACATAAATCTACCTCCTAAAAATTTATGGAGAAATATTAGGAATTTGGGTGTATATGAGCGGAAAGCACCTTGCGGGTGTTTTGACCCTGACACTCTGAATGGTTTCTTCACTAGTGGCACTGGAGATACAGCTCAATCTAATCATTCAAGGGACGTGCATATCTCCAACACTTTTGAGGGTTTTGCTTTTAGATGTGTCAGCACTGATGAGCTTTTACTAACTTTGTACTCCATAAAGTCAACTGGACCAGGACCTGATAATCTTCCTCCAAATTTTATTAAACTACTAGCGCCACATATAACTGTTCCATTATTACATATTTATAACTTCGCATTAACAACATCGCAGTACCCGACGGAAAGGAAGAAAGCTGTGGTTGTTCCCATTCCAAAGAAGACCTCTCCTACTCAAACATCAGATTTTAGACCAATCAGTTTGTTAAGTTTCCTTGCGATGGTGCTGGAAAAACTCATATATAGGCAGATAATGGAATTTATGGCTCTTTATGAGGCTCTTGATAGAGACTATTTGACAATTCTTGTCCTGCTTGACTTTAGCAAGGCATTTGACTCTGCTAACCATTCAAAACTTCTTTGTAAATTGGTTGATAATTTCAGTTTCTCGTCATCAGGGGTTAGGTTGGTTGGAAGTTTCTTATCGAATCGGTGCCAATACGTGAGGATCGACGGCTCAAACTCACAGACAAAGTACCTTCATTCGGGTGTTCCTCAAGGCTCAATACTTGGCCCGCTCTTATTTAGTCTTAATCTGAATGATCTACCATCTACAATTAGTAATTCTTCCATACGCTGATGATGTTCAAATATATCTGAGTAGACCCATAGGTTTAATTGAGGATTGTGTCTGTAGAATTAATGAGGATCTTCGTCACATCCATGAATGGTCAGTAAGGAACAATCTATCCGTTAATCCAAGTAAGTCGAATTGTCTGGTCGTATATAGAAACTATATTGAGAGGTCTGAGCTACCTGCTGTCCTCTTAGGTGATTGTGTCCTGGAATACGTAAGTCAGAAATCTAGGTGTGTGTCTTAACTCAAGCTTTAGCTGCTGTGATCAGGTCTCTCACATGTTGGGTAAGGTGTATGGTGGATTACGACGGCTACGGATAACTTCTAATTTTTTATCATTGGAAATTCGTATGAAACTGGCCAAATCGCTTATCTTACCTTTTTTTACCTACGGCAGTAATGTAATTCCAAAATTGGACTCGATTTGCCGGAGGAGGATGACGATGACCTTTAATGATGTTATGCGCTACGTTTACGGACTTCCCCGAAATGCTCATATATCGCAACTTACACCACAGCTTGGCATGCCCATTGGCGTATTCCTTGAGCGTCGTCAACTAATTTTCTTATATAAGTTGTTATCTAACAAATGTCCTGCATATTTGTACGAAAAGCTGCACTTCCTGCGTACTCTCAGAGGTATTAGGCTTCTGGCTCCAAGATGCTTGTCACAGTATGGAGAGAGGTCTTACTTTGTCCAGGCTATACGTAAATGGAATACTCTTCCGATTAGTGTTCAGAGAGCGGGCTCCATTCGGCTTTTCTTTGAGAGGTTAGAGAATTGTGGTGGTTTTGAATGAGGGTGGTACACAGTTTCGAAGGTCATAGGTTGTTATTACTACTATTATTTTTCTTTTCTTTTCTGTCTTGCATAAAAGGCTTTGTTTTGAATTGCTATTTTTATTTTTTATTTTGTTAGTTTAATTTTATTAATGCTAGAGTATGATATAATTTTGATTTTGTCTTTAATAGATTGTCCATTGCTTATATATTATCGCTTCATTAGTACTGAAATAAGATTTTGTAATCTTCTGTACAAGTCCAATAAATAAATTATTATTATTATTATACAATACCATTGTTTAGAACATGCAAATAATTACAAATGAACTTTAGTACTATTAAGGTTACTCTTAAGTCAACTTAAATAAGAAGACTTAAAAATATATAATTGTCTTACATAATATATATTTTTTTAAGGTAATCCATATGTAAAAAGTAGAGGCCCTTTATACCTCTAACATTGCTATCTAAGCTGCCTCAGAAGAACTTCACGCTCGTCTCTATTTCTTGAGGGGAACTTACTTAGCTGTTCATAAATAATATTGTTTTCCTTAAAAGTTAATAATTGATTTAGTTTAATTTCTTACCATGATATATTGGAAAACCTTCGAAAGTATTTTCTTTTCTAAAGTCAATCTTAAAATAATATTTCCTCCTGAAAATCTAGATTATCTCAAATAAATTTCTCAAGTTCAAAAAAGGAAAAAAGCGCTAATCCGATGCATTCCTGAAGCACACTCATATCGCAGTGCAAGTGACAGTAATATGTGCGGGGACAACAAATATTTTGTCTATTCTAAGAAAAGCCGGCCCAAGTTATTTTTGCTCATGAATTTCTGTAAAGGTTTGGCATCCAAAAAATTTACAAATGTTCGCTGCATAGAACAAAATATTTTCCCTCCTAAATTTAATTTTGGTGTCAATTTCCCTCCTTTCCCGTACTTGGGCGCTCTGTTTCCGTTGAGCGTCGAGAGGGAAAGCTGTGTCCACCGGTATTATGCAATCCTACTCAAGTAATTTTGCATTTCTTGTGTGCTGTTTTGATTTGATGTTTATCGCGCGCAAGTTTGATTGAATGTGAATGCACTATAGGCCACAGTTGGCAAACTAGAGGCAATTGACTTGTAATTTTCGATGATTTCGTCCGTTTCTAACGTCCCGCATTTGGGAATGCACAGGCTGTCACCGCTCAACGGACACGGCCTATTTTAGGATCTCTTTAATTAGTTAGAGAATTTAGCTCTAGTTATGTTAAAGAAAAGACAAAAGCACCACTATTTCTGCCTTAACCTTTATTTATTGCACTTTGCTAAAAGTAGCCTGGATAGTGTTGTTGGAAATAGAAAGTTTGCTATGCATAGGATGAATGCAATAATTCGTCTGCAAGTTTCTATTTAAAGACACTTTTTAACGGATTACTTAAAATAATTGAGATACCAGCGAAACTGTCCAGTATTTTGCTAGATGACTAATCAGCATTCTGTCAGGTTCGTCACTTTCAATTTTACACTATTTTTCAAGGCTGAAGAACTGAAAGGTGTCATCACGTCTGCCTTTTGTGTTCCCAGCTCAACTTCTGTTTTTTGTTTTATCTTAGCAACAACAAAACAAAATAAAAATATATCTTTTAGTTAGTGCTAGTGTTAGGGATAAAGGTTTTTTCGGTTAGATTGAATTTGCTGGCAGCAACGATTACCAATCAAGGAATTTAACATTTTATTAGTAGCTGCGTTCCATTGGGTCGGAGTATTCCGGCGTGCTTCCCGAATAAAACGCTTTTTCTTTACCTGACTAGTTCGAGCCGCTCTTAAGGTTGGCATTTCATAGATTGTACTTGTGGAAAAAGTTTTAACATCTTTGATATTTACGAGGATGCTTCTGTTTAAACAAATGTTGTATCTCTACTTTTTAATAATTTTTAGGTTTTTGGCTAAAACAACTACTTTGGATCTATATTTTATTCTGTACAAACTTTATATGCCATCAGAAGTTATAGACTTAATAAATGTTGTACATCAACTAAATACATTACAGGTTCTTTACAACCAAATCATCAATATCTCCATTTTTAATAAAATGTTGAATATTTTTTTGTCAAGCACAAGGAACTTCTCCTCCTTCTCGCTTCCCTATCCCCTCTTTCGTCATCCTCCATGTTATTGTTTTGATTTTTTTCCTTTTTTTCAGCATTCATTTTTAGATTGGGTTTGGATTGGCGTGGGCTAGAGCCTGAACCATCGTTTTTGGGGGTACATTATCATTTGTCAGTTCAAGATGGTTCAGTGCGGCTAAGGGTAACAGGTAACACCAAGCTTGTTATTCTTCCTTTTATTTGTTTCTCGATTTTTTTATCAATTCGTGGCAGACCTGAAAGAAGGCCTCCATAACCTTCTTTCGCTACATTCACGCAACTCCTGTTGTGGTATGTGATGATGTCCAAGAACCTAGACCCCAAACCGACGAGCTGTGCACGTGCTGCCAGCTAGGCGTGCCATCTGCCTAAAAAATCTTTCCCAGGATCTTCATCCTGAAAAATTGATTTCGATTTGTTTATGATATTTTGAGGGTGCTTATAGTCTTTTCCATTAGGTATGATAACGGAAAAAGGTTAAACGTCAGTAAGCTGTGTTTTGTATACCGATGTTCTAGACATTATTCATATAGGCGCGGATCCAAGGGGACGTATGCCAGAGGCTCGACCGAACTGAAGTCCTGAAGTCACGCTCTAACGCCCCAAGCGCATCCCCCCACCTTACCGAGCTGAAGGCATTGCGCGTCGACTACTTCCTGGATGGCATGAACCATCGACCTTCCTTTCGGAAAGCCATACTGCCTCTCGGAAAGGTCTCCAGCAGTCTCAACGCCCGCTTGGAGGCGAGGCTTCATGAGCTGCTCCAGGAGCTTGCCCGCTGTATCCAGCATACACAGCGGTCTGTACGACCCGGGGACCCTACTGGCCCCTTGTCCTTGTTGACGAGTACCAGCCTAGCAGTTTTGCAGCGAAAGGGAAAAACTCCCGCCTTCAGGCAGGCATTATACATGTCTAGCAAGAGCTCTGGATGGCTCGCCGACAAAGCGACAACTATTTAAACTTCCTGCACAACGATCTAATCGACTTAATAGAAGATGTACCCTTGAAAATATGAAGAAATATGTTATATCAACATGACGGGGCCCCCGTCCATTGCAGAAGAAACGTACTCCAGTAATTAAATGGCAATTACAGGGGTAGACGGATAGGGCGGCGTGGCCAGGAAAAGTACCACGTCCCCCTCCCGACCTAAGCTCACTTGATTTTTATTTATGAGGGACCAAGAAAGAAATAGTATACGGGTCAGAAGTTGCAACAAGACATGAACTAGCAATCTAGCAACATTTGACTTTTAAAGAGCCCTGCGAAAAAGAGCTTTTCTCTGTATTTGAAGTGACGGAGGATATTTTGAAAATATGTTAAATTATTAATTTTACTTCTTTTTTTCAGCACTATTAAAAACCTAACGCTTTTCAGGACTCCGAAATTTTAACACAAAAATAAAAGGATCAACAATTTAGGAGGTAAGTAGAATTTTTTCTTATGAGGGCAGGTATGAGCTGTACGTTTTATGATGTAACTTGAGAATGGTAAAAGATTTTTGCGCGCTTCGAGTTTCCATCGGAAGAGAACATATTAGCCGCTACTTTATACCCAAAAATAAAAGAATAGGACAATTTTTCAAGATATTTCCCTTTGAAATGAAAAAAATAGATTTTTTTTTCCAAAAATTTAAGTTTGAAAATCAATTTTTTTAAACTATTAGCAATAAAAAAATTACAGTCTTTAGCACCTGTCAACTGAGATATCAATAACCTCTCTAGCATTAGTACTGTTTTTCTTCATCGTAAACAAATTTTAAACCCCTATAGCTGGGAGTAGGGATAGGCCCCCTATCCCATACAATTTTGTTTTCGTTTTTTACCTAGATCTATCAGATTCTTCATTTTTGCACACGTGTATATGAAACACCCTGTATGTGTGCAAGGATTGGTTAATCTGTGATAAAAAAATAGATAAAATAATGACACACTTGGTGGGAAAATGGCCGAACTGTCATGTTTTCCGGGCTTGTATCTATACCCTGTTCCAAAGAGATTGGCAGTACACGGGAAATGTGAAGTTATGATGCCAAATTTCTCAAACTCGCCAAAAACCGTGTACAGCCACCCTTTTGATCTTTCTTGGTAGATAAACCAAGAGGCACTGATTGTGAAAAGAACATTCAGCAGCCAGATGCTTGTGGACCTCACTGACATATAGCTATGGACCGATCGTATGCTATTTCATTTTGAGACAACTTTTATTACCAGTAGTGGGAAACCTTTTTTGCCTGCATTTTTATTTCGAGTATTTTGCTTAAACTGTCGAGAGAAAAAACCATTATTATGTACAGATTAAATTGCCTTCCCTGAAATTATTTTTTGTGATATACTATTTCTCTGTACTGTTCGTATTTCTTAAAATAAAATTTAGAATTTATTTCTATCACATGTGCTTTCTTGTTTTGAATGTGACACCAACACAACAGAACACAATTGTATTTGCTGGCGGCAATTTAAAATCGAGATCGAGAATTTAATCGAAAATATTTTAGATCGGCGGGCACTCCTATATCTGAAATTTAGAATATAATAAATATTGTAGTGCCTTACACTAAGTATAAGACAGTTATTCAAATTAAAGAAAGGAAAATTCGCACTTTAAGACAGAACATTCCCAGAGTCTTCATGTTGCTAGGTCCGAAATAGCTCAATGAACTGTCGAATTTACCTTTTAGAGTTCAATGCAATGTGCTTATAGGGAAAAGGATGAACATACAAAAGTGTTTCACTTTGCTGCATGTAATTTTGACAGAACTATCCGTCCATAGTTATAAGTCATTGGTGGACCTGGACGACCGACAATGATCAGCACTCAGTGGTGGGAGGTGGGTGTTTTTACATGCAAAGTTCTCTGATGCAATACGAGTTCGAGTGACTGGAATGGGCGGAAAGAACATTTAGTGTAGCTAGATTATATCTTTTAGCAGTAGGCCACGAGGAAAAATAAGAAAATGTTCTGAGTTAAAATCGTGACAACAGCGTGCTGAGGAAGAGGGATGGATGCATAGGAAAATGACGGAAAATAAAGCAGACAGCAATAGTCCATTAGAGCATGTACTGCCAATCTTTTTGGAACAGATTATAGAGTAGGCTGAGGTCCAATCAAAAATTCCATGGTTCATGGTACGACAAGACAGGTCCTTAACATGAAAAAAAATGTTTGAGTCGATACGACAAACTGTTTTTGAGTTACAGTGGCAGCAAATTAAAAAAATGCAGTTTTGAGAAACCCTCGTTTAAAGATTTAAACAGTAACTTTTTGGTATTAAAACTTATTTTTTCATAGCCTGGCAACAGCTGTATTTTCTAAAATAAACATATACTTCGAGCTCTTATTTTTTACATATAAAAGCATCGAAATATGTAAAAAAACAAAAAAACCCTTTAAACTGCTTACAAGCTAGAAAGTTCTGATACACCGACGGATAAGCATTGCAGCGACGTTAGTAGGTTCCCAGCAGAAAATCAGTCACCATGGAGAGTCGATGGAAAATGTACTCTTAATTCCGCTTTCGAAAATTACATAATGGACGCAATTTTGCTTCACTCCAAGCGGTAATTATTTTTTGATTTAAAAAAAGTTATAATTTATAAGTATTTTAAATACTTTGGAATTTATCTTGTATTTGTTATTTTATAAATTTTGGTAAGATGGTATCAAAAAGATATTTTCGACGACTACCCGCAGAAATTTAGTCAAGTGGAAAGTCGGTGGAAAATGTACACAAGTTCATAAATTCCCCGTAAACTAATATGTATAGCGGCTAGGACATCGGTATTCAAAATTCAACTTACTATTGACATAGAGTCGAACCGTCGTGTTCTCCACGTGACTTTTTTACTGGGGTTTCCATTGGCAACGAATGGGTACGGTTAGATTAGTATATAAAAAAAATACCTATAAAGTTAAAGTGAGTTAAATAAATATCCAGAGGTTCGCACAACATTTCAGCTGAATAATAAACGTGAAAGGAAAAAAGATTAATTGAATATTATTTTCAAAATTACCAAACGAATCAAATTCGATTTAGACAGAAGAGACATGAAATCACTAAATTGTAAATAAATTTTTTTTAAAATAAGTAAAATATCTTCGTTATTATTTAATTTGCTATGTGGCAGTACTGTTGCAAAAATGTTTCAATTTGAATAGCTGAATTTTTGCTGAGTTAAAGATAGTCCGTTAATGTACAGTCTTGTTAAAATTTCAAGTGGACTGTGGAATAAAATGTCAGATTTTTCGTTAAGTTGCAATCGTTTAGTTCACCGAGCGAGCCACTGTCGTCCGTCAGTCAATTCTGTTAAGTCGAGAAAGGGGTGTGTGGCCGCGAAACAGCGCAGCGATCGAAAGTCAAAATCAAATTTTGTCTATAAACGAGCGGGCGTGGTATATTAATGAGAAGTTCAATTACCGTGTTCGGTAAATAAGAATTTTTGCAACTTCTTTAGAAGTGAGATTTGCAAGATAGAAGTATGCGGAACTTAATATGGCCTTAAGTATTTTTGACAGTGTGATATAGCTCAGTGTTTTTGTTCTAATTTCTATTTTGCTATATTAACTGAATGTTATAAAAGTCGTTAATAAATAGTGCCTTGTTTGATATTTTTAAAAGTTTAAAAAATTTGTTGTGAATTCGTGGAAAAAGAAGAGTTTATCACAGATGCTAGCTGAAGGGATTCATCCTATTGGAGATGGGCTGCTCGAAGTTGCTGAGGAGCGCCTTAGAGGATTACTCGTTCAAGATGACATAAATGAAATTTATGATGTCGAACAAACACCTTTTGCCAGGTAAGAAATCGTGTATTGAAAGTTTTAATAAAAAACATGAAATTATATTCGACATTAGAACGCAAACACAGCGGCAGAGAACTACTTTTATTAATCATCATTTCCACGTTTGTCAAAGTGTGTGTGTTTGCTGAAGAGAACTGCCATACCGACTTAAGCAAATTTCTTATTCGGTTTTCATGTAAATCTTACCATTTCGGGCATTGTGTAATTGGAAATTGGTTTAATTTGGTGATGAAGCAATTTGGGAATTATTACCTATTTTGTTTAACGAATATTACTAGGAATCACGACAAAATGGCGGTTTACTGGCCTAAAACATTCAGAGAAAATCCGCCATTCAGCTGTACTAATTCTGGTTTTTTGCTTTTCTTTGCTGTTCTCGTCGTTGTCATTTTTTTTTCTTAAGTGAGATCGAAGCATGAATGCTTTCTTCTCCCTTTCCAGATTATTTTCCGCAAGTTTAAGCATCTGAAGATCTTGCTGGCTGCTATAGCAGGCCAATGGCTGTGAAGGTCGTTTGCTTTTGGAATCTTTGTTAGGCCGTTGCCGTTGTCTCAACGGCAAAAGTATTCATTAAGTAAACATTGCACACATAAGGAACTGCCGAACGATTTTTTATTCACAAAAAGAAATATTGTTTTCGTTTTCATAACTCATATCTAATTGCTAAAATATGTCAGGGCATAGTACTCGATACATTTGTTTAATTAATCTCAAGTTTGAGTTTTGTTTACAGCGAAAACCATTTTTGAAAGTATTCTATTTCTAAATTTCAACTGTTTTGTGTGATAAAATGTTTGGGTTCTGTTCTTTCACTAAATTTTACTAAAGTGTGTTTATAAAATTTTCGTTTGAAAAGAAATTCCTCCTGTAGTTGTTCTCAACCACCTGTGGATTTGTATAATATAAATAAACCTTTCCATACATTGCTCTTATTAATTCAGTAATTAAAGTAGATGATAAGACTATTGTCTATGCCCGTAATTTTATACAGGTTTATAAAAGCTTTTAAATCGTGTCATTTGTATAATTTTCTTGTAGCGAAGTAGCTAACTAATATTGTTTAAACCTCAACCTTTATGGTATTCGTTTCTATAGATATGGGTGCTTAAAAGTTTAAACATGGACAGCTGAATTTTCTTATAATATTTCTACTAATCATCAAAATCAATATTTCTCGCCTTACATAGTGCCCAATTCTTCTTTCAAGTTGTCGCCTATATTAGCTTATATTGTCTACGAAACCTGCAGGGACCAATCTTGACTCCGATTCCTAGTTTTGTTATCAGAAAAATATAAAGCTATAAATTACTTTCTTTCCATGAATAACTAGGAACGTGTTCCAAAACACTACTGCAAGAACAAATAGAAAATACGTTGTTAATGAACTCTTGTAAACAAATAGTGATAGAGCCTACTCGGGTGATGGGGGGGGGGGGGGTAAGGGATGTCATCCTGCTCTGGGTCGCGCAAAAACAAAGAAATCATGCCTAGGATGGGAAAGGTGGGACAAAACAAACCGAAGAAATAGGAGAAAAAAGCGAACTCAAGAAAAGGAAAATAAAAATAAAAAAGTAACAGGAGGAAGGACTGCGGCAGGAGTTGCCAGACTTACCGGATATCGTTGGAGGAGTCTGGTAGTGTGACTCCCCTTGTCTGGCCCATGCCCCAACCACCCTATGCACCCAGCGGGCCGATGTCGCTCTGGATGTACTAATGTGACTTGTAAAGTGAGAGGCAACTCACCTCATTATGAGGGCCCTGCCCAACGACGTAATGACCGCCGGCTTAAGGAAACGACGACGAGGAGAGAGAGAGAGAGAGAGAGAAGAAAAGAAAAGAAAAGAGCTATTAAGCCTTCATACAAAACTGTCATCCTTATTTTTTATTTTTAAATCCATTGGGTAGCTGAATCCATTTGCACATCTGGGATGCAGAGATTCCCTCCCGCAACCTGTTAACATCCAGTGGTCAGGTGTTTCACACTGGGAGTCCGTAAAATGTGGCGACCATAACAAATTATAAAAGACTCAATGAGGACAGGAGAATTCGCAGAGGTTTGGACAGAATCGATGGTGACAGCGATATCAAAAGATAAAAATTCGAATAAGTGTGTGGTCTTTAGACCAATAAACGCTATGCTTATATGTGAAAAGGTGATTGAAAAAAAACTATATAGTTACAATTGTAGGTTTATGTCGAAATTAATGGAATAATTATCGAGAATCAATCTGGATATCGCAGAAGTCACTCTTGTGAAGCAGCTATTAATTTAGTATTAAATATATGGAACGAACAGTTGTCAACCAAAAGAAAAGTGGTATGCGTTTTTCTAGATTTAAAAAGGGCTTTCGAAACTGTAGACCGAAATATATATTAAATAAAAAATTGGGAAAATATAGAGTAAAGGACATTGAACTTAAGTGATTTCAGAATTATTTAACAGACATAATGCAAAAAACCAAGGTAAACGGATATCAGTCAGCAGCACGTTCAGTGAAGTTGGGTGTCCCGCAAGGATCCGTCTTGGGTACATTGCTGTTTATTATATACATTAACGACCTGCCGAGAATAATAAGCAATAGCACACTGTCGCTTTTTGCAGATGATGCAGTTCTTTTTATTGCAACAGAAAATGTTAAGGGAGGGCAAAAGAGCTTAACTTATGAATGAAGGCGGTTAAGCTAAACATAAATGTAACTAAAACAAAATGTATGTGTATGGATGGTGGAAAGAATTCGGACGTGCGACTAATCGGTGAACGAATCCAACAGGTTGCAAAGAAAATTGGTTTCAAAAGAAGCATAAGAAAGAGGTTAACACGAGATACTACTACTAATGTTTACAATGTAATAGTAAAACCACATTTTGAATATTGTGCCACGATATTATATTTGACTAATCAAGAGCAACTGGACCAGCTGCAAAGGATGCAGAACAAGGCACATTCGGATAATTTTGGAATATGATCGATACACTAGGTTTGACTATATGTTGAACGAGTTAAAGTGGCTAAATATTAGACATAGGACAATAATGAATGGGTTAGTTTTTATTTTTAAGCTAAAATGCAATTTAGTCCCAACATATCTGAGTAGATATGTGAATTATGTAAGAGATTGTCAGCCGTACAATTTAAAAAGTGGTCATGAATTTAGGCTACCAAATTTTAAGAATGCTAGGGTTAAGAATTCACTGGTTTATAGGGTTATTTAATGACTTACCACAAGAAATAAGAACTATGAAGAATTTAAGTCTATTTAAAACTAGCGTTATAGTCATATGTCAAAGAAAACATTATCAAAAAAATAAGATTTTTTGTAAAGAAAATGTTATTAATAGCAACTAGCTATACTATTATTATAATTATAGTTGTTCGCAGTTAACGAAAGGGTTAGGGTAGTTCGCAGAAATCCAAAAACAAGATTTTTAAGTTTCGTCACTCCCCTTATCCTAATTCCTTTCCGGCAAAAGCCATGCTAACGCATCAAAGGTTTATCCGCTAGGCTTTGGCTATCGTAAAAAGAAGATTACTTAATTTCCGCAGGCAACATTTGATGTTTCAGGACGCAAAATAGTTGATTACTCTAACGTCATTCATTTAGCTGACTGCAGAATTTCGGAACGCTCAAAGTTAGCAGCAATCAACTGTAGTCATGTTTTTAAACGCGCTCTAGATCGATTTTTTCTCAAGAGCAATCTCTCTCTATATCTATCTGCCCGTACTGTGATAAAATAAATGTACTTGTTCTTTTGTCAAAATTCTATCCGTGAATAAATTTATATCCGTAAATATATTAAGCGCGTTCAATACAATAAGTGTGTCAACATGAATCTTAGATTTACTTAAAGCCAGAGTTGGATCAATGGTTGAGTTTCACGATCACCACGCCATGGATGCAGGATCAAGCCAACGAACAAGTATGTAATAGAGTACGACTCAGGCAGTTTTCCGCAAATAATATCGGTAACCTGGCAACATTTTAAAGCAAAGAGCCATCAACGGAAACTCGAAGATGCACTGGCAGCCAGAGTCGACACCGAACCAGAGCAGCGTTAGCTGTGAACTAATAACAACGAAAAGTGTAAAAATTATTGTAAAAACAAAGTGAAGTACTTACCTTAAACCATGCGTTATCCGTTCACCTACTAACCTTGCAATTACACCACATAACAAAACCCCATTGTGCCACAATACCTAAAGATCTTCTTAGAGCTAAACATTTTTAAAATCTTCATCTTATTTATTGCTATATAAAATAGTTATACTCGTGTGCGCCGATTTTTTTGAAAAACATGTTTAATTAGAGTTCTGGGTAGATTCGATAGAGTTCTGTAGTTCTTGATGGAAATTCTGAGTAGTTCCAGGAAATTATAGGTAGAAATCATAAAATACGCGGCGCTAACTTCACGCAGCGTAGGCCTGAAAAATCTTAAAAATACAACAACGATTAGGAATATGACTTTAAGAGTTGCATCATGCGTTTAAAGATTAGGGTGGTCCTTGTTTACCTATGCAGAGGGACAGAAAATTATTCAGGAATAGGGACCAAGACAACAAACGGCCTTCTACTAATTTATTTATTTATTTACTAATCTATCTACTAATATATTTATTTATTTATTTAGAGCTAAATCCTACTAGGATGAAATCAGTAGAAAGCGATGACTTTCTCTTAATTCGTTAGAACAGACCTTTAGTGGAAACGTGGCTTATGTTATTCACCGATTGTTACCACTGCTTGTGGTGTCTTTTTAGTTTGGTCTTTGTTGTCAAATTTGTCTTTTCTATTTGAGAGGTTCTCAGTTTTTATGCTGCTAGCGAAGCTGTGATTCATATTCTGTTAAATTGTTAATATGCTACAATAAAAAATAAAAAATCTATTCTCTGCAAATTAATACGCTATATTTCTTAATATGTACTATCTCTACACAAACCTGCCTACGACATTTATGTAGATTCATCATTTGTGTTTCGTCATCGACAAAATAAAAAAATACATAGACGCATAATCTGGAAAGATTTTACGTCGGGCAATAAACTTCGCCACAGTAAATATTTTGATTAGGCGATGGAAAGGCTGTCAATTTGCGTCCAATTAGCGACAATCTCATTACAATATCTTCTGTTTTCTGAGCACATCAATTTCCACATCCTCATACTTTGAAGATCTCTGTCGGACTTTAGAGGTGCTAAGTAGAGTCATTACGCAGGAAGAAAACATATATTCGAATATTTTCTGAAGAACTTTTATTCTTATTATTACTTTATCAAAAGTTAAAAGTAAATGATTTATTAAGAATTCGTTGGTTACCATGCAAAACAAGTCTGACTAGACTAGCTGTGCCTAGTACTGCCATTCCAGCAGTAATTTAAGAGCAGAGCCATTCTAGAAAGTACTTTGTTAATAAATTGGCACAGTACTTTTTCTTAAGTAGTTGTTGACGGAGTTGGATCAATTCGTTAAGCGGCAGGACCAAAAATCCATGGGTCCCGGGTTCGAGACCAGATGACCCCGTGAGCTTTTATTAAGAAATTAAAATAATCCACTCCGTCTCTGGGCTGTTGTCTAGCTCGCAGCAATGCAAAAAAACAAGACTCAAGTTTCCTCACTTCCCTTACCCTATTCCCTTCCGACCAAAACCATGCTAACGCATCAAAGGGTTCTCCCCTAGGATTTGGCCACATCGTATAAAAAAAAATATTCTCGACACATTATGTTTAACCAACCTCGTAATTTTTACGTCGCTAGGTAAAAAAAAGTTTCTCTTTTTCGGATTATTATATTATCGTTTCGGCTTTGAAATCATCTTCCTTTCGAAGATCGTAGTGAACTAGTCTAATACTTACGTGAATTACAGAATCTCCGAGTGAAAAACAGTCTTTCGACGACACACCTTAACACTGCAAGAATTGCTCCTGGATGGTTGAGCAACTAACAATTAATATAATTAGCCTACAAAAATTTTCGTATAAAGAACAATGGTTGGAAATAAACCCGTGCATACAAGAGGACTTCATGAAAAAAATGGAGACTCCTTTAAATAGTATGAGGAATTTATTAGGATTTATGGACCTACTGCTTTTGGACTAGCCGTTGAACATCTACTTAAAATGAAAATCGGCCAAGAGTGTGTTGGACACGTACAGGATAGGGTAGTAGTTAGTGATTTAAAAAATTTTCAAAAAGTACTTTTGCTACAATAATTTTCGTTGCAAGTACTAAATGAAAGTTACATTCATGATTTTTTTTTAGTACGAGAGCTCACGACACAAAAATCTATTGGTGAATGAAAATAAGTTAAGGGAGCGTCCTGAACTTAAAAATCCCATTTTCTGACAAAAACTCGAATCACTTTGCTCTAACTGGAACTAGTAAAAGAGTAGGCAAACAATTTTGAGCGTTCTCTCAAATAATGGATGGCGATTACCTAACTTACTCTAATATACGTGATCCGTTCGTTTCAGCCCTGGAATCTCCCCATTAAATTACATTACGAAGATTTTAAACTGCACACTTGTTAGACCAATTCTAGAATGCGTTAGCTCTGTTTGGCCCTATTTTCACTCTCTGCACATCAATCACATCCAGGCAGTCCAGCGTAGATTTTTAAGATCCACCTTCCGCGGCCTTCGTTAGAGCGATCCTTTTATTCTGTCTCGTTAACGTGACCGATTTAACCCTGTCTCTTTGGATTCTTTAAAGAAAAGACCCGATATTGCCAGAACTGTAAATAATAATAGGTTTACTTCAATTGTAGTAAGGCGGCATCGTTCGCCGAAAACTTAAGTAGTATGTCCGGTCGTCATAAGTTTCTGAAAAAAATCTCTTCTTATAATAATCGGTCGTTTTAATCCGCGAAAACGATAGTACGATGGCGATCACCTACGATAATTTGTCTCTCGTGAAAAGGATATGACGTTGACCATCTGTGACCATTTTTTTTATCCGCTTGTCGGTTCTAAGTCGTTTTTGAACCTATTCGAATCTAGAGGTCTGCTTCGTATGACCCAATTTACAAGGATTCGAGTAAGGAGAATCTTTGACAACCGTTTGAACCAATCCTGCACAGATTTTGGCCATTCCAAGTATTGATTGCTTAGATTCGCCCTCTCTGCTTCCTTTAATCCCTTTTGGGGCATAGGGCGTCAATAGGATAGAGATCGTTATAATTTTATTAAAATGTTTGTCTGTCTCTTATATTCTATGATTTAGTCGTAAACAGTGGTGGCATACCTTTGTGCAACTTTGAAGTTTTTCTTTTGTAAAACATATGGGTCAAATGTGATTCAGACTCGCGCACTGAGAGTTCCGTACAATATTATAGTAAAGAAAAAGTAAAGTAGTAACAGATTTATTTATTTTCTTTGGTAATTGTAAATCTCTGTAAGAGCGTTTCATTTTTTCTGTAATATATATGTATTAGACCTTTTATTAGTATTTCTACTTCTGGCCCCCCCCCCCTGTTTAATTAAAAAATATATATAGTATTAGTAACAAGGTAAAAGATTTTTTGGGTTAGTTTTCGGGCAACTATATGGTTAGGACGAAAACATTTAATGATTTTGTTTCCAATTTAATTTAGCTCACTTTTGAGCTTGGTTAACAGTCTGAGCTATTTGAACAATTCAATTTTGGCAAGCTCACTTTTGAACTAGCTTACTATGTACTTCGCCAACTCAGTTCGAACTAGCTTACCAATTTTAAGTTAGTTCAACAAAGAAATGATCTAAGCTAATATCTCAAGCTCAAAGTTTTAACATTTCTTCTTTTGACTCCGTTAACATTTGTATTTATTCCACAGTAAATATCACATGTGCACTGCTTTTTTATTCCGCTCAATACTTGTAAACAAAGCCCAGCAACTATCATTGTATGGAATACACTGCACCCCTAATAATGACGTATTATGACGAACACGGTTTTATACCTATATATTTTAGTTATTTATTCAAAATCTACCTTCACAGTCATTTAAATAAATTTAAATTTGTTAATCTTAAAAATAAAAATAAAAAATTCTCGACATATCATCAATAAAATTTATGAAAAACAAATGACTGTTTGCCACTTTCATAATTCTGAAATGACTCAGCCATCTCATTAGTGTACAAAAAATATGATTTACTTTTTTAATCTTTAGGAATTATTAAAGTCTTGTTTACAGAGTTATAGACAATTTTTGTAATCAAATGAATTATTATATTATACAAAAACAACTTCAACGATTAACGTAAATAATTCAATTTTTGTAAATGAAAAAGTCTTAGTAATTAGAAATATTCATGCAGTAAGATAATCCCTAGAAATTAACGTGCTTTAAAGGATTTGTCAAAAATCTTCCTCCGTTAATTTTTTTCTTCCACAATATCCATCCATCCATCCATCTTCTTTCAAAACCTGAACTGAAATCGCCTTAAAATCTGTATCTTGTACAAATAACATAAGCAGATGTTTAGTTTCGAGGAAGTGCATTAGAACTTTTTTCTAAAGAATGTTTTAGTGTAGTGAAACGGAGGTGGTCTGAATGTGTAAATCTGTCTGAGCATTCGGATGTCCTTGTCCTATCCCATGACTGTGTAACTAGTTTCCCTATTAAATTGAAAACAGAAATCTTGTTATCTTGCTGTTCGGTTCCCCTTGATTTTGAGTAATGTTATCTGGTAGCCGTTTATTTTTTTGCACTACTTATCGGTTAACTTGGCAGCTGTTTTGGAAGATGATGTAATGCCGTCATCAGCGATTGATAATGAAGTTGTTGCTATGAATGTTATATAGTGAACAGCATTACATTCGCATTGCAATTGTAATATTCTAAGCAATGTAGGAAATTAAATTAATCTCAAATAAATAAATAAATTAAAAGCAATTGGTAGCAATAAAAATATTCAGGGTTAATGATAAGCTTCATTAAAAATCAAATCCGAACGTTATTACGTTGTAATTGTTCTTCGTTGTACCTTTCACGCTCAGTTAATATTTAATTAGTATTAGGTATTCATTTATGCTTTCATCTCGGGCATTTCATAACTATTAAATAATGGTGTGACAGTTAAATATATTCTAGAATTTTTAATCATGGCAAAGTGAGTCTTATAATTATTTCTGCATGTATGTTTATTTTTTAAAGTTAATTCAAGCAGAAATAGCTTTGATTGCCGTGTTTTCTTCCTAGAATTTTTTTTCATACAACACCCTGCAATTTTTGCTACTTCGTATGTGAAAGATATTAACGTGTTATCTGATTGAAAAAACATTTACCCATTTTAATGTATCATTAACCACCTCTAACCACCATCACAAGACATAAAATTTCAAACATTAAAATTTGGTAAAACTGTCATTTATTTTTTAAACGCTGCTATAGTTCTCGCCTACGAGGAAGTAACTAAAGGAGAAGCCCTATCGTGTATATGTCGTGTGTGTGATCATGGCAAGTTTTTTGTTCGGTGGCTGGGTCTGTGCTGTCAAATTTGTTCGCTTTTTGCTACGAGGAAGTAGGCTTTTTATCTGTTCCCTGGGTCTTAGCTGTCACTTAGTGTCAGTGTCGGCACACAATTTATTATTTAGTTCAATATTTTAAAATACGCGTCAAAACCCCCGAACATAAAATACTTTTCTTTTCTGTGGGTTTCATGTTCATACAAAATAGGTTTCGTTCAAAAGACATTGAATAACAGGCGAAAAATTAAAGGTGTGTTATTGGGTATGCTCTCTCTCTGGTTTCCTTAACCCCTTGTGGGGCAGAGGGCGTCCACTACACTGACTCTCCACCTGGTTCGGTTCTGCGCCTTCAACTGTGGCACCGTTTTGCTAATCTGGGTATCTTTTACTTCTCTATGGATCTTCTCCATGTGCTGCGCGGTTACTAAATCCGGCGTCTTCCTTGCGTCCCGTGCAGTATGCTACTAATCCCAAAAATATGATGCACCCATTATACAATAATAATGGATACCGGTTGTGTTTAT
This sequence comes from Leptarthrus brevirostris, assembly GCA_964036015.1. NCBI lineage: Eukaryota > Metazoa > Arthropoda > Insecta > Diptera > Asilidae > Leptarthrus > Leptarthrus brevirostris. The sequence goes on along the minus strand of OZ038374.1, from coordinate 108,650,977 downwards.
AACGCGCCGCGCTTACTTCGCAATCACGCAAGCTATTCATGTAGGAAATTACGACAGCGCCATGTTTGGCACTTGTAAATGTGTATGCAAACAAGCTCTGCTCCAAGTTTGAATTTCAATAGCTACCTAAGCCTGGTCGAAAATCGGGATAATAGCTTCTTACCAATCTTGGTATACAACTTTGGCCAAGCCTGATTCTAAGCGTCGGTCCAATAAAGAAAATATTATAATCATATAGAAATATATATTTAAAACAGTCAGCACCTTGTTTAAGCCAAGAATTTCGATTTATATTGGACCGTATTAAATTGCCGCGAATCATAATTATGAACAACTTTCAAAACAAAACCATCAATGTTCGTGTTCTAAGGTTGGCGGACGCTTGGATTAGTTATAGATTGCCTGAGGACTGTGTTAATGTTAGATAAACAAGCCTTGGTCAAAGATTACTTACTACTAGATAACCGGCTTCCTTAATTACCCAGCTAATTTGAAAAAGTAACGCTGGTACCACAGTAAAACGAAATATATCCAGCTTTTAAGGTCATAAGAATATACATGCCAATAGAGAGTACAGGTAGTGTGCAGTCATTTACTCCTGTCAAAATTATTTGAGAGAATCACTTACTTCTGTCAAAATTCTGTTCTCATCCGGAGAGAATCACAGCCTTCTCTCAAAAAAGTACCGCCGAATCTTGTCGAAGAGAAAAATGTACGAAAAAGTACCACCAATAAAAAGAATTCATGTGAATTACATGACTGAGTTAGTTACTTGAGTGCGTAAGAAACTTTCAAACTGTCAATGTATTCTGAGCTTTTATTGAGTGAAGTACATTTGACATTTGTAAATGCACATAAGAAAAGTATACTTGTATCCTACCCACAAACTCTCCCGGAAAACAAATTTTTAGTTCTGACTGCAAGGTTGCCCGATTCGGGAAATATATAAAAGCAACCAAAAAATTTTCAATACTTTGTTCGAAGCCGTTTATCTAGTAATAGTAATCTTTGCCTTGGTATTTCGTTTTGGCCTAAGCTAGGGTCAACGTCGAAGTTAGGTTGCCCAATTTTGAAGCAGGTGTGGCACTGTCGTCACTTCTGGTAATTCTTAAGGCTGGAACGCAATGTGGCACTTGCGCTCGTGGCTGGCGCTGTAGCTGACTCGGAAATGTCAAATGTGGCGCGCGCCAAAAGTTAAAAATATTGAACTTTGCGCTACAGCGCCAGCTACACATTGAACCGCCATCCTTTAATTTACATTTTTTAAATTTTGACATGTCTGGCTACCGCGCCAGCGCCACATTGTGTTACTAACTTTACGTGAGTTTTTGCAAAGCTCGTTAGTTAAATACACAGAAATTTTAAATTTGATGCTCATAACGAAAGTAGGTGACCAAATTTATGTCTAATATATCAAAACCGAAGTTTTGTCACGATAGATGTAGGTGTTGTTCTAGCGCAAGGATTCAAAAGTGGCAGTAGATTGGTACCACATTAGGAAAAGACGACAGTGATATGACTCCCTATCTTCAAGTTACTTCCTCTAGGGTATGTGTGGGGGAAGGCCTTTATACAATTCGGTAATAAAATTACAACTGGACAATTTAAGGTGGATTCCGAACTACCGATATAAGCATAAGTCATGGTGTAAGTCAAGTCTTTCTCACTGTATTTATATTTTTCTTAAATCTGTAGCAAGCATACTGGAGGAATTCCACAGTCCTTATCGCTTATTGGGACACTTGTGTGCTTTGAATGATGAAAGAATTAATTCTATACCACCGCGCAATGTAGGTCATGTTAGATATGCCATCTTTTTCATGGCAAGACTCTGCCCCTGTATAAATCGGTTACAATATCGTTGTTGCTCTTTTTTAAATTTGTCACAACTTTGCTGTTCTCAGTAACAAATATTTCCACCTTTCTTATTTCCTCCTTTTTCACTTCTTGTCGTAGAAAAACCTGAGTAAACTGTTAATTAAATGCTTTTATTTGCAGTAAACTCAAGTTTAAAAACAATAAATGAGCAAATAGGAAACAAAAAGGAGAGGCTACGACCAAATTTGCAGTCTCAATAGGAACCTTCAGTTTGCATATATATGCATTCAAGAAATTCAAGGAGAAATTCCCTCGCATGTCATTCCCGTTGATTTGATCGTCACCTCATGTTTTTTTTTCTACATATCAACTACATATACGATATCTATCAAATAAAGTGAGATTGTTTTTTGAAATATTTCCTTATATTTACATAAACCAGAGGAATTTTATCAGCAAAGATTAAGTCATAGTTCTCCCCCAGAGACTGCGCGCATTGTCTTAGAAAATTAGCGCAATTATTTACATCGCGCTGGATGCCGTGACGAAATGATCAAATAGTAGTTATCATCAAGACCAAGCTTACATTACGCTGCCTCCAAAGTTGGCCAGAGTAAACATAATATTGGGATGATACGATTTTTATTGGGTTTTTATTGATTCGAATTGAATTAGATTGGAATGCGGGTTCAAGGTGATGTCAATAATCGCCGATGGGAGATTTTCGATGAGTTATTAGTGTGAGCAGAACTCGAAAGATGTGCGCTCTTCGTAAAAGTAATTTTCCAAAACAATTCCATTTAAGGTTCATTCATTCGCATCACAGCTCGCCATTTAATTTACTATTTAAAAATGAAATGTTATTAAAGCAAAAAAGCTGAACCGCAGAAATCGTGGTGCATTCTGCGAGGAGAGTGGATTGCTTTGTTGTAGGCGGTAAGGTCACGAAGTTCTCCAAGTATAGGTCTGTTCACGAAGCGAGCACTTATTGGAACGTTTCACCAAATTGGCGATTTCAGCAAAAAAATTATGTAAGATAAAGACATAAGTCTGGGAAAAGGCAAAAAACAAAGTCGAGTCGATTTTTGAATTTTCAATAACTTCGCTGGTGACGTATAAAATGAATTCCGCAAACATCTGTAATGCGGCGGCGCCAATTGATTAAACATGGAAAATATCTGGAGAGGAGGTTGTCTGCTGGCTCTGTGTAGACTGAAGTTTATAGCACACCGTGACACGATCAGCTTTTGCAAAGGTCGAACTTGTGATCGAAACTTACGGCTGTTGTTCGAGCAAGGCTTTTGTGAGAAACTACGATCGGAATGTTGAATATGGAAGGAATGAAGTGTACTGGTACAGGTTTTCCTTCGTTTTTATCACTGATGAGAATATTGGCCTATGATTGAACGAGTTGTTGCAAAAGTTTTTTCTTATCCGTTTTCAGTCATTTGTTTGAATTGCAAAAATTTCTTTCAAGTTAATTTACTTGAAATCGGGACTATCTTCCTGCATGGACAAAACTGTAACTGGTTTTTGATATTTACTGATCGTTACGTAATTGTTTCACTAGCAAATTATTATGTAAAAATTGTATGTCGCTCTGATACAAAAAAAAATCATCTTTTGCGATCGTTAAGTGGATGGAGAAAAACGATTTTCCGAAAGTCATTGTAGTATAGGAGTGGCTATCTGTTGAGCTTCTTAGTTAACACTTTATTGAAGCATGAAATTCAAAACTTCCCAGGTTGATAATTCAATTTCTGTACAGCTGTATTAATACATTTTGCGTACTGCTTAATGACACAAGAAAATAAGCTTAATTTTGAGGAAATCGTAAAAAAAAGTTTCCTTCAAGTAGTTCAAACAACTTTGACTTCGACAAATGGGTGTAGTAATACATCAATTTGTGTTCGACTTGGATAGGCCAATTCATGCATGCATGCCAACATTAAATAATTATAAGAAATAGTTAAAATGGGGAAGGTAAAATGAATGAACATATTAACTAACTTTATGCCTTCTACTATTTATCTTAAGTTTTGTAGCCTCAACGTGGTATCACAATGGGCCTCCTTGGCCTAAGTGTGCCTTTCTCAGGCAGCCACTTTAACCTAACCTAACCTAACCCAACTTTATGCCAAGAAAACTATTTTATTTTTTAAAGTAATTTTTCTTCGATTTTATAAATATAGCGTAACAATTTATAAATTAATCAATTTTATTTTTAATAAATCTCTTCCTTGACCGTCAAAAAAACCTCAACTACACTTACGTCCTGATCGATGTTGCTGAATGTTATCAACTAAAATTCAGGGGAATTAGTAAAAATTCGCGCTGATGGTGATCAAAGGTTTAAAAGTAAAAGTTCTCTATCCTAATTTCAGTAAACGTAATTATCGACTTGTGCGCCAGAGCTTTGTCTCAGATTCCCCTGATCTTTTCTCATTCAGCAATGAAACGATTTTTTACAAAATTTACTATTGACCAATAACTGCTGTATCTTGTATTTTCTAGCAATAATTAATACACAATATTTTTTAGTGTTTTAGAATATGAAGATTACCACTGACGTCAAATAGTTCTAATGAAAATTTTTACATTTTCCAAGATGACATTCATCAATATCGTATTCAAATTCTTATAGCCCTTATCTGTTTTGTTATATTGCAAGAGCTCACTGAGACCTATCCCGTCTATCTTATTTCTAATAGAACCTCACCCGGCCCCCGATCAGAAATGTAACGCATTAGCGGATTTGAAATTGATCAAACAATCACGTTTAGCCTCGATCAGGCAATTTAATGTGGTTCGGTTGCGTCTATTCTGTTCTGGCCATGATGACGCTACCTGACCCAGTCTCCATTAGAAATGCAATGCTTAAGGGGATTTCTAGTGTAGTCTATTTTTGATACCTAATTTCGCGAATTTTTTCTAGGAAAAATAAGGTAAATACAATTAAGAGACTTTTTGCGTCTTTTTATTTAGGATAGAGGGTACGAATTTAAAATAAAAACAACCCCCTAAAAGATCTGAATCCGATTATAAACATTAAATGAATATAGTATGTATATGTTAAAAATTAACTTGTAATAAATTATAGATTTATATATCAATAAATAATATTTGGAGTGAAATGTCCATCTCCCGCATATTGACAACTTTCATTTTTATAAAATCTTTAAAATTCATATAATAGTAAACTTGAGATACTATCTACTATACTGCGGCCAAATCAATTAAAAAGTGGATTGTTTATGATCAGTCTTTAATATAGGATTGGTCAGTAAAAATACGACATTCCCCAATAGAATCCGTTTAAATATGGTATATATGTATATATGCACCTATCAGGGCCATACAGAAATATCTCTGTTAGCGAATATCACAGTATAACCTGACCTGTCTCTAACGGTATAAGTGCTTCTTTCTCTTGTTTATGTAATCCCTTGTAGGGCAACTGCAATTCCAGCGAGTACTGGCTCATGTAGCCTAGCCAGCTGTTGAAAATGAACCTCTCATGCACCATATGGTTCCAAAATGAAATTCAGGACAGTTTTTGGATTCAGTGGGCACAGACACTGGGTCTGCAAAAACAATTTTCCAGTAGAAACATGTTCATGCCATTGAACTCTGAGCTTGAACTGTTGTAACAGGTCAAGGTGGTATTCATTCCTAAGTAGGCCAATAAGTCTCTCCTCCTTCCTTCTTAAAAGCTTAGAAAAATTTATTGGTGTCCACATCAAAGAAACAGTTGAGTGATCCAAGCTGTCTCTCATTCTCAACATGCATCTAGAAAGAATAAGTCGGTTGAGACAGCCTTTTATGTACTGATCGACAAGATAGAAAAAGAAAAGATCAATCATTTACAAGAAATTAAACGTCGCAGCAAAGTTCAGTTTGGCGGGATCCCCCATAAAAATATACACAACTGGGGGGCACTCCTCAAAGAGGGATTCTCTCCCTTCTTCTTTGGAATCTGATCCTCAACGACACACAACAACAACACCAAATGTGGATCACATGGTACATTAAAAATCTAAAGTCCTTAACACCATCCTTTATGGTGGAACCCTTCAGTCAGCAAACCGCATCCTCAATTGCCATTGCGGCTCAGTCCGTACCGACTACGGAAATTCCAAAATTCAGAATAAAAGTATAAGAAAAAATTATTGGCTACACTATACCAAACCTTATTTCAACGCCGAGCTTAAATAAATAAATAAATAAATAAATAAGCACTGGTCGGTGCCCCCTAAATGACTTTTGTAGAAGTTGCCAATTTGAAGAGAATGATGAAACCATTTCCATCTTCTTTGCAACTAAGTCGAACTATGATCTGCTGATATCAGGTGCTTTTTTAGGTTAATTAGGAGCTCCAACCTACGAGTAAGAAACTAAATGGAGTGGCCCTAGCGTGTAAAATCCGTGTTCATGAGTGTGCCGATTTCTACGGTTTTTTTGCTCTCACATTTCTTCTCGTGTTGTCACTTGTTTGACATTTTTCTTTAACCGAGTGTTGTGGTTGAAAAAGTGCTAATTTTATCGTCCTATAATGTTGAAGTAAGGATTAAATTGATTGCGAAGGACAAAAATATAAAACTATTGCGTGTTGTGTCAAAACTATGTGAAAAAAGTTCAAGTTTTAAACGATAGTGTGTAGTGCAATTTTGCAAAAATTCAAGTTATTTAAAACACCCCGGGATTTAATTTCACAGATAAAGTAGAGAAAATAACTTTCTTTTGTGATAACAATATTTCGGGCGGTGTTAAACACACTATTAATTTATAAAATACCCACTTTTTGCGTTAAGGTAGACTTTGTTTACCTTTGGCTCAGCAGCCATATTTTCTTGAGTTACCACTTACAAAGGCGAAGGTGTAATTAAATTTTGCAAGGAGTTAGTAGATAAAAACTTTATTATTGAAGTGTACTGATTCGCAAAATAATTAGTTAAATTTCTTGTGATGAAAAGCCGTAATGAAAATTAAAAATTTTAGTGAAACAGCTGCTTTTAAATTGCAATTTTAAACAGATTTCTCCAGAAGTTTAAAAATTGCACCAAAGCACCCCCATATAAAGATTTTTTCTTCAGCCTGCCCTGTACTGTTTTTCTTGTGTGCGTGTAAACTCACACATTTTAGGCACGGGCTACGGAAATCTCTGCTGTTGGGCCACTCCATTTAGTTACTTACTCGTAGGCTCCAACTTGTTTTAAGTATATTTTCATGGGGAAACAGAAATCTAACTTGAATGTAATATCACAATGCGTCATTATGTATGGCCTATGTGTGCCTTCCCCTTAGTAGATTTTAACCTAACCTAAAATCCTAAACAAGCGCAATTATTTTTAAAGGAATTTTTAGTCATCCGTTTTCTGACAAAAATAACACTGAGCATTTTAATGTAGAAACATGAGCTTTAAATGGGGATGTAACGCCGAGGGCCCCGATGACCAAGTCGAACTATTGGATGTAAATTTGTTTGGTTAAGGGTAGGTTCTAGTCGAGCGGCCTGAAAAATGGCTGAAGTTTATGAACTTTTTTCTCACTGAAGAAGGTAAATAATATATAATTCGACTTATTCAGCTATTAGTACATTTACTTAAGTTCACAAAAAAATGTTTTTTAATTCTTTAAATTGTAAAATTTGCGAGATACCCACGCACTTCTGAAGCCGTGTAACGCGTGCAACGCCCTGCGCCGTGCAGGACTCCGCCTTCCTCTTTTATCTGAAACACAAAAATAAAAGTTATTTGCAATGTAGAATAAATTTGCGGGCCATGGACCATTTTTAGAAAAATTCAGTGATTTTTGATAAAATGGTGACCGTTTGAAGAAAAAAGCCGATCTTTTTGCCCTTTTTTTGTTGTTCATAGTGGTTAAAAAAATACTAAATATTAATATTTTTTGTTGAAAATGGTCCATGTCCCCCTAAATTCAATAATCTTTATTTAGTAGAAAGAAGTATTTAGGTGATATAGAGCTCCTAATTGATATGGGGCATAGTCTCAGAGCCCTAAATCTTAGAACTTCCTTTTGTATCTGAAATCCTTGAGATACATTATATTTTAAATTAAAAAAAGTATTTCTTAATTTTATTTATTTGAAACTTTTTATTTTTATTTTAGTTGTTTCCAGTTTGGTTGTTCTGGCTAGACTAAAAATCAATTTACTATTTTTTGTATCCTACTTTACAAGTAATATATAGATAGTTTGTTTTCTGTATTGAGTACAGTATTTTATTGTCAATGAATAAATGATTATTATATATTTCAGTGTTTGTGTTTCACACTATTTAAAATTTATCGAAGTGTACAGGTTGACTAAAATATATTTGACAGTTATTTAATCATTTGAACGGTTCGACTGCAACTCTACACGGCGTGTCTAAAAACATGGTTTTGAGAAAAACGCGTTTAAAGTTTGAGAGCGAAAAAACGTGGGAAAAATATAATATTTGTTTCTTACAGCTAGGCAGCTATCCCTGGACCATAGATCAATCCTTTCTCTTCCTTGTGAAACTGATTTTGACTACTATATTCAAGGAACATTATTTTGTCCAAACAGAACATATAAAATAATATTTATACCTGCTGAGCAAACAATACGACGCGCGTGCATCTGCATTTGGCCTGAACGTAGGGATGATTTTCGGCCGGTACGCGTTCGCACTAAATCGGCTGTAACTTTTACATTTTTCCGAACTTCGTCAAATCATTTTAGAGGCTTATTCTAGACACTATAAGGATTTAAAATATGCAAAATAAGAAAAATTAATTTTTTGAGATTGCTCGACTAGAATAAGGTGAATTTGAAGAGTCTCCGTTAATGTTTGCGACAATGTCAATTCGTCAACGTCGTTAAATTTGGTAAAGTTCTTCTCCCGCCCAATGTTCCTCAAGGAGTTACGGGAATTGTAGAGATATCAATGATTAATCAGGTCACCTTAAATGAGGCTGACAACATACTTGCCATTAATACCTAATCTTCCGGGTAAATCGAACACAATCATGCTTTCTCTAGCGACGTCGCCCCCCCCCCCCTTCTTCTGGCCAAATTTCAGGTACTTGCATATAACGGCCTTTTTTAAGCAGTAATTTCCCTTTATTACGCAAACATAATTGAACTTCGTTCACACTTAACTTACTTACGAAATCTTGTTTTGAGTAGCCTGCTTGTCAGACTTGGATTTGCGCACATTTCAAATTAAGATGGTGATAACTTTAAGACAGTTTTTATGTCAATACGGAAAACTCTCCCAAAAACCAATGTTTCAATGAAATTTCCTATAAACAAAATATTAATATCTAACGCTTCCCTACTTTTCTAAAAAATAGCTTAAGCCATGAACAGGTAAGTAGCATTAGTCATTCCATTATTATCTAGCAATAAAATCAAACTCTCAGGTAATGTCGATAATGTTTGAAGGTCGATTGTTCTTACTTTTCTCTTGATATCAAATAATCTGAAGTGGCTATAATCATAGACACGCTTTATTTTGGAATTGAAAGTAACGAGACTTTGGTAAAGCCAAATCAAGTGTTAACGTTTGCACTGTAATTGCAAAGTAATTGTTACCTTGATATTGCTCCGTTTTTCAACGCCTGCAGCTATTATGCCATTTTTGAGCTGTGAATATTATAGTGCAAGCGATTGGAACTAAATTGTGCTTGACAAAAGAGAGTTGGACTAACTTAAATACCTTTCTTAAAACAAAAACAATTCTGCACATACTTGAAAACAAAGATGAATCGCAAACGAATTCAGAGTCTTAAATTTTTAGCTAAACTTGCATTTTTCTTCTTCTCCAACTGCAAGGGCTTAATCAATAAATTCCGGGTTATATGACGACAGTTGTCTTAAAAGTATTAACAGATACTTGCCGTATCCATAGCGCTATGGCAACTACTGCAAATTATAAACATTGCAGTGATTAAAAAAACAAAGTAAAAACAATTTTAAGCTCAATGCGCAACAATAAGTCGCGCTATCAAAGTTCCATTAGTACCGCACTTTGTGCTGTTGCACAACTTGTCTACAAAGACAGCTCGAGGCGGCGGGGTGTGTTTGAATTTGCATTTGATTGAAGTTACCGCAAAAAATAATATTTAAAGCCTATTAAAGATGCCGTTAGCCTTAATTTTCCATTTTGCACACATTTGCTTATTTTTCTCTTCTAGTGTGATAGAATAAGTTTATTTATTTAAACCCGGACACTTTCATTAGACGTGCAACTGCAATTAAGTCGATACCACTCAGAGTTGATTTTAATATGCTCCGAGTGAGTGTACACTTTCTCGGTAGTAGTACAGATCTGTGTGAATGCCGTCTCAAAGTGAATGCAATGTACAATGATATTGCAAATATTGTGGACTTTACAAAGTATTTCATGGAAATAGTTACTTTAAGAATTCTCAAAGAGAATGCTTCGTGCTACGATTAAAAAGGAGCTTTGGAATTTTTAATGAAATGTAGATACATCGAAAAGCCATAACTTAAAAGCTGTCCATTATTTGCCTAGCCAAGCCCTTTATGTATTTTATTGGATAATGGTAAGTTCCTGGAGTGCTTTGCGATACGTTACACTGACGACATTTTGAGTAACTCTTTTGCTTTTATTATTTATAAATTAAAAGTAGGCAAATGGAACGACTCCAGTAGGCAAATAGAAACAAATTATTTGCTAGCATTTTACGTCAAGAACAATATAAAGAAGTAAATAATGGCAATTTAGTCGAAAGACAGTGAAATACAAACATTTTTGCTATAATGCAGAAAAGTGACAGATTGTTGCCCGCCTGGGTGTCATGCCCAGAATTTGCTGGCCGGTGGCTCATATCGCAATCACGCTCGCATAATTTGTCATTGTTGATAGATTCGTTCAGGCCGGATCTTTCTTCTTATCCAAACATCCACCTGAAACTCTTGAAATATTGCTGCCATTTAATCAATCATCTCCTCCAAATTTGTAGTGCTAAGGGATGTATTTATGGACATGCAGTGTGGAGTACAAAAATGTTATTATAATGGCCGTATAAGACAAACAATCGTCTCAGATTATACACCAAATTGTCAGTTAGTAAAAATAATCTGTTTATAGTTTCAGATGTTTTTAAACTGGCGACGTTACAAATAAGGTTCTGCACCACGTGGTCTCTATTATTTACGGTCCAGGGAATATTACAAGCTCGTAACAGTGCAATATTTTTCCGATTAATTTCAATTTTCTAGAAAACCTCCCTTACAAATCAATGTTGGTGTACCACACGGTTCGGTACGTGCACCAACCTTATTTCATTTGCTTTCAAGACTCCATTTATTACAATATAACTTCGCGCTCTTTTTTGAATTTTGAGAATAAAGAAAATACATATCAAATCCATTTTCACTTGGGTATTAAGATATCCAGCAATCTCAGCTATACCGACCATATATTCTCAATCGCTTCATCCGATCTATCGTAAATCTAAATTTTTTACATCAGGTCAACACTCGCATACTATTCCAATATGCAGGTTCTTTTATAGCATCTTAGCGCATCTCATATGCTTTGACATTATCATTGATATTTCCACGTTAAAGTTTTTTAAATAATCGTGGCCACTTAGAAGTACGAGGGTAATATGTTAAACCCTGGTCTTGAAAAGAAAAAAATAATTTTTATAAGTAAATATATATTTTTTTCATTTGTTTAGCTTGGCAAAATACCATCTTTCCAACTGCTCCAACCCTTCATAGTAGACATTTGTTTCAGCAATCGCCTTAACGTTTGAACCAAATCTTTTTCCGCCGAGCCATTTTTTACAAGCTTTTATTTAACTTCAGTTTTTAATTAGTTAGTTAGTTAGTATGTTTTAATCAAATCTTGCAAATAAATTTTCCCCCAAACCGACTCGGCTAAAATTTTGCAAATAGCTTTGTTTCTGATGACAATATAATATACTCGTAGTACATATTTAAATCCAACGTGGCGGACGCTCCAAGATGGCGAATTATCTTTTTCACAACCCCCTTGACATAAATATCAAATGAAAGGGTTCGACGAGTAGAATATGATAAACTATGTGACGTCGTTATAAATTCAATATGGAGGACGAACCAAGATGACGGATTACCTTTTCTTTTGCAACCTCTTGATATGGGTATAAATGAAAGGGTTCGACAGCTAGAATGCGATAAGCTATGTGACGTCATTCTATGTCCAATACGGTGGACAATCCAAGATGGCGTATTACCTTTTTCTTGACAAAGCCCTTGACATGGGTATCAAAAGAAAAGATTCTACTAGTAGAATATGATAAGCTATGTAACGTCATTCTATATTCAATATTGCAACTGTATTTTTAACCAGTTCCCGCCAACCGATTGAGCTGAAATTTTGCATGAGTATGGAGATCCGATTACAATGCAATAAAGTATATCTAATACTGTTCTAAATCGAATATGGCGTACGCCTCAAGATGGCGGAATATTGTTTTCTTAACAACCCCTTGTTCGGTAAATTATGTGACGTCGTTCTATATCTAATATTTTGTTTATATGATGTGGCCAAATCCTAGGGGACAACCCTTTGTTGCGTTTGCATGGTTTTGGCCGGAAGGGAATTAGGGTAAGGGAAGTGAGGAGACTTCAAAGTCTTGTTTTTGCATTGCTGCGAGCTAGACAACAGCCCAAAGACGGATTGGATTATTTTTTAATTTCTTAATAAAAGCTCACGGGGAGATCTGGTCTCGAACCCGGGACCTCTGGCATGGTGGTCGTGCGACTCAACGAATTGATCCAACTCCGTCTCCAGCGGACTCTTCGAGATGGCGGACGGTTTTAGATTTTTAAGTAAGGTCGACGCAATGAATATAAAACCAAAAACAGTCAAAAAACAATTAAAAAACAAGCTTTTATTTGTTGTTACTTTGAAAAACTAAAAAGTTAAAAATGAATATCTTGATTTAGGTACAAGTAGGTACTACTTAGCTAAATATTCCTCACAATAATAAACTATTTTCTTAGCTTTACTTACAGCTGACTTAGATTTATTAAAAGCGCGTTGCGCATAGGCATACAATTTGTTGAAAGGTTCAACTCGATAGCTCATTTTATTTTCGCTGTCGAGTGTTTACCGCTCAAAGAAAAGCTTTCGCGAAAAACGGGTTTGAAGTTTTTCTTTAAAAAAAAACAGTTTTAACGACAAATTAAGCTTACATTTTTTCAGTCTGCTATTCTGGGACCATCTTTTTCTAGAACGACTTTTAATCACCCAATTATCCCTCGAACCTTTTTGCGGGTGAAAACGATTTTTTTTTGCGTCATTTTTAGAAAAAAAAAATTTCTACAATACATGCAAGTTCAATGTCGTCAAAAAACTGAATATCGATCTGAAATTTAAGGAGAATGTTATTCAAGTCATAAGAAATTGATTGTTTGAAAAAAAAATTCGATTTTTAGATGAGAAACCCTCTTAAATGAGGCTCCATCGATAGCAAGCTGTGGTTAGTTACAACTGTTACATTATTTCATATGTGTGTGATTCAAACTCAATATTATCGCTGCCCCCTAAATCTGATATTTACTCATTTTTATTACTGGGTAGGATTGACTATCGATTGACTATCCATTACATATTTTAAGCAATCTGAAAAAACTTTCGTCGAAGGCAATTAATGCGTATTTTAAATGTTTGACTGGATGGTGATTTTAACGTTTGACTGGATGGCGAATATAGCATTGAAAAATGGTCGTTTTACCCGTTTGCCGATGCCGCCACAGTGGCGGCACTCACAAGTCGTCGTAGATGTTGGTACCGCCACTGTGGCGGCATGTCATTCCTCGCTGTCCGTATTTATTTGTTTTGTACTACTCACGCGAATTCAGAACTAATTAAAAACGCAAAACGCTATATTTGCTCTGACCTGCTGGTACTCTGTCGCCAAAATCTACCAACCGCAAAGAGTTGACCATAGCTCGACTTAATTGCTTTTTTTTTTTAATTTCGTCGATTGGTCATCTAAAGCGATTTCCACATTTGACCAGCCCGTTAAATTTGAACTGGAATTGGAAATGTGTTATGGGATATTTTATTCAGATTTGTAAAAATGTAATGAGTAGTCAATCGAAGTTTAATCCTCTCACATAATAATCACTAATAAATAGCACATTTAGGGGCAGCGGTGATGTTGATATTAAAAACATTTTTTCGCATATTTCGTGACTGGAGGGTGGTCAATTGACGTTAATGCTGGTCAATTGTGGTCACTTTGCAGCCAATCGAATTCACTATTTTTATTTTGTATTATTGAAATTTGGGAGGGGGCAGCTTTACACAGCTGATCTCCACTACACAAAGGAAAGTCCGCAACCAGAGATAAATTTAATCTGCCAAAACTTTTTTTTTCTTATGACTACATTAAATATCTATCATTGCAACGTCTCACACATATGTAGGTCGTATTTAACGGTTGTATGAGTTTGGTTTGTATATACTTTTTTAGAAAATCCATTTCGTACTATATCTATGGATATTTTGTGATATATTTAATGGTCCTGCTCGAGTAGATTGGTCAATATAAATTCACCTTAAAATTATTAAATATTTAATGAAATTAAAGGACATAATATACAACCGTGGCATTCAACATAAATTGAAATACTGATGACCGGTGTCACCAATTCACATGTCAATAAAGTTCACAATTTCTTGTGTGGCTCCGCCCTAAAATGCCTTTCTAGTTCAATAAATCACTTTACGTTTTAATTCTGGTACGTGTGGCATTCATATGTCAAGTGTAAGTTTTATACAATTTCAGTCGTTCTAAATGGGAACAACAATAGATCCTACCTTCACTAGGTGAAAAAAGAACCATAAATTTCATCTAGGGAAAACAGGTACAAGTCATAAATTTTGGAATTGGCCACTGTCAATTTTATGCAGTGCAAAACATGCTTGTTTTTGGTGTGACCATTAACAAAGTTAATTATAAAAACACAAATTTCTAACAAGATTATATGAACAATTTTACAACTTCTGTCTTGGGAACTAACGATTGGCATATTTTGGGAAGTCTTTGCGTGCAACAGGTTTTTGTAAGATTTATTACTCTTTTAAAATTTATGATCTTAATGAGATTGTCACCGGTTAGTTTGCACCTTCTTTGCAATAGGAATACATTTCTTTGAATTGTTTGCTTATTAGTCATGCATGGCCTTCCAAGAGACTCTTTTTTAGTGTTTTCATTCAAATGCTTCTGGTCAGATGGGTTGCCATAAAATAAATGTTCTTTTAACTCATTAAATATGCATGTCATATAGATAAGTCAAAACGCGTTCCATTTTTCTGTAAAAACAGATTTTAAATTCTTTAAAACTGTTTCAATTAAATATTTTCTAGTTTGTGAAATTTAAGCAAAAAAGTGCTACAAAATACTGAAAAAAATTACGAAAATTTAATTCAATTGTTACAACATCAATGCATTAAGTTTTGCATAATCTTGCATCAAAATTACCTACGTGTACTGTAGACACATTGCAATATAATGTATTCGTTAACGTTATTTAGGAATTGATAAATTGATCGTGCATTGAATTTATGTAAAACATGTTTCGCTTGCAGAATTTCAATAGATAATGAATAAAATCTTTAACAGATTGAATTTTGTCGAATCCAGAAATTTCAGTAATTAAGTATGAGATACATGAGTGCTTAGATTTATCTCATTCACTTACTATTCAGATTCAGTATAAAAAACTTAAAAGTCCGAGAAGGTTTAACTGGCGTAATATAATGGGTAAATTTCTTGCATCAGTTACGTTGAATATTATCACATAAATTAGCATAAAAAGCGTTAAGTATTGATTTCAAGCGTGGAGTTCTGATAATGTTTAAGAAACGTGCCTGCGTACAAATGGGGTTCTTCATTTATCATTTAATGCTGCTACTTATTACTTTAAGAATAACTTGGGTTTTTTTTAATTTAAAAGACTTTTGCTCAAAAAACAGATACTGCTTACATTAAAACCGTGGTGTGATACAATTTGGTGGTTGGCGGTGAAATTTTACTATCTTCACGGTGTATAGCCTAGTATTATTACGACGGTTAAGGGTGACTTCTCCCTTGGACCACAATTTTTCAGGTGTTCATATTTGAATTTTTTTGGGGAAACGAATTAATATACACGATTGTGTTTTTTTATAGTTATTATTAAGTATTTATGGCATGCAAATAATTTTTTTTGTATTAAAAAATCCACCCGGTGCCATCGTGAGAGCGCTCCGGGCAACGAGGTCTGCAAATTTCCGCAGGCAAACGGCTCACATCGCTGCCCCCTCCCCGTTGACCTGAAACAAAAATTAAACGCATGTTATTTATCAGAAACCCCTTGGACGCAGAACGACGTACGATTTTTTTGTGTAAAATTAAGGAAGGGGCCGTTTGAAAAAAAAATATAAAGATTAATAAAAAATGCAAAAGTTAAGTTATCGAAAAAATTGTACGTCTTTCTGTGACTTCATGCTTTCCGATTCTCTGGCCAAATTTTCAACTCGATCGCTTGAACAGAGTTGTCATACTCTTAACATCAAAAACGTACGCACAGCGACAATTTTAACTTAGGAATCTTTGAAGCACATTAATATCAGTTTACCCCAAGTGGCGCTTAACCTGTTGTTACATAACGCAGTCCAAGTCTCATTGAGCAATTAAAAGAAATCAAAAAATATATAGCTGGGTCCCCCAAAATTCGATAAATCGAAATTAAAATAGTCGATTCGATTGGCCACCGAGTGACCACTATTGACCAACAATAATTTTGATTGATCGCCCCCTCCCCCCAGGCATGAAGTAGGCGAAACAATTTTTTTCAAGGTCATCCTCACCGCTGCCCCCAAATGTTATATTTACTCGTTTTTATTACTGGATAGGATTGACCATCGATTGACCACTTTGACACATGACATTTTTTGACCAAAAAAATACTCATAAAATAAGAAAATAAATTCCCCATAATAATTGGGAACCCGGCAATACTAGTTTGACGGGGTGGTCAAACGTGGAAATTGCCTTAGATGAGTGCATTTGTTTGTTTAGAATAAAATAAATAAAAAAAAAAATAGTAAAAAAGTCGGAATTGATAAAACGTCTACTTTAAAGTGCTGTATTCGGTTTTCAGTGGGTGGGCATGGTGAAACCGCTTCAGATGGTTGTCTTCGTATGTTTAGAATAGACACCAACTGCTTTCGACGTTTGACCAACCGTCAAAATAAAAAAAAAGTCAAACAAAATGGGACAACTAGCGAAAAATGATCCCATTTTCTTTAAGAAATTCCAGAGCACCAGTCACTCCAATATACATATATATATATATCTCACCGACGTGCGTCCAGTTCTATTGGAGGCGCACTTCTTGGTCACCCGAACTTACCCTTCACCAACAGATTACGTGACGAATGTGAGTTGAAAGGAACCGTCTAAATAGGTACCTACTATTTTTAACAATCGCACCAATTCAAGAATAATGTTGCGATTATTTTTATCGTCACAATGACATAAAAGTAAGATAATCATATAATTTTAGCCAATGAGAATACAGTCAGTCCCGACGAATTGAACATTCCCTATTGTTTCACTAAAAATGCAATTAGATCACTAAAACAGCTGATTAAGACGGCAATGAGAATTTATGATTAGGTACCAAGTTTAACTTCATTCTTTCTCTTCTGTTATCATATTTGTTCGCCGATTCGGGTTATCCACAATTATTCCGGCCTAATGGTTACCGCGGTAGGAATCCCCTTCAGATATTCAGTTGCAATTTTGATTTTCTGACTTTATCACAAAATACACTTCACGTGATAACTTGACATTGGGCTTTAACAGCTGTCAAAGCGAAGTCGCCGCATAACTTGATTTGATGAATAAATTAACCAAAAATTTTACAATGACCATATAAAATCTGTTGATTTTACACAAATATACAAATACGTTTGTTTACACAAAACTGAACTAAATTTTTTTATGATCATCATCGAATATATATTTTGGATTGGATTCCCCTTAGCAGAATTTTAATTTTGCTGTCCACACCCAAAGATAAATCTAATATGGCTAAGGTCAGCTGATTATGCCATGGCCAGCTTTTACGCAGTTAACCGACTTTGGTAATGGAAATAGCAGAGTAGCATGAATGATATAAAGGTAAAATAAATTTTCTGGATAGAGTGCCTTCAGCATAGCACTGTTGTCAAAAAGAAGTGCGTGGTGTGCGTATTCGCAAAATTCAAGGATTTTTTTATGTACCGAGAAAGCTTGCGTTTTAAATGAAATATATCGAAATATTACGAAAACAACTGAACTGAAGCTCATATCCGAAACTCGTTTGAGCATTTGTGAATTCATGAAGTAGAAAGAGCCCCGTTTTGACTATAAATAGTCCATAACGCATTTTTAATTTGAATTTATTTCTTTTTTATATTCTAATTATCATCTGATTTGCGCTAGTTTTGCATATATAACTCCTCAACAGTCTTACACAGATTTATTCGCGAGCTCTTTGTTTTCTGTGAAGGTCGCGAAAACAAAAGGAATGCAGAAGAGAATTGTTTTGATTAATTACGTGGCAGAGATCGCGTTAAGCGTTTATTTGCAAATTCAGAAGACTACGGACGGCTACGGGAACAGATGTTATTATTGTGAAAATTGTCTATGTGTATCGGATTTCCTGCAGCAACAACCTGATCTCACCGCACGTCTCACAAGCACTTTTTCTTACTATTAATCGTGTAAATTCTTGATATTCTTTCAAAACTGTTTTCTTTTGTAAAATGTTATCTGTTTCATCTTTTGTAGATCAACATTAAAGCTATGACGTTTATATAGAGCCTACTGAGCAGAGCAGCTTATTCTCCCTTCAAACGTTTATAACAAATGTGCATAGTTCACCCCAAGGCTACCTCAAGCAGATTCTAAAAAAGCCTTGGTTAATGTGCTAGTTGAGCTGGTAAGGTTGAAAACCACAGTTATAAGGTAATAAAAACGCATTACTGCGCCAAATGTAAGACGATACCAAGTGACACTGAAGTCAAGAACATTGCTGGAAAGCTTGTGACGCTCTTGCAAACGTTTTAAAACTTTATTGATAACACTTATCACAAGAACGTATAAAGTTTATTGTCATCCGCGATATTTATAGCACTTTGCGAGCGCATGTGTTGCGCGATTGCATTTCTCCAGATATTCGATGAAAATTCCTTTACAAATTGAGATTTATCTATAATTTAAGTAGAGCAAGACTGTCACTTGCATGTTATTCTTCACGACATTTTCTTGCATAAGACTAGTATAACGTCGGTTGTGATGTTTATGACAAGAAGTCTCAGTTAGAAATATGTTAATTTGCGCTAATTGACCTTAGGCAGGCCGTTACAAATTGATGGACAGTGCACGATGGTTTTTCGCACCTTAGTCAACAAAATTTCCCGATCACAACATTTTGCACTGTAAAATAAATAAAACGTAACCCTCGCATCGATTTGCCACAAACAAAATGTTGTCCGGATTTATTAGCAAAAGTTAAGATGCGACTGCATTTGTATGGAATCGGTTATGTTATTTGGCGGCATATTTCTCACCTCGTTCTGCTTTGATTCTATTGAAAAAAGTTGTAGGTGAACACGCGAGCGACTATTTTCCATATATGGTGATTTGAGAACAAATAGTTAAAAGAATAGCTGTCATGAGAAAAGTAAATAAAATTAATGATTTAGTTTAATTGTTCTTTTAAAGCTGTTTCGCACGTGTTAAGATGATAGACAGATCTATTAAAGATGTTTTTGCTTATTGAACGGAAAGTGTGACTGCAAAACGTTTGAAATCAAAAACCAACTAATTAAAAATAATGATATTCTAAAATGTATTTTTTCTCTGACTTTCTGATGACTCAGCATTGAAGACAGTCTCTAAATTTTGGAGAATCAATAACGAAATAAGTAGCGGGCGTAACAATATAGAAAATTGTCAATAATTTTTTTTAAAAAAAAAGTGAATATATGGCGGTTCTATGAATCTTCAAAATTGAGGGTATACGGCGCGTTTTAAGCATACTAAAACCGTATTGCTGAATGAAGGTTATTTGATTTAGCGGTCCACTGCTAGAGCATTCTTTCTAGAATCATTTCTGAGACTGCCAATTTGTACCATTGTAATATGCTTTTACAGTACTGTTCATAAGATTTATCCTGTTTGTCTAAGAAATTCGATCTGAGTGTTGTCTTCCGATCCGCTAGCCCCGAAAAGAAGTGACCCACGGAGAGAAAAGTTCTGGAATGTTTATACGAAAATTTTGGTATAAATTACGATTCTCGACTTATCTTAATTTTTATGGAACAGCACCGTAAAAATTTCTGAACGATGGGCCCGAGTATCTGTTTCAACGGATATTTTGAGAGTAGAATTCAAAAGACTTAAAATTAAGCTCTCAAAGTAATTCACTTTGAGGAAAAAAGAAAAGAAAAAAAATTACACAGTTTGAGAACCCTTTTCCTCAGCAGCATGCTCCAACCTCTTCGCCACTAAGCCAAATTTCATTTTAAACAATTTATTTCCAAAGAGATTAAAAAAACAGTCTCTATATAAATTCACTATTTATTGAAGTTTGCAATAGTTAACAATTTGATTGAAAGATTGAAAGGTTCAATAATATTCACATCGAAATTCAGATGAAATTAAAAAACCGAGAAACCTAAGTCGAACGAAGAAAAGATTTCAAGTTTGTTTCAAGTTGTGGAGAACCGTAAAATTTGCCGGTTATTTCATGAAAACTTGTGCATTAGGTTGTCAATTTTTCCTAAATCACACAGTAAATTTTACGAGTAATTTTTTCTGGAATTTTCTCTCCGTGTACCAAGTGCTCACTGACTGGCAAACTGATTTGACCTCTTCTGGATCTTTAAGCTCTTGCAGAAGTCATTCACTGTTTGACCTAGTTTTCTAGCATGGTATTATGTTATTCATTGCTCCGTTATGACCTCTACTTAATTCCTAATTCAACTAACGATATCTTTTTTTTTTATTGTACCCACGAAATAGGTTCCTTGCTGTGTAACATATATCCTGATTTCTCCACTGATAATAAGTCTTCGTGCTATCATGCTAAGTGATCGCATCAGAGATGTTAAAGGTTAGAATGGTAACAGGATAATCCATGTTGTTAATGCAGTCTACGTTTAGAGGGATGTTGGAATGCCAATATACTCTCTTCTTCCAACATCCCTCAGTTAGTCAGCCTTGAGCCTAACTACGCTTGATGTATTAGAATTCTAGTGACAGTAACTCGAAAATAATCTCCAATGTCTAATATTACGCCTAAATAATTTTCACCAGAAAGGACCAAATTCTTTATCCCAGCACGAAGTTTCTACTCCTTTCATTTGGTTCTTTTGAAGCTAACCCCATCGACTTCGTCATTGAGACGTCAGGGCGCTTGGAGCACCTGGAGAAGATTAGTCTTATCGTCCCTCACTTCTGTGATGACTATTGGCCAGTCGATCTTTTTACGATCTTATGTAATTGGACGTTCGCTTATTTGGTGACACGGTGACTTTGCGCCCGAGATAACTTTGAGGGCGAAGTCTTGCACTGAGAGAAAATTCCAGTAAAAATTACGGTTCTATTCACCGTAATCGTGTTGCAATTAACACGTTCTGTAAAAATTTAAGCAGCCTCATCATTAAATTTACGATCCTTCCAGTGATTTTGAATGTATTAATAGGCAATTTTTATGGAACAGCACTCGTAAAATTAACTCTGTGTGTGTGAGGAATAATTGGCCGCCTTAAACACAATTTCATCGGCATTGTTCTGCAAAAATGAAGGCAGTTAATGTTTCGAACAATAACAGTTGAGGACCGTAATATTTACCGACATTTTCGGGTTAAAATTCCAGTACTTTTTTCTCCGTGTGCGTTACTTCCACCTGGATCTTTTGAAAAATGTAGAACTCCGAGCGAAATTCTTTAGCACGAAACTGAAAGCTGAGCTCAAAAGTAGTTTCTTCGCCCTTTTCACTGCATTTTCCAAATGCCTCAATTCCTTCTTACCCTTTAGTTTTTGGGGATCTGGTTTACTAGGTCCTGATTTATTGGCTTAAGGGGGTAGCCAGGTTTGAAATTTTCAAAAAATTGAACTTTTTTTTTCTCAATATTTAGTCACTCTATAACCTCAGAAATAAGATAAAAACGACTTTTGATCTCATAGCGTATCAGAAGTGGCCGAAAAATGAATCACGCCGCCAAGCCTCGAGCGCTCGCATCTTACAATCGGCAGTTGCGCTCGCATCTTACAAACCGCAGTTGAGAGGCCTCAAAAGAACATCGTACACAGATGAGAGCAGATAGATCCCGCGAGAACGAGCATTTTGAGGACGAAGAAGGAATATTGTACGGAGCAGGCATTGCTGATTAAAAGTGAGATAATTTGATTCCCATATTTCGACGATGAGACGTGTTTTTCGCACTTTATCTTTTAAACGCGTTTATCCCAAAACACATTTTTTTTGGGTTGTCGCCACGATTCCACTCGATCTACTAGGACAATTTCATTCAATTTTTTTTTTAAATATTCAGAAAAAGCTTATCAATCGCATGAACCTCGGTCTTGATTTTCAAATAATATTTAATAACAATATGAAACAGTTCTTGCTTAAAAAATGTAGAAAAAAAAGAAAAAATGACAAAAACTTGCACTATTTGTTTATTTATGAATTTTTTTCCATAACTGAGGTTCAGGATATAGCTATTTATTTGCTCTTTTATAATCAATTTTTGTTTTGTGTTTTAGATAACCCAAAGTTGAGAAATCATGGCAACCGTTTCTTAACATGGCGTCATCAGATCGGCCATAAATTAACCGGATGTTAATGAAAAATGAAAATAAAATTTTTTTTGGAAGTTATTAACATGTTAGAAAACATACTAAAAATTTGTAAATGTCAAATAAAGATTAATGTTAAAAAAATGTAGTTGAAAAAAGAGGTCATTGAAACCTGGCTACCCCCTTAAGCTCCAACTAGTTAGGTTCGCTAGTTGCCACCTTAATTGACCGGTTGACGGCTTCTTCTTTAGTTCTCTTTCTTCCCCTTATTCTGCGCATAAACGATCATTCCAGCAGCGGAGTATGCGGAAGTCTCTGGAGCTTTGGTCGCTCATTTTTGGTAGCTTTCACAGCGAGTCGCTTCCTTAAGGCATCCTTAGCTTCCTTTTCTTTTCTTTTTCATCTTCATTGAAGCAGTTTGGCAGGCCAATCCAGGTTTCAATTACGGTTACGAAACATATTTAGCAAAAACTCGCGGCACTCATCCTGCCGATAACTTTCTCATCCCCAAATGTTTTTGCATGTTTAGCTATTGCCGTTTAATACATTATGATGGATATAGTTGACCATTTCTTCAGTTGTAATTTTATTTGAAAATCCTTAGGCATATCATCATTCGTGCTTGTACGATCAGAACGAAATTCAGTGAAGTGTTTGTGAATCATTTAATTCGATCAAGCAGATACCTTGTACTTTTTAAGCTTCAATTTCCTTAATGGTTTTTACGCATAAAAACAAGAAACGAAATTTACTTTTTCCATTATAACAAAACTTTTTCAGAGGATCGTAAACTTGGACACGTATCGACTACGGACATTGTAATATTCTGGACAGTAGCATAACAAAAATACCGACTACAGCAGGGGTAACCAACACGTGGCGCATGGGCCAAACGTGACGCTTTAAATGGTTACAAGTGGTTCAAAAGTTTCATTAGTAGTAAGTTGTGTTTATATACTGGACTACACCATACTCAAGCCTTCTTTTAACGCCAAATTCGATTCCTCTATTCCTACCAGGCAGAAATGGGAGAATGGGGTGAATCAATGCATCTTTACACTGACGGCTCTAAATTTGAAAGTAAAGTGGGTAGTGTATACTCGGATACCTGCACCTTAGTATTTATTTTCGTTTGTATAAAGCTACGAAGAAAGAACTAAATGGAGTGGTTATACCGTGTAAAAGTCCTGTACGTGAGTGAAACATCTCGTTTGTGGAAGAAGTATGGGGGACGGAAGGGCGACTTTAATTTCGTCAATGAGAAGAAGATACCTGAATTGTAAATATTAATGTAAACAAGTGCCGAAAAAGTTTTCTTTTATGTTCGATCGCTTTAAAGAGTGTTAATTTGTGAAAAAACCTAATGAATTTAAACATAAAGGAAGTGAAAATAGTTTCCATTGTAAAATAAACTAAATAAAATGTCGTGCATTGTGGAAAATTGTGAAAATCGCATCCATCGCCGATTGCCCGGAATATCGTTTCTTCAAAATATTTCGCTACAGATTGGTAGGAAGTATGCTCTAAACGTCTAAACAAAGTTAATTACTAAGAAATTTTAATTAAAAGTAGTAAGGAAAATTCATTTTCGTTTTTGTTTACATTTGAATTTTTTTTTTTATTTAGCTTGAACTTGGTTTAATTTGGCGCAGAGACGTCGTAAATATAATATTTTTGGGGCTATTGAACTTAGTAATATTTTTCGCAAATTTACCTAGAAAAGAAAAATTACTACGGCCATGTTCAAAATGCGTTTGTAGTGGAAAGTATGTTTAGTGTTGTGAGATGCTTCAGAAAATTGCGCTTACAGCCGTTCAGTTTAGTTATTTGTTCGTAGCTATAGAGGTAGCATTAAAATGTCCGGAAGGCATAACAATGTCTTCGAATGACATCTGTATCATCACAGACAGTCATGCTGCTATTAAATCTCTCACAGGAGTATACGCGACTTTTAATACTTGAATGACATATCTGAGCATCTGAACGTTTTATATGGGAGAAGATAATTCTTCATTTCCTCTGTAGCTCCCTGGGTAGGTTGTCGGTGGAGTGAGTGATAACGTATCAGCCTACCAACTCCCAGGTTCGAACCACACCGGCGGCGATCCATGGTTGTTTGCTGCTGACAACACATCACGATAAAAAGACCATGGGGTTTGCAGAGAAAATGTCAGTGGTTCGGAATCCACTTTAAATTGCAGTTCCACTTGTAATCGTTGTCTCGAATCGAGTAAAGGTCTTCTCCCGTCCCATGCCACACAACACTTTAAAACTTATAGTATAGCAGTAATTATTTTTTCTTGGTTTAACCTTTTATTACGCTTTAACTTTAAATGTGACATTTACTATAAAAATTTAGAAACATAAGCATAACATAGTTCTGCTAAATGTATCGGCGATCTGAAACAAGGTACACAAGAGCACAGCTGAAATTAAAAAAAAAAATTATTCTATTTCGATTTTATATCCACTAGAATTTAGTTTGCTAAAAAACAATAAGAACCAAAGATGTTGCCAAAAGTTGATAAAATTATAAGCGTCATATTAAGTTAGGTTACAGTTAGAAGCTGTAAATTAGAATGTTTTATAAAGAGAATGCGGTTAATCCACACCAAAGTATAAGCTTCATTAGATATTCAAAAATGCCAAGTCGATGAACAGCGGTCAGAAGAGGATAATTTATGTTTATTAACACATCCACCTACTATCGTCAGTGACATCCACCTCCCGCTACGCTTGATAACAATACTCAATTTCACTGCGGATGCCTTTCCAAAACAAGTATTTGTTTTTACCTGTCGCGTACTATTTTAAATAATCTTTGTTTTCTTAAGAGCGCGTAAGTGGATCGGCAACATTAGCAGTCGCGTTCCGTGCACCAATCACCTACGTCAATATTTTATCTTTTGCGATATCAGTAAAGTCTATTTATGTGAAGAGGTGAAAGACGGGTGTCATAAAGAAAGATAATTTTTATTTACGCCGATAGTTAAATTAAGAAGTAACTGTTTTAAAATGTTTAACGCTTTCTGAAGTAAAAAGGAGATGGTAAAAAATGTTCTTTGTAGCAATGCAAATTTTCCACAAGTCTATACTCAACAGGTTGCTAGCTACCATGTTGTGCCGGTGGGTTTTCTTATCTTCTGCTGAAGGCAGAAGGTTTTAGTCTATAAAGAGTTATGTAACTCGGCTACATACTTGGATCGCATTTCAACTATTCGTTGTGTAATTTAATGCAGTAAAAAGAAAATTTAAGATGACAGCGGAATGTTATGCACTAAAAATTTTTTCTTGGAATATTTTTTCTTTCCATCATCGTATCATTATCAATACGAAACGAAAAAGAAAAGCGCATTGCTAGCAAGCAGCCCTACCAATTATAAGGCAGTGCAAGCTCATCTTTCACGTGGGTGATTCTAAGGAAATCGAACGTTTGTGGATTGCATCGTTAACGCATCATGTCCGCTTTGATGAATAAAAGTTGATTTATTTTTTGTCGCCGTGGCCTCATTAAGGCCATTCAATATTCCTGACACGAGTACACAAGCCGTCTTAAAGTCTTGACGTTTGTTAAATTCATTCTGGAAACACATCAGCTGGTTGGTAAGCTCATCGACACCCAAGCAACATATGCGTGGGGCTACCAATTGATTTCTTATTTTATTTCTAATAAAGATAAGACTTAGAACATGGTAACAGCTTGCTGGAAAATATTATCTGGTTTTGTCGGAAATTACAAAAGTTAACAAACACCAGCCTTCGTGTCGAACAAAACATTCCTTTAAAATATAAGCAAGACAACAAACAAAGTTTAAAAAATTGTTTAATTAAATTATTCCGCGATTTCATATCCAAAGCACGTATGCAAATTTCTTACCTGAGACAAAAGTAATTTGCAGGTAATTGGGTATTGTAGTGGCCTTCACCTTTGAGCATACAAAGAAAATGTCTTGAAGTGGTCTGGCCGACTCGATAATCAAATGATTCATTGTTACTAGGGCGGAACAGGCTGTAGTATTGCTTTAGTTTATAAAAATAAAGATTTAATATTAAGAGCAAAGGGAAATTTACATGATATGATTAAGCATGAAGAAATTTAGTGTAATTGATTGCCATAGCATATTTGAAGACATTCGGAAACTATTTTTGTACTCAAGACACTTAAGCGAACACTTGCGCGGTAAATTGATGTAAAATTGAATTTTGAGAAGAAAGATCAGAGGAGTTTATTGCAATTTATGAAGCCAAGACTATTGCAATTTGTTAGGGGCTTCAATTATCGATAACGGAGTGGTATCCACAGATAGTGCAAAGTGCAGGAGTTGTATAGAGATGGCCATATTAACAGTGGTGGAGTCGGAAAATGAAAACGAAATGAGAACAAATGACCTAATAACTACATTATATAGCCATTGAACTTTGCACAAGCTGAACATTTATGATGTCTAAGATTTTAAGTATGTACTTTCTATTAAAAAAAGAATTAAACCGTAAAAAATAAGGTAATTGACTAATACTACGATAATAAGAAATTTAATATTTCGTCGTACCTGTCTTTTTGCCAGACTGTAAAGGGAAGGGTTATGTTTTTCGTGCGAATTTGACTTTGTAGGATTCTTTATCCCCACGGAACGTTCAACCGGCTCAATGGATTTTAATAAATGAGTTGTCGTTAGATTTGTCTTCATTCCTATGTATATGCCTATTGCTGTTATATGTGTAATGTGTTTTCCAAATACATGGATATGGGTATTTAAGAAAAAGTATTGATGAATACTTTACTAAAAATATTCATAAGTTAACAAGAACTAAAAAGAAATTAATAAAAAAATTTTAAAATCCCCCGACTGCGTAAAAAGTGAACTAAAAGGATGGAAACAAGATGAAATAGAAAATCCTTTGCCCTCTCCTTGAAAGGGGCATGGTTATCAGGTTTAGGGTGGTATCCCGACAGTTGGAAAAAATCGATTTTCTTTATTTTGCATTTTTGTATTTCGAAAATTTTCAAGAATATGCCTGAAAAAGGGTTTCGGAAAATTCGTTGAATTAAGAAAGTTACAGAACTTAGGCATGTATGGAAACTTGCTTCGGTGTAATCATATTCCAAAACTTCAAACCCGTTTTCTCAAAACCACGTTTATTTTTTGAATCAGTGACCACGATGTCTGGAGTTCTACTGAAACGACTTACTTAACTAACTTTTACAGCACCTTACACCCTACAATTGTCGTTATGGTCGGAACGATAATTTGTTTTTTGTTTTTTATTTTTATGGGAAAAAAGAACAAAATTTGCACTTTTTCGTAACTGCATAGCATTTGTTATTTTCAATATTTTAACCTCTTGACGCTACGCCGATAGAGTAACAATGAATAACAATTTGCGTTTTAGACTCCGCAGAAGGTTGCAATCGGAGTTAGCGTTTATACCTTCGCTGCGGACGCTGTA
Source organism: Leptarthrus brevirostris (assembly GCA_964036015.1). Lineage (NCBI taxonomy): Eukaryota > Metazoa > Arthropoda > Insecta > Diptera > Asilidae > Leptarthrus > Leptarthrus brevirostris. Next base: position 108,622,856 of record OZ038374.1, on the reverse strand, counting down.
ACTGTCAAGCGCTCTCGGGCCCTTTGTTTCTTTTATTTTTTTTTTTCAAAAAAAAAATTTATTTATTCTTGTATAAAAAAGTTGAATAAAATCTAGGGAAAAAAGTGTCAAATATGTCTTCTCATTTCCCAAAAAATCATTTCCTGAATTTATACCCAGAAAAACGTCTCGCACTATGGAATACCCCCGTAAGAGAGCAGTTGGAAGGTTGGTGGGTCTAAAATTCAGCTCGGCGTGCCGCTTTTGTAACGTTCCGTCGCGGCAGCCCGGAAACTTGTTTTACGAAGACATGCCAAGGACATCCGACACTGGAAAAAGGACTTGGATTGAACAAAGAGAACATCAAGTAGCACATCGGGAGTTTCTTCTCCAACAAGAAGATAACTCTACGGTCCTGGCATTGCAGATTGATCGTAAGAAACTTATCGTCCAAGGTTCATGCATGAACACCTTTAAATGAGATTTTCAAAAAGTGGCGTTTTTACAACTGGTTAACATGATATATCGAAAAATAATTGATCGATTAACTCAAATTTTTTATCAAAATCTTTGAAAAACATGTCGAAATCGTTTGACGAGGGCTTTTTGAAAATTTTTCATTTTAAAATTTTTTACAGATGTTTTTGACCCTAAAAACATGAAAAAAACACATTTTTTTTAAATTTCGACTATTTTGCGAACCTTTTGAATTTTGAAAATTAACTTTTTATACAGTCCATGTTTTATTGTCTGTCTCGCTTTATCGTCTGCTTTCAGTCGGTGCTACCGTGATAAATTAAAGCGTTGGCTCATCATGCTTGAACCACATATTCAACCACTATTTTACCAGTATAATTTGTTTTTCATGGTTTTAATTGCTAATTGTGTCATCTCAAGTTTAACAAATATATATTTCGGAATCCCGTTTCCAATGTGAGTACGTAATTAGGGGTTCTCTTAGGTAGGGTCAAAATTTTCTATCGCCGCAGCTTCTCCACTTTTTCATACTCGCTAAAGCCTTAAACTTGTGCTCATAGCACAGAATCAACCTGTCTTTTCTTTTATAAACCTACTCTAGGTAATATTCAGAATCCCTTTGGCTTCATTAAGGCGCTCTTTCAAATGCTTTAGAGTTAGGATATTTCCAAGTTTTTTAAATTGGATGTCTGCTCATCGCTATGTCCATTTTTCATTGCGTGTTCTTTTTTCAACTTCCAGGTCGAGTATCATATCCTGCAAATCTGTTGGGTGCTCGGGCAATAAGACGACGATGCATATAAAAAAAAGAAGAAAAAAAGAATTTATTTTCAAAAAACTATTCTATACGTTTTTAAGTTTAGGGTCCATGGACGTGTTAATTTCCCTGGTTAGAGATATTGCGCTATGATTTCGATTAAAATTGAAAGAAATTTTTTTTTCAATAAAAATTCATATTTTATGTTAAATAAATAAATTTCGAAATTCAGATTGCAGATTTCGAAAGTTCCGACAAGCTTACGTCGAAAAATATTTTGGTCGAATTTTGTAACGTTTGATTTTGTACCGAATAAGGTCGTTGAAAAAAGTTTTGAAGAAACGCTGAGGCGCTAATGGCTTAATTTATGAAGTACATTTGGTCCGTAATATCAAGACTACGGAAAAATACATTTAAATAGAACTTTCCATTTAGTTGTTCGTTTCTTGTACTTATACTCTAAAAATTGAAAAATGGATATCAAATTTACTACTATAATTTAGTTGGACCCGCTTAAAGTTTATAGATATCTCGGGTACAAGTTAAACCCATTTTCATGCCAAATACCGACAAAAATTTTTACAAACAAAACTGGAAGTTGAAAAACTAACATGGTTTTACGGTCTCGATCTCCTTCCTTCTTCTTTTGAACTCCAGCAACCAACTTCGAACTATATATATGCTTTTGGTTGAAACAGAGCTACCGGATCTATTGTACAGTATATTTCTAAAGTTGGCATACAAAATGTGCGTAGAATACAAAATACAAATAATTCTGAGTACCTTTCATATAGTTCTAGAGTTCCTAAAAACGAAAAAAAAGATCTAATAATTCAAAATAAGTTTTGGGGTACCAACTTCGCGGAGCATACAAATTATTAAAAATTTCGGCCAAGTACGAGTCAGACGCACGCACCGATGGTTCCGTGCCTTGGAAGGCTGCTGATTTCTTACAAACAGTGCTAGTTAAAGACATCGTTTTATTTTTCTGTTCCGTGCTCATCTGCATATACAATAGTTCGAGTGTTCCTAAGAAAAAGGAAAACACTTCTGCATATTTGGGGTGTAAAATGCAATTTAAAAATTTTGCAAAAAAAATATTTTTTTTTTGGATCAAAAAGTTCCGAGGAGCTGTTCTGGGTCAGGTAATAATAGTTCTAGAGTTCCTGAGAAAGCAATAAAATGGCTGCATATCTGGTAACAACAATTTTGAAATTGCCACCCTTGAAACAATGGTTTAGAGCGTGTGGAATGTTACAGTTTTAAGCTGTTCTCAGTTTAAAGTGTTCGTACCTTCACTTTTCTTCTACTTTGCCCTCATAGGGTACCATTTTAATTTTAATGTATTTTGGAGGTGCTAGGAAATTTTCGGAAAGGTTTATTGTGGCATGAAATATGTGGTAAGTTTCCCTGTACATCATAACGTAAATTTTTCATTATGATATGTGGGATAACGGGATTATATTAGAAATTCCAATATATTATATTAGAATATCCAATATATGTAGAAAAGGTCCAATATGACTAAATGGAAGAGAACCTAAGAAGAGCTTATAAGAACAAGAGCATCTTCATCTTCTCGGATAGCCAAGCCGCAATAAAAGCAATTGCTTCATCTACCACCAGATCTAAGCTCGTGTGGGAATGCCAAAGGAGCCTAGCTGAACTGTGTAGAACAAATCAAGTCAACTTGGTTTGGATACTGGGGACATCAGGGCTACACTGGGAACGAAAAGGCAAATGAACTTGCCAGGCAAGGGTCCAATACACCTTTCAAAGGGTCCGTTGAATTCCTCTTTGCATGGCTAAAAGGCTGATAGCAAACCGTGCAAGTGATTAGCATAGGTTATTTGGGAATAACATTGAGTTCTTCTCCAAAGATTTTTATTGGTCTAAAGCAGTGAATCTCAAAATTTTTTTCATCACGGCACTTTTAGTAATTTAAAAATTTGGCGGCACACTAACAATAAGATAAATTTCAAGCGATCCACACCCTTGTTCCACCAACAAAATTTTTGACATGGTACTCTACCAAACAAAAAATAAATTCTCCCAGTTCGACTGTCAATAAGGGGAAATGTTTTGATTCTGTTAGTAAAATTTTTGTTTGCCGGTAATTTGAATTTCTGAAGATACTTGTTCAGAATTGCTTTAGAAAAGGAATTCTGTATGGGTAGTGGTTAAGAATCACTGGTCTAAATTGCTTCAACACCCCCAGAACTCTCGTTATGGTATCTGTTACGGCGCGTATGAACTTGGCTCTTGCCACAATTGCGATGTTGATGTTCCCCGATTGGTAGCATGTCAAAGAAAGGTAGGGTGGGGGTGGGGTTGAAACCTAACTTCGTAATGCGCCGACCAATTTGCATGATTATAATCCCCCATTGCTAATAATGAAAAAACATGGTCTTAGAGTGGGGTGGAAAGAGGAAGAAGTAATCTAATTTCGTAACGCGTGAACCGACTTGAATGATTCTTTTTCTGATGTATAGAGTATGTTCCCCCATCTGTACCGCAACACAATTTTTATGGGAGAATTGTAGTGGGGGAGCTAGTGGATGTCAACTTCTTAATGCGCGGACCAATATTGCTGATTCTTTTTATATTCTTTAGAGTATAATCCCCCATTGCTAATATGCGGATAAATTTTTCTCTAGCGTAGTGGTGAGGAAGAGGTAGGCTAACTTCGTAACATTTGGACCGATTTGGATGATTCTTCGTTTGATGTGTAGAATATGTTGCCCCACTGGTACCAGGACAAAAATTTATGTGGTGGAAAGGTGTGCGGAAAGGGCGTTACCCAATTTCTTAATACATGAAGGTGAGGAGCCTTATGTCCTACCCTTCACCGGGCAGATCCAAGGAGCTCCTCAAGCAGATTGGTTGTCAGAAGTCTGGCTCGCTTGCTTACCGGCCACTGTAAGCTGAGAAAGCACCTGTTAAAATTAGGCAGAGCCATTGACCGCACCTGCAGACTTTGTCTGTAGGATGATGAGACCCCACTACACGCTTTATGTGAATGCCCAGTAGTGGCCAGGCGCAGATTTAGCCTATTCGGGAAACCAACCCTGGTACCGAGTGAGCTTCTTGTGACTTGTTATAAGGAGGACCTGTTGTAAGTAGTTGAGAGGGTTAGCACAATAGGTCATAGTGGCCGCAGCGCTTAAAAACCTCACACCTTCAATTCAAACCAAATAGAAATCTTGGAGAAGAACTGGATGCCCCTTATGCTCTATGTGCAACCCGAATGAAAAATATGATAAATTGTTGGTCATCTGTATCGCTTTGATCATACACTTCATAATTATCTTTTAGTAATTAGCGAATTGTCCTCATGCAATAACTGCCATTGACTTTAAAAATGCATAATCATAAAATTTAGTCCCTACTTTCTGCTAAGAACATCAGCATAAATCAAAGAAATATCGTCTAATTAACATTTTCAGAATAAAATTGAGATTTTGTTCTTCGCTTACCTTAAATCTTGTTTCTTACTTAGCGACTAATTCAAAGAATTTATTATCAAATGTTTGTAATCATAAGGTTATCAAGTATTTGTTGTATTGACACTGTCTATTTTTGCACTCGATTTCTTGGGTATTGAAACCTGAAGCTAACTGCGACCGATTTATGTGCAGATAGAGAACACAACGCACGCTTTTAAGAGCTCGAAAATTCCAAATTTGAAACTTTGCAACAATTTATCGCCAACGCTTTGTCGCGACCATTTCTAATAGTAAATCCCTAAAAATATTCAACATCTACCGAGCTCTCTATTTATAGTACACTTTAGCCCAAATCGACTGCACCGATTGGATTACTCCTCAGCTAATTTCAATACTTCTGAAAACAGACTTGTCAATCTTAAGAATTTCTCCCGTATCAGTTGATTCAAAAGTTAGTCATAGGGTACACGGGTGAGTCATCATGCATACCTCAAGAATTTGAAAAAAAATCATCACGCCGCATTCACATCTTGAACGTTATTTATACACAAAAGTTTGTTTGGGTTTGAATGAGAGGAGGCGAGATTAAAGTGAAGCACGGAAAAAGAATGTCAATGCAATGAAGACTAGGCGCCAATTCCAATTACAATCTGGCAAAAATGTAACGTGAATCTTTTCCACTCACGAGATACATCTTCAGCGTGCTGTTTCTTGTTTGTTTAGGATGTAAAAATTGTAAAAACTGGGAATGCTAATTTGATGCCCACTTGAGCAAACAACTTGCGACTTCTCGTCATTGTGTTGCGCCAAATCGGGATTTTGAATGTCGGGAGGAAGTTCAGATTTTTGCAAAATTATTGAAAAAATCTCATAAAAATTTGTCGTCGCATTTGATGGCGTTAATGCGATGTTAATCCTTTAAGGCAACGTGTCGTGTCAGAGTCGGACGGCAGTTTAAAGAATATTCCCACGCCACTATAGGTTCGCTTCTTTGAAGTGAAAAAAGTGGATGGATGCGACGAAATGTGCTCATGCGAAATAGACCGTGACAAAAGCAGCATATGCCTTTCATACAGCGTGGAACTATGCATAAATCTGTCGTGTGTATGGCAAACGTGTACGGTAGCTTTTAAAAGCTTGGAGGGAATTTCAAGTACCTTTTCAGCGCCAAGAGTACTCTATAAGTTTATTTGAGGCAGGTGAATGAACCTTGCAGCTTAACCATATTACTGCGAGTACAAGTCGGATATTACGGTTACATTTTTATATTACTAGACCGGCAGTTCATTAATGTGGCGATAGTAAATTTCATTGCTCTTAAGCATTTCGTAATGCTTTATTACATTTCGCAGATTTCCGGTTCGTTTAAGTCTCAAAACATTAAATATCGCACAATGTTTTTTCGGCTATCAAAACGGAATCATAGTTTTGAGATAATTTTCTGCGATTTTCCACCAGTTCATTTTGAGATCGTTTTGAGACAATCCACTTAATACATTATGGAACTGTTCACCAAGTCTTCTTTATTTTTTTTATGTAATTCACATTAACCTTCAATATTCTACTGCTTGTTAATAATAATTAATGCAAATCACTTCTCGCATGCGGTCATAAATGTTTTTTAAGACGATTATAAATTTGAATGGCGCAAATATTTGTGATCGTTATAAGTTATGATACCTTTTAGAATATGGCCCTTAATATTTCAGTGCTATCGTTAGGCAAAAGATCATATTAGCCGCTTAAGTAATTAAATAGAACTTTTTTAAAACCTGAAAAATCTGATGAAAAAGGTATCGTAGATAATGCGGGGTAATGCAAAAAAGTGACCTTAAAAATCAAAACGGAAAGTCTTTGAGCGTTCACGAGCTTTAAAAAATTTAATGAGACATCATAAAGATATGGTTAATCACCGACCTAAGTGCACGCAGTTTGCGTGATTTCCTTAAAGCTTAAGAAATTTTGTTCTCGCAAAGAACAGAGGTTTTTATTTTTATAAGACTTGTATTCAACTTTAGTGTACTCCAAAAAATAATAATAACAACAAACAAACGTCCCATATCTCCTCTTCCTGCCTCACAGTAGTCGAAAAACTCAAAAAGCCGGGCAAAATAGGAGGTCGTCTCCGATTTTTTTAATTTTTAGTATACGTATATTTTTGAGGTCGCTAGTCAAGAAAATGAACTCAAACTTCAAATATCCAAAATGGCGGAACCAATATGGCGGATAATTTTTTTGAAAATGTTTGCAATTTTCATAAAACTCAGTAATTAGCCGTTTCTGGAGTCAGTGATTACGAAAGTACAACCAAAATATCACAATTTAAAATGGCGGATCAAAGCCAAAGCCCAGGAAAATCAAGTGTTTTATCACCTTTAATAATTTTTTTATTTGTCAAAATTTTTATTCATATTTTTTAATTGTAGCTGAACAAATTCTCTACAAACGCTCATCACTCAATTTTCAATATATCCCCCCTTAAATAGAATTATTTTGTCCAGTCGGTCGTAAAACGCATCGCACGCAGATCGCAGAATTGAGCTTGGTCCAATGCCTTGACTGTGTACAATTTTTTAACTGACACCTTGGTCTGTAAAATACCCAAAATGGAAAAATTCAGTGGATTTAGATCAGGCGAATACGACGATTACATTGCCGGCGACAAATGAAGTCTGGCACGTGATACTGAAGCCAACGAACTGTCTCTTTCGCCTTGTGAGCTGGTGCAGAGACCTGCTGGAAAACATCTCGCTCCAATTTGAAGTGTTTGCGTTTCTGCGATTCCAAAGCACCCTTGTTTGAGCAATTATTTTGCATACTTACGACACAACAACCAGCGGAGAACGAAAGCCAACAGATGCTCGTTTCCGATGATAGAGCGATCAGTAAGATAAACGCGGTCGTTTTGTTTGCTCACAACTTGCTGAAAAGTGAACATATTCTCATCTAAACAGACCAAATTGTACAATTCCGAACGTGCGGATCGAGTCTTGAGCGCCTTCAATCTTTCGAAGCGTACTGTTTTGTGCAGCTGTCAAATCCTGTACCTGTTAACTCTTATTTCTGAAACAGTGAAATTTTAACTGGTATTTCTGGACAATTGTAATTCATGATGAAAAATAACAGTTATTTAAAATGCTTTACTATTTCGAAACAAAATAACAGGTCCATTTGAACTTTTATTTTTACGGTTTGGTGAAAACTAATCTAATTTTTTCTGTTAAAAATAAAAGGTCTATTTGCCCGTTTATTTTTTTATCAGTTGAAAACTGGTAAATTTGTTTTTCTGGCATATATAAAAAATATTAAATCTGCAATAAAAGAGAAAGAAAAAACATATATATGAATTTGACCCTCTCCGAAGAAACATTAAAATATAAATAACTCTAGAGAGTTGTCTAGAGAAAAAATCATTACGTATACATTACGCATATTATGCGTCTAAGCTAGACTACCATGCATTACCTAAGTAGCCTTGGGACTTCCTACGAAGACCGGGTGTCAGTGAAAAGGTTTCTTTTGCTTGTGAACTAGATGCTGATGAATTCAATTACTTTTTTCATAATTGCTTTGGATAATGATCGGTTTATGTTCTTAGTTCTTTTAGACTACACAAAGGCTTTTGACAGTGTCGATTACGGCAAACTTCTTTTAAAATTGAAAAATTATTTTGGTTTTGGTTCTTCTGCTATGAAATTCCTACGAGTTTTTAGACTCATCGCTCACAGAGGGCTAACATTTACGAAATCGTCTCGCCAAACTCGCGTTATATACCGGTGTCCCCCAAGGATTAATTTTAGGACCTCTGCTCTTCAACTGTTTTGTTAATAATTTGCCATCTGTTATTAAAAATTGTTCCGTCCCATTGGTCTTCTTGGAGGATAGTGTCAGCAGAATAAACGGACGATCTTCAGAGCATCCTTCAATGGTCAAGATATATCAGTCTTATTCTTAACCCAGAAAAGTCACAATCATTAGTAATTAGTAGAGAAAGTTATGACCTAGCCTATTTGCCCCCTATAGAGTGGAACCGATCAATCATACCTTATGTCTTCAAAGCCAAAAATCTTGGAATTATTTTAAACGCTCATATGAGTTGCTGTGATCACCTACAAATTAAACTAGGTAATATTTGTGGGGTGCTATGTTGTGTTGTACTCTCTACTGAACTTTGTATAAAATTAAAAATAGTTAAAACGCCAATATTACCACATGTCATACATGGTTCTATTATCTATCCTAGACTCGACTTATGCTACAAGGGTAGGCTTGAAATAGCTTACAACGACTCCATTAGGTTCGCATTTAGGTTGCGCAGATATGATCATATCTTGTCTTTCCGATATAAAATTCTGGACTGTTCATTGGAAGTATACCTAAAACGTACATATGTAGGGCTTTACATTTCCTTTATAACATCCCTTATAATCATATCATATCTTTATGAATTAGTTAATTTTTTAAGTGGAGACAGACGTTGCGACTTGTTATTACCACGATGTAAACATTCTGATCTGAATAGATCTTATTTTATTCAGATTGGGCGTATTTGGAATGCACTGCCGGTTCCTATCCAGCACGTTAGTTTGATTATTTCCTTTCAGCGGTTACTTTGGCGTCACACATCTTAAGAATAATTTATTTATTATTAAACCTTATTTGTTCGGAGAGGGTTATGTTACACTTATTTGTAACTAACTAAACAAGTTAACAGTAAAAGATTTCTACCACAAGACAAAACAGTTTTCATCAAACGGAAAAAATAAAAGTTCAAATGGACCTTTTACTTTGCACTGAAAAAATAAAAAGTCCAATAACTGTTTTTAGGGTTCCGTACGTTAAAAAAAAGAACCCTTATAGAACACTTCGTTTTCCATCTGTCTGCTGGCTGGCTGTTAGTCTGTCCGTCAAGACCCTTTTTATCAGAAACGCGTGAAGATATCGAGTTGAAATTAATATCAAATACTAAGGCCCACGGTCTCTTAGAGCTTTACAAAAATCAAGCTTCGAAGTCAGCGCAATAAAAATTTTTCGCGAAATACACCCAATTTTGCTGCATATTTTATCACATAAATGGAATAACATTTGGGGGGAGGGATAGTGTAATTTACTTTTATGTAATTCCTACAAAATATTATTTAAAAAAATTGCTTTTGAAAATATCTTAAGTACGGAACCCTCGAAGCATGAACAACGTAAAAATTATGTGTCCAAAAACTGTGATGTACCTAGTAAGTGTAGGTGTGGATAAAGTTAAAATTTTAAAAATTCTGTTAAAAATCAATAGAGGGCTTAATGAGAATCACCTAGATATACTTCATTTAATTTTCCGACTCGAAATTCCTTGGAAGTTTTTCGTTCAAAAATTTAAAAATTATAAATATTGAGCCGAATTTATTATATTGTCGGGTATAGTACTTAGATTAACTCTATCTGCTTTAAACTAGTTGAACAACAATTACTCAAACTTGTATTTTCCTAGCATTTTTATACGATTTATTAACGGTTTTTTTTCTTCAAAATTTTGTTATTCAAAACTATTTATAAAGAGCTTGCTGCTAAGTCCCTTAACAATTCAGTTTTCTCGAAATAATCAAATATGGATTAAGTGAGTTTTGATTCCTCAAAACTACTACCGACGATGACAGTAAAAGCACACACTATAAGAGCTTAATTTTTTAATTTTGGCCAGTTTTTCGACCATTATGTGTCTGCATAAATTGCAAATGGCTGTAAATCGGATAAAATCCCACTCCGAGAGTTAGAAATAAATATTGATAATTAAACTATCTTTGGCACATATCTACATTTTCAAATCAAAATATTTGTAAGGTTTGAAAAAGAAAAACATTGCGTTGAAATTTAAAACACATTTTTCTTTCAAGAAAACACACATTGCATTATTTTGATGGACAGACTTTTTTTTGGTATAAATCCAAATGGTTTCGGTTTTAGGGGATTGGGAACAGCCGCCATCTTGAAAAAGGAGATCAGCTTATTTTTATTAAATTACTTGTTTATTTTTTATCCTAGCTAAAAATTATTAACAGAAATGTGGTAGAGAATGAAATTATCTAGAAAATTGAGTATGTACTCTTTTTTCGAGCTATGTAGATCAATTAGACTATTCAGTTATCGAGGGATCAGGGTATGCGTCATGTGCTTTGGTTGGAATTGTGTTTTTCGCGATTATATTTTTACCTGTTGATAGTACGGCCTAATATTTCAATATAAATTTGTAGTATTTGTAATTATATGTTTTTAAGCATATATTTTTGGAGGAATCTAGCGCACAGAATTCGCACTGACTGACCCTAAGGTGACTGATAACGCCAGTGTTTCTAAAATATTTCATTTCTAGTTGCTCGTCTGGAAAAACAATAAAGAGAAGTATTGAAGAAATGAAAATATGTATCTAACGAGCTGTCCTGTTTTATAATTTTGTAGCTAAGATGAAAAATAAACAAGTCATTTAATACGTTAAGGATGTGTCTGGAAAATCTTATATCTGCGGAACACAGTTGCAAAGGATGGAGTTTCATGCTCGAAGGCAGGAGTAGGAACAATCATAATTCATTTTACAAAAATTGTCTCTTGCCAATTGCATTCTATCCTCTGGCTCAGGTCCAAATTTTGTCGTCGCAAATAAATTGGTTGATTTCTGTTGACAACATATTATGTTGAAAGGAGACCATTGGGGAGTTGATTAGAATCTACCAGCTGTAAGTTCGCTTGCATTTTTCCCATCGAATCAGATGAAGCTGTTCTCCCGGCCCATGCCCAAAAAGGTTGCTAGATAGATAGAAGTGCACAACAACATGGATGACTGTGTACTTTTAGGACACTTGCCAAAATCAAGGTCTTAAAAGTCCGGTATTCGTTTTGTTTTACGTTTTTACGAGACTATATTGATATAAATTAATGTGGAAAATACAATTCTGAGTTTTAAGTATATTGATAACTCTTATATTATGTAGATTTTTTGTTGTACAGTCGACTCTCGATAAAACTCGTTAATTTGAATCTCTCGATTATTTGAATTTTTATCCCTTTCCCTTTAATATATCTTCCCGGCCAACATGCAATTGTAGTGGTTATAACCACTGTTAGTAAAATGTGTTACAGTATCAGCAGTCTCTAAATCTGCTCTCGCTACGTATATTAATATATATAAAGTAAATGCTCAGACAAATATAATAGCAAGATCATAATATGTGCTAGTTCAATACCGCTATCGAGATTGGTTCTGTCGACAGCCTCAATTTGGGAAGAGTTTTGTTCTAGTCAGTTTAGGTAATAAAGACAGATCAAGTGGACGTTTTATTTCTTCTAGACCCAGTGCCCTACACAATAATTTGAAGTCCGGGCTTCCATACTCTCAATAATTTGAAATTCAAATTATAGAGAGTATGGAACTCTTGGTAATTTGAAATTTTTCCCTGGTCCCTTGAGTTTCAACTTATCGAGAGTCGACTGTATATAAACTTCGTTAGACTACTTGTAAAGCATCTCTGTTCCATCGATCGTGTTTAGACTAGCCAGACGCGATTTCTCCGTTTCGCCTTTTGTGTACTTGTTCAGAGCATGTCGTTTTTACTATATCTCTAGCATATAGGCATTTACTTACTAGTTTCAGTTCTTTGTATTTGTTATCCTGTTTTAAAGAATCGATTTGGAATAGCTTCTTTAAATTTATTTTTAAAAAGATTTTCTTTTAAATACAACCAAACTATGGTTTTCATTTTGGCTTGGTACATTTTGGCTTTTAATTTGTTTTTAAAAGATATTTTAAGTGAAAGAGAAATTCGATTCATTGTTTAACACTTTATGTAAATTTGGTTCCTGATATTTCTGAAGCTAGCTTGTAATTTTGATTTAATCCAAATATAAAACTAGCTTCAAGCCAGCTGAAAATCTCAAGTTGTAGTGTTGTGTTGTTACATTTGAAATGCAGTTTTTTCAATCAACATTTTGTAAAAGAAAACATTTGCTTTTTACTTTTCCACAAATTTATTTTATTTATTGATTCAAAGCTAAAGCTGGTGGAAGAGCTCCAATTGTGTTTCAGCCTTATCATATATAAAGACAGTGCTTTTATTTCTAAACAATCTGATATTGGAATTGTAATAAAATACAATTCCACTAAATAAACTTTGGACTTTGACTTTGGACAATTTGATGAAATGTAAACAAAGGGACAAGTTTATTCAATCAAACAATGAATAGTAGTATCCAAAGTAATTTCTCTCGCTGAAACCGAATCCGGGCTCAGAATTGCGCTATCACGTCAGGTTTTTGAGTATTCTAACCTAAAAGTGCAAAAACAGTGTTATTGTCATATTTGAGGTTATGTAGCACCGCGATGTTTTTTTTCTTCAAAAAACTATGTGTGGGATCTTATAGTACAAGTCTTCCTCTTTCAAATGCCGTTTTTCGCCGAGATATCGCATTTTGAAATTTTCATGGTCATGAATTTCTCGGTGTACGAAAACTTTATGGTAACTTGAATAAGGTGAACATAACTTTTCGATGATGCTACATAGCCTCAAATATGACAAAAAACAGTGTTTTTGCACTTTTATGTTAGAATATCTCAAAAGTCTGACGTGATAGAGAAATTACTTCGGAAATAACGATTCATTGTTCAGGGGGAACAATTTTTCAAAATTTCGCTGGCCTGTGTAATTTGACGTGACTAAAACTATACTGCCGTACAGGCCTTATCTGACATTGAGTAAGTTTGGGATGTTAATTCTTGTTTGCTTACCTAAATTCATATGGGGCCACCAGAACCAGAGTGGTCCAAGTGCAACATTTTTTATTTTAAGATTTATAGGAAAACTTGATAATAAAAACAATCTAATTTCAAAACCAGTTTCAAATTTTACATTTCTTATTTCAATAATAACATTGTTGATTCTTTTACATTGGTCCACACAGTCATACATTTTTATATAGGTGAAGCTTTAATACTTAATACCATAGTGGCCCATCTGCAAAAAAGAGAACAAAACACCTAATATGCATTATTTTGATAATTACTAATTAAATCTTTATATTTTATTTTTAATTATTTAGTGCACATCTAAACTCGTGTGTAATATAAATTAATTAAGTTTTCAGAACTTAAAATTTTTCGAAAACAATTTTTGTTCAATACTCGCATTATTGATATTTGCATTTAGGTCACTCTGCTCCTGGTGGCCTCATATTACTGTTTAGTCCTTAATTAAATCAAGTGGGAAAAATCTAGCTGTTGTTCTTAAATATCAAAACCAAAAATGAAAAATAAATTATGCACAAAAAACTGGCCTGTATTAAAATTTTCTCAGGCTTTATGCTGCTTCAGATTGTTATTTCATTGCGTGCAACGAGGTCCAAATTGGTAATTTTTTTGTACTTTTTCGGAGTTATTTCTATAGACTCCAAACTCTGAAATTATAAATCGGAATATGTCGAAAAACAAAATCGCAAATTTTGCAGTTATATCGTTACCGTAAATAACCACAGAAATGTAACTAAACTTCCGGTAGCATTGAAGAAAAAGATTTTTGTCTAAACAAGTCATTAAAAATTCAGAAAAACCTATTAAAGACTTCTCGACGTAAATTATACCTTCCTCAATTATTTTTAGATACTGTTTAAAAAATTGCAATAAGCAAAAACAAACGTTCTCTTTTGAAGAATTACAAAAAATATACAAACAGTCTGTACGCAGTTTAATTATTCCGCATTGAAAACGGAAATGATATTGAAGTGCGAAAATAAGTTCACAGGAAATAGAAAGTATTTTAAAATAGAACATTTACATCCAAATAAACATGAGCAAAGGACATAAATTATTTTTAGGTTTTAAAGACTTTTTTGGTATTTGAAAACAAAACTTTTTTTAATAACTTAAGGTTTGATGCAACCAATTTTATTAATAATTCTTTCTGTTGTTTGCAACTCTTTATGCGACATGGGACAGAAGATAAACTTCAACCGAGTCACTAACAAGGATTGAAAGTAGATTGTCAATTTATGGCAAAGTTATTGAGAAATTTTGTGAATTTTTCCATTTGTTAATAGCACAAAAGCTTTGAACAAAACAGACACAATTTCTGCTTTGACTGTACTGTTGGATCAATTAGTTGAGCGGCACGACCACCATGCCATGGTTCCCGGGTTCGAAACCAGGTCTCCTCGTGAGTTTTAATAAAGAAATTAAAAAAAAGTCCACTCTGTCTCTGGGTTATTGTCTAGCTCGCAGCAATGCAAAAACAAGCGATTCATGTTTGCTCACTCCCTTACCCTATTCCCTTCCGACCGAAGCCATGCATTAAGGCTAGTCTTTGGCGACATCGTAAATGAAAAAAAAACCTTCGGGTTTCAAGCCGAACTGCTTTCGCTTAGTATATACAATATTAAGTTGTCGAAGTTGATGAATCAGCAAACATACCATCAGCGTACTTTATGCTTTTGAGGTAATCTAGCAATGCTTATTATATTAACCTCTAATTCACCAACTTTAAGAGCGAAGGCGGAGAAGAGGGACAGTTACTTTTGTAAATATGTAATCTATGCACGGATAACTGTTCAAACAATTCAAGATTTGTTTTTACTGTAAGTTTGTCTTCATACTATTATTGCTTACATATTTCTTCTGCATCGATAGATATGACGGGTATGCATGAAATAAAAGCTAAGCATACCAGTCAGTGAGTCTTCGGTAGAGTAATTGATAACGTGTAGGCCTAACAATCCGGCGATCCATGGTTCTTTTCTGCTGACATCAGAATACGATTAAAAGGTCATGCCATTATTGCCATCGCGTTTTTTTAATGTTTCTAATTTTCAAAACTGACGCCATCCACGATTGATATGGACCCTTTATTTACAAGAATAATTTTTCGACTAAAAAACATTAATTTACTCATGGACACAACTGGACCCATTATTACACTCATCTCTCCAACTATTAGAAAGAAAAACGGAAAGTCATAAAAATTAAATGTAAAATTGCAAATTTTCGGGCAAATTTCTTACAGAATCCGGCCCCAACCAGGCTAGCTTGTATGATTGATCAGATTTTTTTTATCAGTTTTTGAACAAAATAATCGATTTGGTCCTGACCTGATTAAGGGGAGGTTACCGTTCATGACATGACTTTGGGATTTTTTTCGGGTATATAATGAATATTTATTGAAACGGCGGTTAAGATAATTTATTTGCCCATAAACAAGGAATATTTTCAAATTATTTCATTAAAAAAAATTCAAAATGGCGGCTGTAGGTCCTATAAACTGAAGCCATGCACCGCGTGCATTGGTCTGCGCGGTGCTTTCCACCCTCTTGTCAGTTAATCTGAAGCAAAAACGGGTAAAAAAAAACTTATTAATCTACATTAAAATTGGGGGGGGGGGCTTATCGTTTTTAAATTTTCTGAAAATCCCCGGATATCAAAATGCCGGCCGTTTAAAAAAACGTCATAAAAAATGCATTTTTCTCGAAACAGTAGTTTTAAGTTATAAAAAATTGTTGATCTCTTTTTGGTCTGATACTGTTACCTTTCGTAGCTAAACTGATCAACGCCATCTATAGCCAAGAAAGGGTCAACTATGCGATAAGGATTCGTTTGAATGTATACCGGTATTTAAGGTATCGGAAAAGGGTCGACTCGCAAGGCGCGCCCCGAGCGCCTCAGCTACCTGTTTTCTAGCCTGTGGTTCCACTCAGTGCGCTGTAACTTCTAAACTACATCACATTTTACAAAATCCTTTTAACTACATATTCTAGACACTATAAGGATTTAAATTATGTAAATTTTTTAACGTCGTGAACAGTAACCTCCCCTTAATATTAGGTGATTGCATAAGTTCGTGCCCGATTTTCATACATGGAGGGGTTCTGAGGTTTTCTTTTTGTTATGTTGCATGCACTGTATGAGTGACAATCCCAACATAACCTTCGAAGACTCCCTTTACTGCATGTTGAACCATCGAGATCTAATTATGGCATGCATGAACCTATTAACCGTTTATATAGGGCTGTTAATGCATGTCCTAATTTTAGTAATATGTTGTTTAAGAACTATCTATTTTCTGTGCTCCCGTGACTCTCTGTTTGCATGGTGCATGCGGGGTTTCCTTGTTTGTTTTCTTCCTGTTTCTTTTTTTTTGTTTTTTTTTAGTTTTTCTTATTTCTTCCTCTGCGTGCTGGTGGGAGCCTCATTTCATCAATTTGATGGAATAGGTGAATTGATTCTGGGCTCCTGCCAAAGAAGTGCGCCTTCTGTGTTAGAAGGGTTAATTCCTTAATTTAACTTAAAAAAATTAAAATCGGGTAAAAATGACTTGAAAATTACCTTATAAGTATATATAAAAAAAAATATTTTCGTTATAAATAATTCTAACTATTTTGCATATTTTCTTATTTCATAGTACAACTCTTCAAGAGTATCTAGTTAAAATTTGAGGTCGATTGGAGTAACAATTCCGGAGATACAGTGCCTCGGGTCTACCTCCATCCGAAACATCCCATATACAAAAGATCAGTGTTTAAACTTTAAACGCGTTTTTCTCCCACTGTAGCTAAAAATCGACTGCACCGATCCTTAAATTTTGCACACTTTTTCTTTACATAAATGACGAGGTAATGACGTCGAGTTATTTTTTTTTTTAATTTTAACGTATTTTAAAATCACAAAATTTTCTATTTTTTTGATTAAAAATTGGCATTTTAACTTCCAAGTGCTGTAAGAAATTGAAAAATCAATAAAAAAAACTCGACGTCATTATCTGCAGAAACTTATGAACTAAAAAAATCATGTTGGTTTTTTGAATTCAGATGATCCAATGATGAGTTATGAGAGGCACCTCAATCGAACTTTTTTTTGAGACGTCCGCGGAGATTCGCTGTCAATGAAAAAAAAATGTTGAACTGACTTCACAAATAGCGCTTAAAAGCATAAAATAATATTTAATCTATTACGACATTTTGAACTCTGTGCGAGTCAACCAAACAAACCAACAACTCCTTGGTAATAGATTAAATATTATTTTATGCTTTTTAGCGCTATTTGTGAAGTCAGTTCAAATTTTATATTATTTATATTTTTCACTTTTTTCACTTTTTAGTGTCTTTGGATATACTACTCGAAAAATGCTGCAAAGCAATGCTTACAAAGCAATTTCAATAGCTGCAGAGGTATTACACTCTATAGAAAGAAAATATAAGCATCCAAATCCGGCAGCACATTCCGAAGTTAATCCCAGCCAACTTTTCACACTCTCACATTAGAAATAAAATTCTTACTATGGCGCTAGTACGCCAGCGTACTCTATAGAGCAAGAGAGAATCATCAAAATCGGGGCATGCCTTACGAAGTAAGGGAAGTGCTCCATCCTCTTCCATTAGTGACTCTAGATGCAACATTTATTATCAATGGGGGATCATACTCTCTACACAAAAAGAATCATCTAAATTGGTCCACGCGTTACAAAGTTAGGTTCACTCTACCCCCCCCCAACCGAAAATTTTTGCTCGTGGTACCAATCGGGGAATATACTGTACCCAACAGAAAAAGAGTCATCCAAATCTGTCCACGCGTTGTGAAGTTAGACTTACCCCCCCCCCCCCCCCCCTCTAGTACCAAATTTTTTTTCTATTACAAAAAAAGAACCATCTAAAACGGTTCACTCGTTACAAAGTTAGGTTCACCACGACTTTACCGAAATTTTTTTTCTCCTGGTACCAATCGGGGAACATATCGACGCTGAAAAAAAATATATTCGTATCTCAAAAAATGCAAGTTAGGCTGTATCTACTATTAAATCCATGTTACACTTTTTTGTCTAATGAACAGTATTGCCGAACTTTTACTCCAAGAATTACCTTTCTATCTCCTCTGGTTAAAGAGTAATGAGCTCTACTGTAAACCTCCATTTTAAAGATACGACAAGATTGCTTTTCAGCGTCGATATTCTACCCAATAGCAAAAGATTCATCCAAATCAGTCCACGCGTTACGAGTTTATACTAGCCCTCCCCCCCATACTAGATCCAAATCTCCTTTTAGCAATGGCGGATGATACTAATAAAAATTCTACAAAATAAGGATCACCCAAATTGGTAAACGCATTACAAAGTTAGGTTAACACCCCCCCCCCCCCCTCACCCTTCCAACCAAACAATTTTTGCCATGGCACCAATCGGGTGACATGCTCTACGCTCTACAAAAAAAGAATCGTCAAAATCGGTCAACAATAAAAAAAATTATACGCGTCGAAGTTAGAACCTCTTTGTTTTTGGGAAGTCGGTTAAAAATTGATCGACACACCCCGTCACAAAGCATTAAAATTGTGAAAATGCACTACAAAAACGGCGCAAATTTTAATTTTGCGGAGATAGTCTGTTAACCGTCCGTCACACCTCTGTGGGTGTGTTGAGAAGGGAGTGACATTTAAAAGTAATCGAAAACGACCTATATTACTGTCAAATACATACTCTTCGGGGTCGCTGAAATGAATAATAGCACTCCCGATGCCGTTAGATACTGTGGTGGTAAGATGGGGGTGGGAACGGAGTGTCAAATACATAGTTTAGTTCTCGAGGTCGCTGAAATGAATAATGACACTCCCGAAGCCCCTAGATGCTGTGGAGGTAAGACATCCTAACACCCCTAGTAGTGGGGGTGGGAACAGAGTTCCATGTAAATATATTCAAAAACGACCAAACCCATAGATTTCGATGTCGCTGTAGAAAATAACGACTCTGCCGGTGTCATTCGATGCAATGGGGGGGGGGGGGGGGGGGGGGGGGGGGGTAAGACACCCCTTGCATCCGTAAGGGTAAGGGTAGAAGAAGGTGATATGTGAAAATAATCAAAAACGACAGATATTAGTGTCGAATCCGTAGTTTTCCGGATCGCTGGGATGAATAATGATATTCCCGATGCTGTTAAACACTGTGTTGTGATAAGACACCCTAGCAACCCTAGGGGTGGGGGTGGGAAGAAAGGACATGTAAAAATAAGTGAAAACGATGTTCACTTATCAAAAGTCCGAGAAACGCCGAGTACGTGCAGCTAGTTTAAAATAAACGGGTTTACAAACCCTCAAATATTGAAATTGTATGTATAATCATTGTGAAACTCCGCGATCGTATCAATACAGAAGGTAGTCGTACTAATCAAAACAAACGAAAAATTGTTTGGTAGGGGGCAACCAAGCAATTTTTAGTTTGTTTTGATTAGTACGACTACCTTCTGTATTGATCTGTCAAACGAAAACATTATGTTTTCAAACCACGAAAGCCCACTTTTACATATTATTACATACAGATCGTCGACCTTACATTTAAAAATGTAAAAAATTGTAATTTTTTCTGGTTCAATTTTAATTTGGATTCAAAATATCATGATTTCTAGTGGAAACCAATTTCGTTGTTCCTGCACCTTGCAATTATTGAAGTCAATTTTTATTTTCCACTTCAACTTATACCCAACTTTTCCTTTTATTCACCGAAACCGATCTATAATTAATCTTGCTCCTAATAAAAGCGACCATTTTTCTATACAAGCTGACATAAAGAGATATTAGTCTAATCGCGTCAAGGTTAACGCTGAAAAAGAAATCTCAGTGGAAGAATTAATTGCTATAATGTCTGTGTTAAAATGAGTATATCGTGGCTGGCTGCAGCGTGGGAGTGTCACTACCATAAAATTGCAAACAACCTGAAGTTGGCACAACCATTTTTGTTCATGTGGTTGCCCTGCTCCACTGGTTTGTTGTTCCTCTATAGTTTGGCTGCTGCTTACACGTTTCTTGCAAAATAATAATTAGACGAGTCTAAGACTGCCTGGGGAATAGATTACGTTTTCGAGCAAAATTGATCTAAACCCAGATTGAGCTCTGGATCTTTGCTTGAAACTCGAACGAACTTTAAGACTCTATTTGGTATGCTATGTATATATCGGAAAGTCTGAGAGCTTTGGACATCAATCTGATAACAGAAAAGGTAGACACTGTCCGGGGGCTAAAAGCAAAGCGAGATTCGCGTTTGGTATTACTTTTTATGGTGATGCTGAGAACAAACTAAGTACTATACAGAGAAAGAGTAACGGTACAATCGCAGTTGTTTTCGCAATGTGGTTTTCTGTTTTTTCCCTTCGTAGTCACACGGTTATATCAAGAAGCGCGCGTTATGTAATGTAATCGCTCAAACAGTTCATAGTTCAAAGCACTTGGCCGGAGAGAAGTTCGAAGTACCGCGAACGAGCAACAGTTGTCTGTTTCTTGCTTCTGTTTCTATAGAAACTGACCTAAAGGCCAGGTGTGATGCTTTGTGTTCTGCTGATTGCCGCCAATGACATGTTGACAGAGTCTGTCGTTGGTTCTGGTGCCAGTTAACTATTTCCTTAGTCAGCGAATACTTTTTTGGCTCCCATAAAGAAATTTCTGTCTTTATTTTGTTCCTTTTTTCATGTCGCGTGGAGTGGTCAAGTCGCAATATTCTACATAATTTTGCTTAAAACCACAACCTTCATTCATTGAGAAATATTTCGTGACGTTTTGGCCACATTCAGTTTTTGATGATTGTTGGTAATTTTATCCAACGATTGTTTTCAAAAACTGTTTTACTAACTCTTCCGGCTTCTAAAGTCCTTTTAAATGTTTAAAAAAATACACTACTCAAATTTAAGGAAACTACTGGACTTTTTCTGTTTTTCGGTTTGCAAGGTTAGTCGGTATAATTTGCCACGAGTCACTAAAAGTGTATTTACAATTCCCTCGAGCACATTATATCTACTTTTAAAGGTACTGAAAATATTAAAACTGAAAATATTTTGGGTGCAGTGAATTAATTGTCAGCAAGGACACGACGAACAACTTTACCAATTAGTAAATAATAAATTTAAAAGAGACTGCAATTGGGCAAAGTTTTTTCAACTGTTAAAAGCTTCTACCTTGAGCTGTTCTTTGTAGTTCACTAAATTTCTTTGACTAATTATATAACGATTTCTTCATAATTAAGGCGTGAACGACTGTATCGATCCCTCCCACCTAAAGTTGCCACTTTTAATTTTACTTCTGTAAAACTACTTTAAGTCTTCGCAAGCAAAACTGCCAAAAGTCTTATGCAATGCATCATCAGTATTAATTTTTTTCTTGGGTCGTTCGTCTTTGTTAATTTGCTTTTTTCAAATTACACCCGGTAATAGTCCAAACTCCCACCAGATGAATTTTTGGAAATAGGTTTAATCAATCGCAAATGTACTCAGAAATATAAATCCGGTGGTCGACTTTGCGATTTCCGTTAATTAAAATTTTTGTATTTATTCAGGTCAAAATATCATTGAAATTTCAAGTTGATTCTTTCAGGGTGGATAATTTCTACAAAATCGGGGAAAATCAGGGAATTTACATACTCAGGAAACGTCAAGGACTTTTCATTGAAATCAGGGAATCATTTAAGGGGTTAGGGGTAGTCAGTGGCGTGAAAAAATGAGTATTTTAAATGATGTTTTTTTTTGTATTTATTAGTATTTTAATTTATTTTATAAAACAAATGAGACAAAGTTATTATGTTATGTTTTAACTTTATTTGACAACAATTTAAGAAAAATATTTATTGTAGACCAAGTTATCGTCATATTTGTTGAACCCCGTCTCACAAGTCGTGCATTCCCGTGAACTGTAGGTCATGCGGATTCCGAACCACCGACATTTGCAAGCCCTATTGGCATTTTTACCGTAATCTGGCATCAGCAGAAAACAACCATGGGTCGCCGCCGCTGGGGTTCGATCCTGGAACCTCCGGGATGAAAAGCCGACACGTTTCCACTTCTTCCACTCGCACACCAAATTAAGTTAATTAATCATCTTGATGAAACTTATTCCATAACATAAACATAAACGAATATAACCGACTTAATTTTCAATGTGTAGATTGTTAGGCCAATATGTACATGTCGCTTTCCAAAAAAAGCTGGTCTCAGTTCATGTGCTCGGACTGTTGCATTTATCACTTTACGACTGATCGTAAAGCAAGCTTGCGTTTTGCGACAACCGAAAGGTGATCTCAATAAAGTGTCAAATTTAGGACCGAGTTAGTTGACAGTACCATTTTCCGAGATTTTACAAAATTCCTGCTGTTATTAACAAAATATTATATAGGGAAGTAAAGTAAATAGAAATTTTTCAAAGTGGGAAAAAAACTTATTTTTTCATTTATTTTATTCAAAATAGTCTCCCGTGAGATTATACAGCGATTTTCACCTTAGAATAAAGAACTAGAATAAGCGCTGTACCGTGTAAAATTCCTATCCGTGAGTGAAGCTGCTCGAGGAATTTAAGATCAGGTCGGGTCGTTGAATAACAGAGACGAAAGCATATAAGAAAATGAGACAAATATATTTCGTTCTGTCAAAGGTTGTTTACTTTTGTGCGTGAAAAAGTTTCCTCTAGTGAATTAAGTTAAATTTTGTTAAATTTGTTTAAATAGCTTCTTTTAAAACTGTATGTAATCATTCCAATAAAGTTATTAGACTATTTTGTGATTTTTTGTGAACCGACTTTGCCTTAACACCCAGATATTGTTTAAATTAATCAGCATAAAGATGATGGGAAGTCGTTTTTCCTGTAAATATTTAACTCGAACTACTTCTAAATTCATTCTATAAACATGTGAAGTTCAATTAAACCCTTAATTTATAGAAAAAAACAAAAGTTTCGTAAGAATATTTGTGAGGTTAACGTGTAATCTGATTTATGTTTTGGGTTGTTGGCACCAGGAAGGCGTCAATCAAAATTTTTAAGGGGCATCAATAGGAAATCTTAAATAAGATTTAATCAATAAAAACCAAAATTGATGATTCTGTTGACCTATAATATAACGTCAAAATTAATATGCAGCTTAAATATTTTATTCAGAGAAGTAAAATCAAATTATTCTTTAACGAATTATCGAGATTTTAAATTTACTTTTGGCCCCACTTTAAATCTGACTTAACTTACGCCTGTATTGTTACTACCACTACATCGCTCGAAATTCTACTACAAAAGAAATTTGCTTCACTAAAATCGAGTTACAACTCTTCCTCTAGTACTTTATTCTAAGATTTGCACGATCAAGAATGAGTATTTTAGGTTGTTACGGTAAAATATGGAAATCCATGTACATAGGGTTACCACATGCTGGCAGCATACGTACATGGATTGGATTTAGGGTTGTGAGCCCAACTAAGATGTTTGTCGCAGCTTAGTCGTGACTCACAACCGAAGGAAATGGGAAGGTTACAGGAATACCAGGATGAGCGTTAGCGTTCAATAGTTGCCGTGCAGCCTCAGATGGTGACCGAAGAGGTGAGGGCCCGCCTAGCTAGCCGTGCTTAGCTCGTCGGATCGGGGTGAGATCTTGCCTCACACTCTCGGTTAACTCACCCGAACATATTTGCGGGCACCCTTTAAGTCCTCAGGATCGAATCACAAAGCCAAAAAAGGATGTATAACCAAGGAATAAAAAGAAAATGAAGAAGGAAAATCAAACGCTGAAAATGCACTCTGACGAATCAGTGCCTCAGCGTTGAGATGTTATAAGGCTTGTTGGACATAGTCCCTGTAACCTCAGACAGCAGTCCGGAACTAGATGGTAGAGAGAAAGGTTGTCGAGAGGAACAAGATTAACGTCTACCACCTCATCATTCGCAGTAAGTGGTAGAGAACTTCAACGTAGTTATATCGACTATACAGGGTGTCTCATTTCTGGAGGTCAATACGAGTTTAAATGGTAGCTCTCACCTAGCAAACATAAAATAGTATGAGGGAGGGGGTAATTTTCACCGCTTAGGAGTTACAGGGTGATTATTAAATTTCGGAATTTAGGTATACGTTAATCAGTTTATTGTTAATATCTTTTCACTGTACATGAAACTAATGGGAAATAGAAGGTAATAAAATGCCATTTCCACCAAGGTCAAACAAGGTTGCTTTCATTTTTGTACAGCACTGTTTAAAAGTTAAATTTTTAGTATTACATTTTCCTAATTTTTGAGTTTATGATTGATTTTTCTCGACATTCATTTCGCTATAACACTCAATCTCGAATCTGTGGAGTTTAGTTCCCAAATACAGACTTATTCACTTTCAGGATGATTAAGACACATTGTCGTTCAATTTCGTCATTATTCTACATATATTGCATTTATTTTTCTTTCATACATTTCAAATTTTTTATTATTCTGTTTGTAATTTTTCACTTTTTAAATCTGAAAATTCCTTCACGTATTGTCTTAAGTGAGCACTCGGAGTTCGTTGTCTTTGGCACATTTATTTTATCAGACCGTGATACATTTGCAGTATCCTTTCCACTGAAGTTACCTCCTCAATAGTTCTTATTGTAAATGTTTCAGCAGCGTACAGGGAAGAACGTGTTTCGATTACATTAGTGGTATCATTTCTTAGTTCCTATGTATGATTTCAACTTTAATACTCACGAAATCGCAGAATGAAAACATATGCAGGTAAAGATCTCTCTACCTCCCGTAACTCTCCGTGAGGCTTGGGACGGGAGAAGAACTTCACCGGATTCGAGACAACGATTTCGTAACCAGCAAAAACCAACCATCCGTCGCTGCTGGTAAGATTCGAACCTGGGACCTTCAATTATAGCTAGCAGTCCATCATTCTCTTGTACGCCTTTGTGAAAGGTACTACCACCAGTTTTGTGCATTTCTTTTTTGTCTTTTGCTACCTTTTTTTGAGTGTACAACTCACGTATAAATGCACTACATTGGTCAACATTTCGGTATCTTCCTTAATTTCGCAAATCGGTCGTATTATTTATATTGATACGATTATTTTTCTTATTATTGTTACCCGAAACATCCCGAAAACCCTACCTATTTTTGGTTAAAATTTTTCCCGCGAATGTTTTTCAGCCACTAATGGGTTAATGTTTTAGCGGGGCCAACACATTCAAAATTGAGTCAGCCATCTTTGTATAATAATAATCCTTTTGAAGATGACCAAATTGCAACTACTTTCAAATACCTTTTAAATGTGTTTGTAAAGTATTAAAATAATCTACAGGAAACATATTATAACTCGATCATTTAAGTTAGTTTAAATTACCAGTCAATTTTTATCTAATAAAATTTTTTGTTTATTTTGCAGAGGCAAATTTGCAGCAGTTCGACGTGCTATTCATAAAAAATCCGGAGTTCATTTTGCAGCGAAATTTTTAAAGCGTCGTCGTCGAGCACAGTCTTCCGATAAAGAGATAAAACATGAAATTGCGGTACTTATGCTTTGTTCTGGATCAGATCATATTGTTAAATTGAACGCAGTTCACGAAACACGTTCTGACACAGCTCTACTATTGGAACTGTAAGTATTTACACCTTTTCCATAAAAGAATCATTTAAAAAACAAAAACATGATTTCTCTTTTAGAGCTACTGGTGGAGAGTTACAAACATTTCTGGACAATGAAGGATCCTTGACTGAGGCTAAAACAAGAATTTGTATGAAGGAGATACTTAAAGCTATTCAATTTTTACATAAACGGTCAATTGCGCATTTAGATCTCAAACCACAAAATATTCTGTTGACTGGATCAAGAGTAGAAGGTAAATTCACGAATTATTTCAAATTTTTTGATTTAGCATAAGGGAAATTACAAAAAATTACTGTAAATATAAAGCGAGATAACCTTATTTGGAACGTAATATCCAAACAGTCCAAATCTTCGGTCATTACCAACGAGAACCTACACAGGCTTACAGGCCCAGACGGGATAGGCATCAGACGAAAGTGGCAATAGATAGACCACACACTAAGAAAAGGGCCTCCACGGGAATAAAGGAAGACGCCAAATTGGACGACCGCGCAACAAATGGAGATCCATCGAGAGGGAAGGTACGCAAATCAACAAATCGTGGCCACAGTTGAAGGTGTTGGCGCAAAATCGGGTCAGTGAAAGAGTCGTTGTAGAAGACGCCCTGTGCCCCAAAAGGGGTTAAAGAGAGAATATCCAAACAAACAACATAATGCACTTGTTTTAAGAAATAATTTTAGAGCTGAACACTCTTCCAGTGACTTTCCAAAATGCTCCCAGATAAATTCACCCACAGTTGAATATTTCGTTCTTTTTGTCCTCTTGAGAAATATGCATTATGCAATGGGAACAGAGATATTTTTTTATGAACTGTTAATAGTTTGTCATCTCTCTCTCTCTCTCTCTCTCTCTCTCTCTCTCTAGTTCCCGTAACTCCTTGTGGAGCATGGGGTGGGAAAAGAACTTCACCCGATTCGAGACAACTACTGCAGGTGAACCTACACTTTAAGGTGAACT
This sequence comes from Leptarthrus brevirostris, assembly GCA_964036015.1. Classification (NCBI taxonomy): domain Eukaryota; kingdom Metazoa; phylum Arthropoda; class Insecta; order Diptera; family Asilidae; genus Leptarthrus; species Leptarthrus brevirostris. The sequence continues at coordinate 108,595,864 of OZ038374.1, read as the reverse complement.
CTGAACCACCGACATTACGCTGCAAACCTCAATGACCTTTTCATCGTTATCTGTTGTCAGCAGAAAACATGGCAGTGCGATCGCGACCACTCTCCCGTTTTTGACAGCAGGCCCCGCACTACTCTATAATAGCCAATCACGAAAGGAGTGGAGCACTTAGCATCGCCATAACCTTTTTACACAGCGATTTGAAACAAGCCGCAATATAATACGATTGAGTACATTGAAATAGCTTTCTAATGACATATGTGTTGACGTTATTGGTCATGCAGACCAATTTGTCCGGTCCTCCTTTAAATGTTATTCTTAAATATAAAACAAAAGCAAAATAAGTTCAATAATACCTCAAATACATACAAACATAACAAAAATAACAAATCAATATATAACACATAATTAATATTCAATTAACCCTACTTTCTTCGAAATTGATTAAAAAATTCTATTTCTCATACTCTCTATAACTTTGATTAAAGTTCTATTGTCGATACTGGTTGAAGCAGAGGAAATTAACGCGTTTTAGTTTTGTCCTGGTCTATAATTTAAATTTTTCGCATAAATTTAACGTAACAAAATTCCCCACACAGGCCATTCCATTGGCGCAACATTTTGGTCTAACAATCCTTCCCGAGTGCTTCTGCTTACAAGGATTGTGGCGTTATTTTGTTGAAAGATAAGGAATCCTTCGAAATTTCCTTAAATAGAGCAGTAGGTTGACCTGGACTTGGTACTCATCACTGTCTGTTTGTGGAGAGTTAAAGACGATATCAACCTTCCCGAATGCACTAAGCACTCCCTATACCATACAGCTGCATCCGCTAAAATTTCTCTTCGAAAAATATTGTGGGTATTTTCTAAAGTCCCGCCACTACACATCAAATCCAACAGGTCCATCAAGGAAGAAGTTTTCATTCCTGAACAAAGTCTATATGCAATATTATAAAAAAAATCTAGTGGTTAATGTAACTTAAGTAATATAGCTTAAAAATGAAGCAAAGCTTGTTCAACTACCTACCTATCCATATTAAATCGGACAAACTCCAGTCTGTTCACCTTGCGATGAGGCTTTGAATAAATCGCATACTGTAACTTAGATCGTTTTCAGAACTCTCCTCGCAGTCTCCGAAGACACATTGAGATCTCATTTTTTTCGGATGTCGTTAGCTGAACTCCATAAGCTGGACGCCATATTTACTATTCCCCCCTTATCGCTTAGTACGCCTGCAGGGGCTCTTTCTATAACCTTTCATAACTCGAAGAAATGTTCCAACAAGATTCTCTTGCTTCTTTTGCTATTGCTCGTGTCCACATACAGGCTTTCACGTTAACCTTTATTTGCCCTTTTTCTACCTCAGCGAGCTCCGTTCCACGTAGCATTGGTAAGAAATAAATTCTATTAAAACCGAACTAGAAAGTTTCACTAACAATGCAGTCTCCACCGCAGGCAACTGAACTGGCGTCGTTGTGATCTTCAAGGGAGAAACGAGCGTTTCGCCAAACGCTCAACTCTTTGAATTTCTCGGGTTTAGCAACAGCATACATATAATAGTAAGGTATTTTATTATTTGTCGCTTCTTATTGCTGGGTTCAATCACCTTAATTTTCCGAACACAAAGTTATTTTAAAATCGTCAATTCGCGTTTAAAAAGCGCGGACTGTCAGTTAGTTTATAAGTAACTCTTCTCGTCGGTGGAGTAAGTGATTCCATCATGAGGTTCCTAGGCTTCCATGTTTAAACCCCACCTAATGCGACCCATAGTGACCCATAGACCCATGTGTTTTTTTCTGAATCCAACTTGTCCGCTGACGATTTGTAGGCTACGGGATATTAAGGCATCCTTTATCGAAAAACTGCGAGAGGCTTGCATATACTATGCCATACCAAAAAAAGTCAGTATTAAAGCCCAAAGGGGATGTAACTGTATACTAAGCTAATTTTAAATTTATTGTTTATTTACGTGAAAACGGCTTTAAATTTGATGGCGGGTGCGGGGAGGCAATCTTCCTAAATGATCGACAGTTTCTGTCGAAGTAATTTCAAACTTCAATAACTCAGCTAAAAATAGAAAAATCGCCGCCGTTTTAAAGGGGAATGCTCCGGCACACGTGGCGGCTTGTTGGCGCGATTGCGTACACGCAAAGTGGGCCCATGATTTTTGCATTTGTCACGTGTCCATTAACGAGATCATATCTCAAAGATTAATTATCCGATCCGAGTGAACCAAGTGTTGTTTTGAAGAGTAATGTATGTGTTACAACTGGTTCTGGGCTCTAATGTGAAAGGGCAAAGTACAACCAGAATTGCAAAAGTCGGGGAGAATGCGTAAAGCATAAAATTCAAAAAAAATAAAAAATGACACCGAAACGAGTTCTTACTGAAATTCTTAATATTATGGAGAGGAAATTGTTCCTAAAGTGGATTTCTTTGGCGAGGACTTATCACTCATATATTCTTTTTGTACTTTTCGGACTTATAATGGAAATTTATTTTAAAATCGAAGTTTTGTAATAGAATCCCTTTTTTATACTTACAATTGGTTTCTTTACATATACAAGTCCGCAAGCTTACTTTGTCGAAGAACTTTTACTTTGGTTTAAAATTTCAAGTGGAATAATTCGCAATAATTCTCAATCGAATTCGTTTGAAATCGAATGTGGATTTAGATTCATTCATACTGGTTTTCATTCCTTTGGAATTGACAATAGGAAATTCTTTGCTTTTTCTGGTCGAATTTACTTTATTCTTGATTTATTGAGCTAACCATTTTCTCTCTTTGGCTCTTTTAATACCTTGTGGAGCATAGGGCAAGTACTACCCCTACTACACCTGGTCCGGTTCTGAGCCAACGCCTTCAACTGTTGCCACGATTTGCTGATCTGGGTTCCTTCCCTCTCTACGGATCTTCTCCATGTGTTGCGTGGTCGTCCAATTCGGCGTTTTCCTTGGGTCCCACGCTGGTTTCAGTGTAGAGCCTGTTAAGCGATGTTGATCGGCTCTTTCCTTAGTGTGTGGCCTAGTCTTTGCTACTGTTACCTGCGAACACTGGTGTCTTTCCCGTCGTCGCCTGTAAGTCTGTGCAGGTATTCGTTGGTAATGACCTCCGGCTAATGGATGATAAGGATGTGCCGGAAACACCGGTTGGCAAAGGCTTGTAGCTTAGATGTCATTTGACTATGAACAGACAGATTTTACATTCCATTTGAAGTTCCGAAGTACATCAGCTTCAGTTCCGTCGTCTGCTGTTACTGTGCTTCAGAGGTAGCAAAATTTATCCACTCGTTCTATATGCTCCTTTGATGCGTTAGCATGGTTTAGGCCGGAAGGGAATTAGGGTAAGGCGAGTGAGGAAGCTTGAGTCTTTTTTTGTTTTTGCATTGCTGCGAGCTAGACAACAGCCCAGAGACAGAGTGGATTATTTTAATTTCTTAATAAAAGCTCACGGGGAGATCTGGTCTCGAACCCGGGGCCCATGGCATGGTGGTCGTGCGGCTCAACGCATTGATTCAACTCCGTCCCCTGTAGTGAGACAAGGATGCATTGTCACCTTTGCTTTTCCTGATCGTCATTAATGACGTACTGTGCAACGCTCTAGACGACTACCCATCGCGAGGAATTAGATGGAAACTTTTTAACCACCTTACGTACCTCGACTATGCCGACGATATATGTCTCCTTTCCAACAAACACGTAAGACGTGACGTTAGCCTCCTGAGTAGGACTCCTTTAGGTGATAATTTTTTCTTGGATGCTTCTCCTACCTAAAGCTGCCCATATACGTTCGCGATCAACGCTGTCAAACAACGCCTTCTCGAAATCGACTAACATTAGATGTAAAGGGGACATCCATAGGGCGAATTATCTCTCTAGTTCCCGTAACCTCTTGTAGGGCATGCGATTACAACGATTGCAAGTGGACCTACAATTTAAAGTGGATTCCGAACCACTGAGATTTTCTCTGCAACCCCCCAATAACTATTTTATCGTAATATGTTTACAACAGAAAACAACCATGGATCACCGCGGTGGGATTCGAATCTGAAACCTTCGGATTAGTAGGCCGACACGTTATCACTTGCTCCACAGACGCCACACACATTAGAGCGTGTTTGCTTGTTACTATTCTAGTCACTTGTTTCTTTTATAAACAATATTTTGTATATTCTGTATATTCTGTAAAACGTTTAAGATATATAATACTGAATCGTCTTGTCATATCAGTGTATACGTAAATTATATCTTTCTTTTCAGATGGCCTAAAACTTTGTGATTTCGGAATTTCTCGTGTTATTGAAAAGGGCAGTAAAGTACGAGAAATACTAGGAACCCCAGACTATGTTGCCCCGGAGGTCTTACAATACGAGCCGCTATCATTACAGACAGACATATGGTCAGTGGGAGTTCTGACATATGTACTTCTTTCGGGTTATACACCTTTTGGGGGCGACACCAAACAAGAGACTTTTTTAAACATATCACAGTGTTCACTCTCATTTCCAGAAGACTTATTCCAAGGAGTATCACAGCATGCAATTGATTTCATAAAAAGCACCCTTAGGATTAAACCAAAGTAAGTTTATAAATTATAATTATATTGGCGAAAAGTTGTATTAACCTATTGATCTTTTTCAGTGATAGAATGACTGCATTTGAATGTCTAGAGCACATCTGGCTGAAGGATGAAACGCCCATCAGTCGTACTTCTTTAAGCATATCAGCGGCCAGCGATGATGTTTTCAATAAACAGGGGACAAGAGAAAATAGTACAATTAAAAGTAACGGTTGTCAGAGCTTCAAACAAGGAATTGAGTCTACAAACGGAGACCCACTGAAACATTCTAGCACGCAGTCCTGCTGCGACAATGACGAATACGACAAAGAAAATTTTTTAACTAATTCCCCCTCTACCGTTGGCAACCTTTGCTCATACTCAAAAATAACTCCGACAGTATCGAAATATACTAGCACTAAACAAAACCGCAGTGATGACTGCACATTAGTCAAAAGTCCACAGAACGAGCCCTGTGAAATAGAAATTTTACACTCTAGTCTGGAAAAGACTAGTAGAAGTATATCAACGTGCGCATCTAGTAACAGCATTACAAAAGTCAATTTATGCCTGTTTCCAGATGCGCCAACAACGCCAAAAGTCATACGTAAAGCGCCCTCCGAATCACCTACAAGTGTTAAAGCTCTGGTTAAAAAATTTCAATTAGAAAATGGTGAACCATTCTCTCCGGTACAATTAAAGGAGCACCACGAAGATAAAAGTGCAAGCGAGGAAAAATGCGGAGTAAAGTTCATTAGTCGTAATAATCTTAGCAATAATCGCAACGATACGTTCAAAAGTAGCTGCGTATTCTGCCTATGTGGAGGGCCTGGATGCCGGCATTCGGGCAATTCTGTTGTAGGTAATAAGTCGTCGAGCAACCTAGGCCTAGATCAGGGCATTATTTGTTAGCTAGAAATAATACTGTTAGATTTTATATCGAGAGCGAAAAACCTGTTCAGCTTGTCCCAGCAAAGTAACCAATGACTTAAGGATTCCTTCTCCACAAGGCCCCTTGTATTTATTCCTGAATTCACTGGATTTTATATTTTTGATCACTAATTGATCAAAAATCGCTTTAACAAAAATTCCTTTCAATATTTATCTTATTTTACTTTTAATTTAAACAAATATTTAATATTAATTTGGATCTTCGTTTTTTATGTAATTAAGAAAGATATATTTATTCTTAGTATGCATAATGAAATGTAACTCTCATAAATAAATAAAGCGTTCATTTGCTAGACCCGTTCGTTTTATTCAGACACGCTGTGTTCTGATTAGTCATGTTCAAGTGCATTAATAATTTTTAATTAAAATAAAACAATATTTTTAATACAACAGAATTCCAGTAATGTGAAGTAAGTAAAATCGCGTTAACAACTATTTTTATAAAATAAATTTGATTGCTTTGCAAAATTTTTCTTATTTGTATCATATACTTGTAGTTTTCCAGCAAGTCAAATGGGCTTTGTCCATTCCTCAGAGCTATATAGGATATTTGTACAGCCGGTTCTCCGACTAATATTCTACCAACAATGATCGGGAGACGGTTGTCGATGCTCATGAACCATTTATCATGTCATTCTTTAGAGATTATATTTAATTATTTATTTATTTAATTCATTAAGTATAAAATAAACTGCAATAAGATCTTGGTCAGGCCAAATGCTTTATAAAATTAAAAAATCATAGAGCTCTCGTGGCAGTTATTTTAATAAACAAGTTCTTAACCAACATTTCTCATTCATTACTAACAAATATTAATTAATTAACATTTAAATTATATAGCATAGATAAGGCAGCGGCAATTGACTCGCGATATAACAATATCTGGAATCGTGAACGCATCCAAACATTCAAGTCTTCACGTTGGAATGAGGACGGACGGATCCCTCTAATGGTCTAGGTTGACAAGCTTATGCCTCAAGACCGAGAGTTGTGTTACGTCCACTGCATACAGCTTGCTGTTTTATTTTTTTTATTTTTTTTATATAAGATGTTGCTATGGGTCAGGGTAAGATGATGCTAAAGCACAGCCTTAGCAGGAAAGGTATTAAGGATGAGAGAAATTGGTTCTTTATTTATTTAAGATTCATCAACGGGCTTAACTTAACATGTAAATATAAAAACAGTCACAAAATAAAATAAGAATCACAATAATTATAATAATCAATAATTAATATAAATAACTAGAAAATAATTAATTTAAAACAATAACTAGAAATATAGAAAAATAATTAACTAGAAAAATAATTAACTAGAAAAACAATTAATAATACATAATAATTACAAAATAATAAGAGTATTTAGGAAAGTTTGGCCTTCACAGAATTTTTCGACAGATTAAAATCAATGTTGTTAAAATGCGAATTAAAAAACCGAGACGTTGACGTGACGGGCTCGTGAAAACCGTAATTTGTGCGATACTGTGGAATTTTAAGGAAATCTCGATTTCTCAAGGAGCGACTCGGAATCGATATATTAAAAGAAGACAACAAGACTGGAGAGTCAACATTACCTTGAAGACATTCAAAAGCGAAAACAGTTCTAGAGATGTTACATCTGAATTCAAGAGAGTCTAGTTTTATGAGCTTAAGCCTATCTGAGTACGGAGGCAGGATAAGAGGGTCACTCCAAGGAAGCCCACGAAGTGCAAAGCGAACAAAACGGCGCTGGACTGCCTCTACCCGGTCAATTGAGTCACGATAAAATGGTGACCAAACACAACTAGCATACTCCAGAATAGGCCTGACAAAGGTGCAGTAAAGAAGCCTGGTGATATAAGGGTCGTCAAATTCCCTTGCGCATCTTTTTATAAAACCCAATGTAGAATTAGCCTTAATAACTATCTCATCAATGTGATCGTCAAACGTAAAACGACTGTTCAACCAGACACCCAAGTCCTTGGTCCTAATCATTTTTTCCAGAACACAGCCATGCATGGTGTATTTGAAGTCGAGAGGATTCTTTCTACGAGTAAAAGACATAGACGTACACTTACTAATATTTAGGGGAAGACAGTTATCAGAACAAAAGTTGTAGAAAGCGTATAAGTCAGAATTTAAAAGTTCACAGTCTCGAATAGAGGACACAACACGGAAAATTTTGGCGTCGTCAGCATAACAAAGAATTTTTGAATATTTCAAGAATAAAGATACATCATTGATGTATATAATAAATAAAATCGGGCCCAGATGACTTCCCTGAGGTACGCCAGAGGCATTAAAAATATACTTAGATAGTGATCCACGGAAGGACACACGCTGAGTCCGATTTAGTAGGTAAGAACGAACCCAGTCTACAAACAATGAAGGAAACCCGAGGGCCGTCAACTTGTGAATCAAAATTTGGTGGCTTATTCTGTCGAATGCCTTGCTAAGATACAATCCACTTGCTTTCCGGCCTCAATTTTGGATAAGCAGAAATTTGAGAATTCCAGTAGGTTAGTCGCAGTAGACCTACCTTTCATAAAGCCATGCTGGAAAGTTCCAAGAAAAGGTTTGCAATGAAAGTATAGTGTATCATAAATTAATGCCTCAAAAATCTTAGCAATACAACACAAGTTTGCAATGGGTCTGTAATTGGAAATATCACACCTCTTGCCTTTCTTGTGAAGAGGGGTAATAAGAGATGATTTCCAAGATTTTGGAAAGACTCCACAAGAAATAGATAAATTAAATAAATAACAAAGAACAGAAACCAAGGAAGAGCAGTTCTTATAAAGGGAAATAGGAATACCATCAGGACCGCACGAAAAACTATCTGCCAGATTATTGATGGTTTTCGCGACTGTATCCTCATCAAATGTAAGATCTTTCATTTCCAGTGAAGAAGGAGGAAATAATGTCAAGTAGCTAAAATCCTTAGAGCTAGTATCACAGTTGTCAGAAAGAAAAGCTGTTAAGAGGTTGAGTGAAAGAGGTGTCGATGTACGCCTCGTTTGAAAGTTTCAGGCTCAAAAGATGAGGGAAAAACAAGCTGGTAAACTGTTACACATTCGTGTTGTTCTGCTTAGAAAAGATTCCCGAAATTTGACCTGCAGAGTATAGGGGTGGGGTTGTATCGCGCGTTGTTGTGTCGACAAGGAATCAAATTGCTAGTCGTTAGAACAAAATGGAAATAGCGATAGAAGAGTGTGAAATAACCGATATTCCGTCGATGCTGCAGAGAGTCAATGTTCTCAGAGATTGAAATATCGTCAAAAAGCTTAATAGCATTACGCTAGACTTTGTCTAACGCGAACAATGCAGTGTGTCCAGCCCCTACCCAAATATGGGAATTATATTCGAGTCTAGGTGTGATGTGGCTCTTGTAGATCAGTGTTAAGGCAGATGGGGTGAAATATTTCTTATATTTCTGTAGAAAACCCAAGCATTTCATCGGACTTTTATCGATTGCTAATATATGATCAGTCCAGCTAAGATTGCTGGATACAACAAAAAAGTAGGCGAACCTTCGTGACAGCAAGACGTATTTTATTTTTCTTGGAAATTATTTAATTTTCGCGAATTTAAATCTGCAATTGAAATAATCAAACAGGAAAAGTGGAAATATAATAATAAAGGAAGTGGAAAAACCAAGTGAGAGTGACAGCCACGAGGTGGCTAACAGCCAGCTAACACATTTCGGAAAATTATATAGTACAATTGACATTAAGATGCTGGAAGACTAGAAACTGATCCTCGGATCAATAAAAGTACAGGTCAGACGTAAAAGAAAAACGACACAGTCGACAATAAAAACCTAACAAATACAAGTACGTAACTAAATTAAATTGACTGAGGCTAGGCTAGTTTAAAATTAGGGAAAATAGCCTAATATAGGGATAGATTTAGGGTTTTAAAATAGGGGTAGGTAAATCTAAAATACAATTAAACCAACAACCTACAGTAGGTTAAAATAGGTATAAGAAAATAAAATAGGGTCAAATAGGTTGTATAAAAGAATAAATAAAAACAAAGTAAATAGACAACTGGGTTAAATAGATAAGAAGAAAAATACAAATAGATTGATTATCTTTAAAAAAAATAGATAACTAAGCTAAATACAAAAGAGGACGAAAAGGAAGAGGACCTGCGAAGCGGGCGATATGCGGCCTAAGCACCGGGAAAATTCCTTCGGGATCCTGGACGGGGTTCCAGGAGTCCCGAAACCACCTAAAAAGATAAAGAAGGAATATAACCCATTTGATCCTGAATTGAATACTCCAGACGCGGACCAGCCGAAATATATCAACATACAGGCTTCCGAAGAAGGGAAAATACTAAGGCGCCACAATGTTTTCATCGTAAGGAAATGTGTTGACTCAATTACTACACAGTATAAAAAGTCTAGCTTCTTGAGGGACGGGAGCCTATTGGTTCTGTGCAATTCCAAAAAAAAAACTGAAAAATTTATTAAAGCCAACAAAATAGGTCATATACCCATGAAAGCTACCCTTAATGTGCGCTTGAACGCATCTTGAGCTGACAAGTGCAGAAATTGAAGAGGTTCATTCATGGTAAGCAAGTCCCCTCAGGACTAGTAATAATAACTTTTGACAGGTTCACTCCGCCGAGACACGTAGAGGTTGGATTTGAGCGCTTGGAGGTTAGGGAATACATCCCTAACCCTATGAAGAGGAAGAAGAACTTCTGGGGCACACAGTTAATCGTTGTGAATCGACAGAAACGATTTGCGAAATCTGTGTCGAAAATAAACCTCATGAGGACCCCTGCAAGACGACCGTCTATTTTAAGTGTAAAACGGAGGACCACATTTCTAACGACAGGAAATGTCCCCGTTTTCTTCTTCAGAAGGAATTCTTAAAAATAAAATAGACGAGGCATTGCACGCTTTATGAGGCCAAAAAATTATATTACAGCCTTAACCCTACCTCAAGCAGGCCTAAGTTTGCGCAAACAGCAGCAAATTCTCCCTTTGATATGACAAAGACAAAGAATAATGTTCCCACAAAGGAACAATTTGCACAAATATTGTCCTTCGCACAAGCAGCCGCTAAACAAAGTGCTCCAAGTACGCAAACCATTCAGACAGAACAAATCGCAAACAAGCAAATAAACCAAATTCAAACACAACAAACCTCAATACTGCCATTGCAGACAACTTCGCAAGAAATAAACGACCACAATTTAACTGAGCAGCAAACAACACAAGAACCAAGTAAAAACCAAAAGAATAGAAAAAGATATCGCCAGAGTTGAAACATGCACAGAAACAATATTCAAAAGTGAGGTAACACACATAAGCGATGACACCTAAAACATCAACAACTGAAAGCAAACAAAACCAACAGCTAACAACGAAATAAATAAATATAACAGATGTTCTTATTTTCAATTTAACGCCAAATTCAAAATAAATGGCGAATTCAATCGCAAACGCGCTAACGGGCAGGTCGCATGATGTTCAGGATTAAAAAATCGTGAACTGTGGTCTGTGGAGGACCAGCGCTAAATATACAAACGGTAGAGCATGTAACATATCTATTTACAACAGATGAAGCTGATCCAATGAAAGATTAAAGAAAGCAACCCGGTTAACTCTAACTCATTGAATCCATTGAGGACATAATTATCCTCCAATATTATTAATATTAGAGGGGTCTATAATAATCTCCCGCAACTACAGGTCTCTCCTACAGGGAACTTGACTTAACAACATCACTGACTTGCTGTGCAGTTAGTGTCCAGACAAAACCCTACTAACAATAGCCTCCTTGTACATTGAGTGCGACCGAGAGCTAACTCAGTCTGACCTAGAGCGATTATCAGACCAGTTACCGGGGCCTCAAATCCTCGGGCTGTGTGGACTGGAATCGGAAAGGCAGGATTGTCTCGGATTGGTTGGGGCACGCCCCCTTGGTATTACTCAACGATACAACCCTGACTCACATATCCAATTTTAATACTTTTTCCTCCATCAACCTATCCTTCTCCTCTCCTAACATTACCCCACTAACATCCAATCCAGAAGGAAGTGACCACTTTCCGATTATCATTAGAATAAATAAAGCTACTACAAACTACAAGTCGATAGTCAGGTTCGAAGAGCAAAAAGCTGACTGGGAGAAATTCCGGGCCTTAACGGCCAGGATAGCTCAGAACAAATCCAGGTCAGAAAATGTAAATAGAGAAGCTGCTCTAATCCAGAAAACTATCAGGATAGCAGCATCGCAATGCGTACTATCTGGTCATCCCACCCCCCATAAACAACCCCATTGGATGAGTTACGAGATCAAAAAACAAATCAGGGTCAACAACAAAGCCTGGAGAACATTTCAAATGCACACTAAGACGGAGAATATAATCTCCTATCGTAGGGAATCGGCAAAATCCAAAAGTATGATAGAAATTGCGAAAAAAGAATCTTGGAAGCAATTCACAAACTCCATCGGACCGTCTATCAACCTTGCCGATGCATGGAGAAAGGTCACATTCTTTAATGGGAACAAAACTCCTCCCATAATATCGAACCTAGAATCCAATGGGTGAACTCTACACGACTCCATGCAAATTGCTAAGTGAATTCGTGTTCACAATATACTTCAAACAGCAACTTTCCGCCTACGGCCATCTCCCAAAAACTCAATTTCAAGGACTCAAGTTAAGGACCCAAAGAAAAACCTAATTACCTATCAAGAGCTACGATGTACTCTTAGCAATTGCAAAGGCAGCGCACCCGGACACAAGATTTCCTACGGGATGATAAAAAATGTCGATTTGCAACTCCGGCACAGAATTCTCAATCTGTATAACGATATCCTGAGCAAGGATTTCTATCCTAGCTTATGGAAAATCCCGATACAGATTCCACTCAGGACAAAGTTGAATACTCATTTAAGAACAATTACACCAAAGGAGCTGCGTCCAATCTCGCTACTACTCTGTATATCGAGGCTTCTCGAAAGGATACTAGGTATAAGGCTGGGGCAATTGCTAGAGGAGGAACTGTCCTCGCACCAGCATGGGTTCAGAGAAAGACAAGGTACCACCTCTCTCCTGCTGGAGCTGGAAGCGAGCGCCGGACGGCCACTATCCCAACGCAGGGAATTGCATGTCTTATCATTGTATTTAAAGAAGGCCTACGATAGGGTCTGTAGTCACATTATAGTGAAACAACTATTAATCTTTGGATTTGACAGATCATTCTGTCACCTCAATCAAAACTTCCTAAAAAGTAGAACGCTTCGCGTCAGAACTAATGGAGAATTCTATCCCACAAGGATCCCCGATATCAAGGGCGCTATACAATACGTACCAACACGGACGTACTACTATACTTGACGACCCCCACAACAGAGTACTACACATACGTAGACAATATTATCATAGCCACATCACCGGAAAACCCAAACAACGTATTCAGAAGAGCGGTATATAAAATGAATGCTTGGTGCGCGGAAACAGGCGCCATATTGTCATTAGAAAAAGCGGAGGCAATAACCTTCAATAGAAAGAGAGTACCCCAGTCCTAAAGAAGGTATATAGAGAAAGTACTGCCAATTCGATATACCAAATTAAGAAAACAAAAACTTCTTCCCTCCCATATGGTCACTATTTCCGCTATTTTTCGTGCCCTTTCGCGCACCATGTACATTTACAAATTTGCTGTCAAATGACAAATGGCGCGAAAGTTTATTTTCCTCTCGGTAAAGTGCGCGCGCGAATTACATTGAAAAGACTGAATCGATTACATCGAAGAATTATCGTGCAATAAGTGTAAGTTAATTAATTTTAATGTTAAACATTAAATTTAGAACCGTCATAGTGACATTTACCATGTAATTAGTTGAGTTTTTCGTGCTTTCGCGTAAATGTTGTACCACAGCACTGCGCCATACTTAATTTAAGGGTAGAGCAGCCAACTTTAAAAAAACCGGATGAGGGAAGATTCTTCGTGCAGTTTAACGAACCTGGGCCATATTGGCGGTACTTTCTCTATATACCTTCTTTACCCAGTCCAATCCTATTAGGTCTTACGACATAAAGATAGACAGATATGATAACTTAAAGATATTAGAACTTACATTCGACAGAAAACTGACATGGAGACACCATACAAAAGTAGTCTGTAACAAATTAACAAGATTGAATGGGTTAGCCAAGTCACTGGCGACAAAAAATAGATTGGCTTCGATAGCGGCCATTTTGAGGATTACTAACACCATGCTAACGGGATATATAGGTTACGGACCACTTCTGTATAGTAGGACCCAACGGACATACTTGAAGACGCAATAAGTATCGTAATTGATTTAAGAGGGTTAGGGGGAGGGTTTAGGGGTTACATCTGGAAGCTCTAAATGAAAACAAAAACAGGCTATTCATATACACTGACGGGTCAAAGACCGCAACGCAAACTACAGAGGCATTAGTATATAACCATCCAGAAAATCCTGAAGAATACATCACCCAGAGGGTAGTACTCGTAGTAAGTCGACAATTTTTACCGATTCCAAAAGCTGTGTAGAAGCGATCAAGAACCTGGAAAATCAAGAGCCTCTGATCACATGGATTAGGCATACTCTGTTTTACAAAAAAGGAAGACCGGTGAGTAAATTAGAGGCTACGTATGTCCCTCAAACTCAAGCCTTCATTAAGCGTCTCGGTAACAAAGTACTATTAGAAAGGAAGGAGAGAGCCTGGCGCGCTAATGGAACATTCCTAAGCACATACTGGAGGAAGGTAACATCACCATATTACCCTGCGAATATGTCAAGGGTAGAAACAGGAAAATTTATGAGACTAAGGACAGGACATACAAGCCTAACGCATGAATACCTATACAACAAAACACCATCGCCAGGATGCATTAGATACCAACAACGATTAACCATTAAACACATTTTTGAAATTTAAAAAAAGTAAAAACAGTTGTTTTACGTCCACACAATACGAGTAACAAAATTTTTTTGGGATGATGATCGCTAAGAAATATTGGTATTAGTTGGCTTGAAGTTGTCGAAGCTATGAGGAATAAGGTGATCCATTCCAAACCATAGGATGTTCAAGATATCATCGGTGCATTTGTTAGCGTATCTCATAGAGAAGCAATCAGACCAGTTCAGCTCTCTTAGATATTTATTAAGTCCCGCCGAATCAGCATTTTTTGGTGGAAGTTAGATTAGTGGTTTTCAGAGAGAAGGTGGAGAATTGGACGGATATAAGACAGGTCTAACATCCCTTAGAAGAAGATCCAAAAGATGGGTATTGTACCTCATAGTATCAGGGACACGAGTCGAACACTCAACCAGTTGTTGTAAATTAAACGACTCACTAAATAATTCGACGTGTCTTCCAAACGGGCTTCTGGTAGAAGAATTCTTGACCCACTGTGTATTGTGGACGTTATACAAAACAACAGAGGAGTATGAATCAACCCAACAAAGAAAGCACCGACTTCAAAAAGTTGTAGTGAATATAAAATTAAAATTTATGTTATGCTTTTTAACGCTTTTTATCAAGTCGGTTGAACTTTTTTTTTAAAACTATTTTTTCTACTTTTTAGTTGGTATTTCCAACTTTTAACTTTGTTTAGAGACGGAGTTTGATCAATTGGCTGAGCGGCATGACCACCATGCCATGGTTATCGGGTTCGAGGCCAGGTCTTCCCGTGGGTTTTTATAATTGAATTAAAAAATCCACTCTGTCTCTGGGCTGTTATCTAGCTCGCAGCAATGCAAAAACAAGACATTCAAAATTCCTCACTACCCTTACCCTAATTCCATTCCGGCTAACGCATTAAGGGTTAGTCCCTTAGGCTTTGGCCACAATCGTAAGAAAAAGCATAAAATTGTCAATTTTCATTTGATAAAAAATTCTTACCTCTTGCCACTCGCCTATTGATCTCTGGTGGTCCATCGCTTCATTCAGTTTTTGAGCTAGCTCCTTTTCCAAGAGGAATTGAATTCCTTGTTAAGGGAATAATTCTTTCGCTGTGGAAAAATTAATATATATTTCATGTTGTTGAACCGTTGTTCGCGGCTTTCTTTTCCGAACTATAACGGTGGTGAAATTTCCAATTTCTCTACAAAACATTACATAATATAAAACCTCAAACTCACATCATGATATATAAATCTTACCAGGATTTTTCATTGCGGCACGAACAATATTAAATTTCTTTTGCAAAAGCAAATATAAATAACACCTTATCTTTAACAGCTGATCGAAAGGGAATATTCCGATTCCCTAAAACCCCTCTTAAATAAATAATTTCTCCAAAATTATTTACGCAGAATACCAACTCCTGTTAAAACCTTTTATTTGTGAAGTTAAGAGGTTAAAAGATATCTTAGAAATTTTTTATGTAAAATTAACCGCTTAACTTGTCGATGAGTCGAGCGTTAAATAACCACTCAAATGTTGAGTGCATTAAAGATTCACTGCTTGAATTGATCCGTTGATACTGAAAAAAGTTAACTACTGTTGTGTTGGAGGGACTCGAGGCTTTTGAAGAGCGGGTTACGCTAAAAATTAATAATATTGTGTTATCCACCTAGGCTGAAATTGCTAAACTTGGTAACGAGGTTGATAGGCTTAAAAGTCAGATTTCTCTGATGCGACAACAGCTTGAGAGGGATTTTACCCTGTCAATCACGAATCGTAGGGTTTTTGCTTGAGTTTTTCCTGGTTTGCTTTTGTCCATTTTCGTAACTTCCTCATTAGGGCTCGAAAAATGTTGGGCGTGAGCCAGTGAATACAAATTTTCAACCCTGCAAAACACTTATGAACCGGTTTTTTAACGTTAATCAAAGCCCCTTTCGTAGCAACACTCCAAAGGTTTTTCTACTTTTGTACTGAAGAGAATTGCCGTGAGTTATAGGGTAAAATCCCTCTCGTGTAATTTGGGACTGTAGCACTGCCGCATCATCTGAATTTAAAGAGTCGATATCACCAACCGTTATGCAAAACCATAACGCTATTGTCTGCGGCGATTTTAACGTGAACTCACTCATAACTCTTCCAAACGTTAAATTTGTAAGGGATCAATGACCAGCCAACCTGTTTTAATTCATCTCACCCATCGCTTCTCGACTACTTGCTTACAAGTGACTCTGACAAAGTTTTATTCCATACTCAAGTTAGCCCTCCAGGTGAATTTGACCATGATATTTTATTCCTCAACTTCAACCTTAGATCGAGGGCCCTGTCTAATGAATCGGTAATAACTTATCGCGATTTTAAAGGTGTCGATGTCGAGCGTCTTTTGACTCAATTCTGTGAACTGACTTGGGAAAATGTTTATTCAGCCAACTCCGCTGATCATAAAGTAGATATTCTCGTGCAAAGTCTTACTGATCTTTATAAAAACCAGTTACGCTTCGTAGTGTAGGTGCTAAGGCTACGAGATGTCCTTGGTTAACAAATGATATGACAGGCCTCAATTCTTTCATGAAAGACTTCTCTACCGATGGATTTGCCTTTCGGTGTGTTGATGCCACGGAAGTGTTTTTAGCATTGCAATCAATTAAATCTAATGCTGTGGGATCTGATGGGTTACCTCCCCGATTTCTTAAATTATAGGGCCTATTCATAAACGCAGGTTTACACTGCAGCTGCATAATTCAGCAATACACTCTCTTCAGCTGAATTGTGCAGATGATGCGCAAACGTTTATGAATGGGCCCATAGTTGCGGGATAATTACTTGTTCTAACAAACATATTTAATCACTGTTTCACTACCTTACAGTTCCCTAAGCAGAGGAAGCGGACTGTTGTGGTTCCGATTCCCAAGAAATCTACCGCTTTGCATTTGAGTGATTTTCGTCCTATCAGTTTGCTTTGTTTTTTATGCAAGATTTTTGAGAAAGTTATATTCATTCAAATTCTGGACCACGTCAGCAGAAATTCTATATTATCGACCTTGCAGTCAGGATTCCGCCTCTCTCACAGCTGTAAGACTGCCTTATTGAGGGTCACATCTGATATACATGAGTCACTCGATGAGGATTGCTTAACAATCCTTGTCGTACTTGATTTTAGCAAGGCTTTGCATTCTATTAATCACCTTAACTTGCTAACAAAGCTTTCTCGTCGTTTTTTGTTCTCTTCGACGGCTATCAAGTTAATTAAAAGCTTTTTGCATAAACGGAATCAATTTGTTCGGGCTAAAGATGCAGTCGGAGGTCGAACTACTGAGGTGTGGCTTACCTCAGGGATCCATTCTAGGGCCATTGTTGTTCAGCTTGTATATTAATGATCTTCCTGATGCAGTTCTTGATTTCTCTATACACTTATATGCAGATGACGTTCAGATATGTCTTAGCAGGCCAATAGTATTAGTCGAATACTGTGTCTGTCGCCTCAACGACGAACTTCAGCGAATTCATGAGCGGTCCATACTAAATAACTTTGTACTTAATCCAAGCAAATCTAACTGTATGGCTATTTACAGAAATGGGATTGACTCTAATTTGCTATCTCCAATATTATTAAACGGGATAGTTCTCCATTATAGGGACTCTGTCAGAAATCTGGGTGTTGAACTCAATACAAGGTTCTCGTGCTCCGGTTCTTAACTCAGTATGCCGTAGAAAAATTAATGTTGCATTTAATGATGTGGTTAGATTTGTCTACAAACTGCCCCGAAATAGTCATATATCAATGCATTCTAACTCTCTTCTTGGATGCAAATTGGATATATATTTCGCTCTTCGTATCCTAATATTTCTGCACAAGTTCACTTGCCTTAGGCAGCCGGTTTACCTATTTGAAAAGTTACAGTTCTTGCAATCGACCAGACATTCGAACCTTTCGATTTCATGGTGCAGGAGTCAATTTGGTGAGCGTTCTTACTTCTTGTTGTTGTTTCGCTTTTTTTCGATCTTTGCCCTTCGTTTTTCGCTTTCTTACTAGTTTTTTTACTTCTTTATTATATTATATTCCTTAATGTAATTTCATTATGAATTCATGAGGTTATAGCGTTTGCATTTATTTTTATATTTGTTTAATTTTAATTAATTTTAATTAGTAGTAGCGATCCATATCAATTCATTTAACCATCTTACTTTGTACAATTTAAGATAGTAATGTATCTTTGTCCTGTTAAATAAAGTATTATTATTATTAAAAAACGAAAAGAATCCGCTCTTATATAATCCTGAAATACATCTGGACTAGTAAAATTATTTTATTGACAAACAAATAATACAAAATAAATAAAAACTTAAAAAAAACACTCTTCTGTGTATTATTATAGGGTTCTTATTTTAAATACAAAAACACCTTTGCTACTAAAACAATTTAATCGTCTCTACGGACATTGTTTCGTACAAATATTGTAAAAAAACATATTCAACTTAAAATCTACGATTTGAGAGAGGAAATAAAATAGTAAAAATATCTTAAAGTAAAATTAAAGCAAATAACAGCACTGAATCTCAAAAATACATAAATTATTTAAAGTTTATTTAATATTAATTTAATTTACGTAACTCACGCTACATTGCAAAAGTATTCCTGAATTTAAACTAGACACAATCACAAGTAAATGGAATGTTAAGTTAAAATATAAATAGTTGTGTCATATATACTTTCACTTTATAATTAAATAATTGCTCATTAATAACTTCACACTTAACAGTTACTGACTAGAGAAATTCAAATTTAAAAATTTCTTTTTATAAATATTCTAAGGCCCAACATGAAAGTACTTAGTAAAATGCCCTTCACCGAACATCATTCTAAAGATTAATGTACGTCGGTAATACATCTAAGAGTATTTTTAATTTGTAAGTTATTAAAACGTCGAAAATCGAATTTGTAATTTATACCGAAGTTCTAAATACTCTATAACTACCTTAATTGGTTATCTAACCTTATTTACTGCACTGGCACTGATTCTTATATAATAAAATATGTTTAGGAATTGACAGCAAATTTTAGTTTTCTACGCAATAAGTAAGTTATAGAAAAGTGATTAATATTTAATAATAAATAAGCAACGATCTCTTCTTCAATTTGAGCTATGCAATTATTTGAGACTTTCCATTTAATTTAATTTCACTTATGTGATGCTTTTTAGGGTTCCATACCGAAGTGGTAAAACAGGACCCTTATGGTACGACTTAAAATTTGGAATAGTTCTAAAGAATGCTTGGCCAACTTTATTGCAAATTAAAAAATTTAAAAAGTATTTTGAAGTGGGGTTACTGGGTCAAGTGTGGTATCATATAGTACAGTCAATCTGGCAAAAACGGCTGCAAATTACTCCAAAGTGATGAAACTTGGTGAGTCGTTAAAGAACGATGAAAGAAAGCTTACCTGGCGATGGCCACCTGCTACCTGTTCAAATACTCAAAAAAATATTTTGAAATGCATTTTTCTCGAAAACTATGCATTTTACAGAAAAATTTATTGAGCAAAAAATGTAGAGGGCATCGTTATCTACATTTAATGTCATTGGTGCTATGTCGTACAAGAAAAAATGTGCGCAGTAGGTTTGTTTTATTTGTGACAAGTTTGTTGTGGATGATGTGCGTCACGTTAATACAAGCAGCAATAATTAGAGTGGAATTTTCACTTTAACAAGCTGCAGCTCTGAAACGGTAAGTTGTATAAAAAATGTTGAAATAAAAGTTGTTTATAAAATTAAAAGGAACAATTTTTCCTTTTGAATCGTAACTGAAAAATGAAAATTTCAGGACAAAAAAGTGGAAAAACACTTTTTTTGGCACTTTAGCGCCACCTACTGCGCACATTTTTTGTTGTACAACATAGCACCACTGACATTAATAATATAATTTTTCTGTAAAATGCATAGTTTTCGAGAAAAATGCATTTCAAAATATTTTTTTGAGTTTTTTTTGAGTATTTGAACAGGTAGCAGGTGGCCATCGCCAGGTAAGCTTTCTTTCATCATTCTTTAACGACTCACCAAGTTTCATCACTTTGGAGTAATTTGCAGAGTTATGATGTTTTTTTCGCCAGATTGACTGTACTAATATGAAAGAGCTTCATTTGCATATTATAAATTATGTTTTCATTTCTTTTTATGCAGCATAGTTTTCGGAAATATCACTTCCCCCTTATCTCCGAAGTTTGCAAAGCGAAAAATTTGAAATAATTTGAGTTGATAGAGGTTTATGCAAATATTAAAACGATGTCTCTAACTAGCATAGTTTTTTTTTAGAAATCAGCAACGTTCCAAGGTAAGGTGGTATGTGAGCGTTGAATCTGCAGCGGAATGCCTATTAACCTGTACCAAAATCTTTGTGCTTGAAATCGCGAACACATTTCATCAAATCTGTACACCCCTGCTCACTAGTAAGCTCTCACCTAATTCACAAACCCGTGGAGAGTTTGTTTCGCTCGGATTTCGAAACTATTCCAGTAATGCCAATGTAGCCACTCATGCATAACAACAGCGGAACGAGCGAGAAAAGGGCAAATGTCAAAATAAGCGTGGCCATTGATAACTTAAGGCCAAAACACAATGAGATGCGACAAGACACCTATGCGACTGTCAAAAGTTCCCACATATGCAAAACCATCGATGATAACACAATGGTCGCAATGCGACATTGACGTGTCGCACTGCTTGCTAAAAATTTTCAACACTGTTGGAATTTGACGCTGCGACACTTTGACAGTTAGCAAGAAAATATAAATAAAATTTAAAATGACCGAATTTGAAGAACTATTAATAAATTATGTTAGAGAATATGAATGCCTATGTAATAAAAAGTCAAAAAAATACAAAGATAACAAATATAAGGATCAATTATGACAAAATATTTCGGAACATGCACATTAGTAATTTTTTTTTTTTTTTTATAGTAAGCACCATTCTTCAGAAAGTCTTTTATAAAGATTTACACAACTTTTTAGCCTAAACCAAACTGAACCAAACTTATTTAATACACTTGTCAAAATGGCGCATCATAAGTTCATTGTGTTATCGAATGCGACAGCAAAATCATATGGTGTCGTGTCGCAGACGTGTCGCATCTCATTGTGTTTTGGCCTTTATGCGAGAAAGTTCACACTGAAAAAAAAGCAGTTTCCACAATTGAGTGAAAATATTCCCATTAGAGATAACATCGGCGTAAATTACAATTAAAGCAATAAAATTTAATGAGGAAACAAAAAGGACGACACGCAAGTCAACGCAGTTAGAAGGAAGAAAAGTTTTGGCACATAAATTATCTAGACGCTCAGGTTAAATAAAGGAAAACGACTTCGAATGATCCATGGGGACGTTCGGCAACTATAATAGCAGGAATTTCGGTTCAACATATCATGATTGTCTTAGATGATTGTTATGGTCGCCTTTATGGGATACCCAGTGATTCAGGATTGCTTGACCACTAGGTGAAATTATGTCCCATTGTGCGCAAGGTATATATACTGGATGGAACTTGAACTCGGCTATGCGAGCCGAATCCCTTTCCTATGCTTAATCCAAGGATGTAATGCCCATCTCCTAACTTCTCACCCCTGTTCCAGCGTTGTGGCATCATAACATAGATTCCCAGGAACCCCAAAATACTTACCCGCATTAGAGCGCATGAGATTCGGTTCCTATAGCCGAATCCGAAGGCATACTTATTTCATCCACCTTTAAACACCTGAAATAAGAATACCTGTAAAGGAAAAGATTTTTCATATGCGCATAATGAATGGCATACGGTGGAACATAAAATTCCCTTTTGATTGACACCTCAATCATTACAATCGGTGCGCGGAGAGCTGAGAAAAATAATTTAATTTAATTAAATTCGATTAAGAATGCAACAGTTGAGATAACAGCACCGGCAATTAAACCGCGCTTCCCAACGGTAGACATAGCGACACCAAAAAGTTAAAATCCGCAGCCACCCATGAAACAATGGAAAAAAAATCCAACCAGAAAACGGTCGAATATGCAAGAATTCCTAAAAATAGAATTCATAGTCCGGTCAAAATAGTCGAAGAAATAGTGGTAAGTTTACAATAATTCGCATTGAGCTGTAAACTGGTACAGACCTTGGGGACATTATTACAAATAAAATACTAAAAGACCCCACCGATCCCACATGTGCAAAAAAAGTTATGAGAATATGCACATAAAAAAACTCAGTCCCTAATTTCATTGGCCCGCATAAACTTGAGTAACATCTGTCTACAACTCCATTGTCCGAGTGGCGACGGTCGTATACCTACTTATTTTCTGGAAGGCATAAATGAAATATTTTTAGTGTTGAACGTTCCTTTGCAGTGAATACACGTGGTTATTGAATAATATTTTTTATTACGATTTGTGCTGTTTAATAGTTTTTAAAAAATTTCGCAATTTAGTATTATTTGTAGTAAACTTTTAACAGCAAGGGAAACTGTTGTTGATCGTGGAATGAGACTCTGATTGATTCGAGTGTTGAAAGAAATGACGGGTTCCTTGTGACAATTCATGTGCACTGCCGTAAAATGTATACTCGTATACTATTGCTGCAGTTAAAAGACAGCACGAGATGGATCAAGCCAGTGCATCCAAAATTAGTCCTCCTCGTACTAGAGCGCGCGTAAGTGAATCCGATTTTTGTTTTAAAAATCATTGCTTATTTTGCGGCGATGAAGCGAATGAAAAGAAGAAAGCGCAGAATTTTCGGCGTAAAATTTATAAAGTTGCTACTCTTGCATTCAAAGAATCTATTCTGAAGGTAGCTTCGACTCGTTCTGATGACGTAGCAAAAAGTGTTACTGCACGCATTGAGTACGAATACGATTTAGTTGCTGCTGAGGGTAAGTACCATAATAATTGTTATAATTCCTTCTTGAAACCAACCACTGGGGGTAAAATCGGTCGTCCTCAAGATTAATCTACGAATGTTGCGATGGAAGAAATATTTATATACATTGAAAATAGTGATGATTGTCAGTTTTTATTAGAAGATCCAGATTTGGATAACTGAACAATTAAGATACGATTGAAGTTTAAGTATGGTAATAAAATTATTATCACTGAAAAACCGGGAAGATTACCATTCATATGTTTTATTGACAATCATCACGATATTCTTAACCAAGCTTGGTATGAGAAGAAAAGTCAAAATAAAGAAGAAGGACGATTTCGCATCTTAAAAGCTGCGGCAACAATCATTCGAAAGGATATTGAATCATCAGTATTTGGAAATACCAATTATCCCCCGCCTAGTCGAATGTTTGAAGATATTAACAGCGATATTCCCGAGTCATTGACTTATTTTTTGCAGCAAGTAATTTTTAAAAATAAACGATCTAAATTAGAACATTTGAAATTAGTATGTTCAAGTATCAGCCACACTACTGTCTGCTGTTAGAAAGAAGAAAGCGAAGAAGATATAACTGTTGAAGTAGCATTTGAAGATTATCAGTCAGAATAACATCTTCCCAAAACCAACAATAATTTGTGCGACTTAAATCATTTTTAATAGTACCATTTTTCAGTTAATACAATATTATTTAATAAAACTTAGTCACACTAGATCGTGGACTATGCCTAAGGGGGACACCACGTTAAAGAAAATGCGCCGAGTACACTACCTCACAGGGGTTGCGAAATGTGTGCATATTATGTAAAATAAGACTTCTTCAACTTTTAGAATCGCAATATCTCAGGAATGGTGATTCTTAAAAAAAAGTATAAGAACAATTTTTGTAGATAATTTCATGATCTACAACTTTTATGTGATCTATTTTTATGATAAAACTTACCGTTTACCAGAAAAATTGGAAAAACCATTTTTTTACCTTTGACCTTGAATAACTTTTTTTGCATATGTGGGATCGGTGGGGACTTTTAGTATTTTATTTGTGACAATGTTCCCAAAGTCTGTACCAATTTACAGCTATATGCGGAATTATTGTAAATTGAAATGTCTACTTTGACCCCACTATCAAGCGATATCTCACTGCCTGAAATGGAATTTAAAATGCACACAATAAATCAACGAACAAGAATTACATACACTGCGGAGAATGACTATAAACACAGCCAAAATTGCTTGTTTTTGCTGTTTGTTTTGTCACATCCCGTTATTTTTTATTAATTTTGAGAGATCACTGAGAAAGAGTACTACAAAAGAAAATTTAGCAACAAGAAAACAATGTGCCAAATAACAAAAAAGTGTGCCAAATAATAAAATAAATTTATTATTATATTAATTTTGTATTAATTATTTTTTTAAATGCCACGTGGAATAGTGCTTAGTGATGTGGAAGTAGGCAAAAAGTTTGCATTTTTTGAAGATGGTTTGAGCAAGGGTGCAATTGCTAAAAAGCTCAGTCGGTCAGACGCTGTTATTCGGAACGTGTTAAAAGATCCTGAAAAAAAAGCCAAGCAGGAGGTCCAAAAAGCAAGTTGTCAGACAGAAATAGGCGATGCATTATTCAAAAAGCAAGTAACAGTATGAAGACCGCTGCCGAAATCGCTAAGGATTGTGGACTGAACGTGTCCAAATGGACAGTCCATAGAGTTTTAAGGAGTTCCAACCATATTGTGCGTCAGAAGCTGAAATCGGCACCGCGACTTTTAGCGCGCCACAAATGAACAAGGCTGGAATTCGCGCGAACAAATATACAAACCAACTTCTCTAAGGTAAAATGATAAAGGTTTGTTTTCGATCAATTTTTGAAACTTTTTTTTTTGAAGATAATTTTTTCTGATGAGAAAAAATTTAACTTGGATGGACCAGATGGTTTCAATGAGTATTGGCGTGATTTGCGGAAGGATCCCAAGTTATTTTCGAAACGTAATTTCGGTGAAGCAGTGTTATGGTCTCTGGAGCATTCTGTGCTGATGGAATGCTGGAGTTGGCTTTTCCCAGTAATCGAATGAATTCTTCCGAGTACATCGAGGTTCTGCGAATGAATTTATTACCATTTATGCGGCGCAGAGGTACACATTGCTGGATTTTTCAACAGGACAACGCCAGCATCCATGTGAGCCGTGCCACTAATTCGTGGTTTATGGACAATGGACAAGTAATGGCATGGCCCGCTTGCTCTCCAGACCTCAATCCCATTGAAAATATTTGGGGACTCCTAGCAAGGCATATTTATAAGGATAACAATCAGTACAGTACTGTAGCTGAGCTAAAAATTGCCATCATTCAAGCATGGCAATATCGACAATACGATAATAAAAAATTTATTAAAAAGTACGCCCATCAGACAATTTTTTAAAATTATTTGCATGAGTTTATAGCCATGCTCCGCCTAAATCAGGGCAATTTGCAGCTAACGGTACTTTTAGTGATCACCTGTTGGTTAATTTTTTTGTGTAGTACTCTTTTTCTCCAATATCTGGAAATCAATAAAGAATAGCGGGATTTGAGAAAACAAATAGCAAAAATAAACATTTTTTGACTGCGTTTATAGTCATGCTCCGCAGTGTAGAAGCAAGACTCAGTGAAATTCCTAATGAGAAAAGGATTACCACTACGAAATGAGTACACTATATAGATAAAATTAAACAAAAAAAAGCAAACAAATCACATATAAAGGAAAAATAGATCTTATATGGAAACAATACCCATGTAAGAGAGAGAGTTATATACACTTTTATCGAAAATGGGAAATGTTTGGCATGCTTAATTAGCAAGCAGAGAAACAGGCGTTTGCTTTATCTAGAAGATTTATATTTTCTGCCCTTGTTTTGCATATAAGCGCTACCAGGACTGAGTGAAATAAATGTATGTAAATTCAGCTCTGGTATTTCATGTCTCATTTTTACTTAGGTATGTCGTGAGTAATACCTATTGCTATCATATTTTTATAAAAAGGAAAAATTATCTATTTTGTTACTTTTTTCCTCTTAGTGATTGCACGCACACAAGAAGTGTTTTTTGCTTTAAAATGTTGCGAGGTTATCGAATTTATTTGGGGAAAACTGCCTGAGTCGTACTTCTATGAAATACTTGTTCGTTGCAATAAAAACATCTGTGCAAAATTTCGGAGCCAAAACCGTTTACGCTGCTATGAGGAAATAAAGTTGATGGGAGCGAATGGAGACGGTGCGCTTGTGTAAGTGGGTTTGCCGGCAGAAGGAAATCGTGGCGCGATGAGTCAGAGGGGTTGAATTTTAGCTGTTGAAAACGTCGCGTCGGTTGAATTTTCTTTTAGAAAAGAATTCGAGCCGCATTGAGGGAGTCTCGGGCAGAAAGTTAAATGAAGCAAAGGTCCTGCTGCCGCGTACCTCCGGTAAAATTTTAAAACAAGAAGTGAATTTTGTAGACATTTTCAATTTCATTTTCGAATTCGCATGGCAACAAAAATTCCAGTAATAAGTTTTGTCCCGGAAACATTTCATGCAGAAACCGGAAGCTATCAGGATTGTGACGATTGTACGATTGCAGAAAGTGTCAAAGGGTGACAACAACAATAGCTAACAGTGTGTGCAACGGGTGAATCAAGTTAATTTTTGTTATACCGGCTCATATTTTTTATATTATAATTTTTTGCCCAGTAAGTTTCCTTTGTTGTAATTTACATTTTATTGACAAGTGCTTTTAAGTTTATAAATGAGAAGCTTAAAAACTGTAAAAATATGCAAAGGAGGGATGGCGATAAGGCCCTTTTGTGGCTCTAACAACTACTTCTTTTAAAATACGAGGAAAAAAAAGGATTTCAAAACATTACCATTAGAAGATACGACGAACAATATACATTTTACG
This sequence comes from Leptarthrus brevirostris, assembly GCA_964036015.1. NCBI lineage: Eukaryota > Metazoa > Arthropoda > Insecta > Diptera > Asilidae > Leptarthrus > Leptarthrus brevirostris. The sequence goes on along the minus strand of OZ038374.1, from coordinate 108,568,680 downwards.
TAGTCCGAATTCTTACTTTCGACAAAGATCGGCTAAACTTCACTCCATTGATAAATATACGTGAAAATCAAAATTTTTCAGTGCTTTTAGTAAGTTGTTTTACAGTTGTCAACTCCATATGGTGTTTATCAAGGGTACTTGGGTCTCTTCTATTTAATATTTATGTAACGAGTACAATTTGTGAAGACGAAGACCCTACGTATGGTAACCCCAGTCGCCAGCCAACTGCAAACAACTTCAGCGAGCGATCTTAAAAACGTCAACAAGACTGTTCATCTCTCTCTCTCTCTCTTCCGGCACTAACAGAATTAGCAGCTAGGCATGGTTACTCGCGTCTAGATAAAAAGCCACGAACATTGCTGTCATCATTTAAAATAAAGCTTTTGTATTACTTTAAGCGATAGTTTCAATTAGTTACCCGGGCATCCTCTTTAAACTTGTTACAGTCAGAAGTGGGATATTGGTATAATTGACGTCTAAGGAAAAAGCCAGTGAGATGTCAACGAATGGCGACAAAATTTGTATCGGCGATGGAAAGAATCTGCTAAGGGACTTGACGTTAGAAGTCAACGACAGCGGATTCTTGGGGACGATCAATGCAAATTCTACGCTAGACCCAGACTATGGCAAGGAAGGAACCAACGACACGACACACAACGTCAACGTGGGCCGTGGGACCAGTTATGTCCACGACAGGGAATCAAACAACGTCAGGAAAAATCCAACCTTGCAAAAAGAGCTTCAGTTGTCAGAAAGCAGAAGAGAAGTATTGAGTTTAGAGCTGGAATTAGCTAAAATGAAGTTTCTTTTGTTTCAGTCTCAGTCAGTATTTCAAATTTAAGGCGCCGCAGCCACAACCGGGGACAATACGAATTTCGATGGATTAAGAGATGACAGTTCTTCACTTCAAAATGAAAAGTACGTCATCAACGATATTCCTGAAGCTCCTAGAACTCAACGTCGCTATGAATCTGTCTGTATGACTTTTACAAAAAAAAAAAAATAGTTCCTTTATAAAACGTGGTTTAATATGTGAGGAATGTGGAAAGTCAAGAATGTACCTGCTACGGCCTTGAGGAATATGAAAAGCAGTATCAAAATCTGAGCCACATGGCGATAATCTGAGTAAAGACCTGCGTAAGGTTCAACTAAGAATTTTAGAGATATATATCCATTAGTGACGTTAGATTGGGACGAATATATGCAGTAAGCTCGAAACGATTTAACTAATTATTTCATGTCTGTATATATTTATATTCAGTCACCTATTTCATATTTCACAAGTGCTAATTTGTCTTTATTGTGTATGCATATAAATGCTTCCAAGTCCGTTTAACTTGCGAAGAGCGTAATTGGATTAGGGTGGTGAAAGCCTACGCACCTTTTCATGTTAAAATTTTTTTACATGCCTTTTATTGTTATTATCTCCAAACTATAAACAGGGGCAGGACGATTAATTGAATATTATTAGAAACAAAAGGATTCCATATCTTTATACATGTATTTTTTATTTTGAAATAAATAACTATGAATATGTTGCGACGCAACCTAAAAATAAACACGATTAAAATGAATTAAGGCAATGGTATACATACAAAACCATCATGCCCGCTCCCGTCCTTTCCTACCTCCTAACGTATTCTGCAGCGCTAAAATAAAAAGTTTCCCGCCAACATCATAGTTAAAATTTGAATTCTTTGATTCAACATGGCGACAAAATATCGAATGCAAATTAACATGGCGACTATCTATCGATTTCAACCAAATTCGATATTTTTGTATGCACCGTTTGAATTCAAACTATAAAAAAGGTGCATGCACATGTGCTCTTCCTCTTTTGAAATCTAATATTCAGCGAGTTTGGTGAGTACAATTAAAAATATACTTAAAAAATATTCAGAACTTGGCTGTTCGAATATTTTATCTATTTGTAAAACTATAAAAATATTATCAGAGCCTGGCTGCTCGAATATATTTACTTTGTGCAAATTAACCTATTTGTAACAATTTATTCAGAGCCTGGCTGCTCGAATAAATTATTGTGTTGCCTATTAACATTTATTAACATATTTATTCAGAGCCTGGCTTCTCGAATAAATACAGAAGTTTGTTTTGTGTTCCCACTAATATTTTCCCAATACTTATTCAGAGCCTGGCTGCTCGAATAAGTATTATTCCCAATAGATTGTCAATATAATTTCAGAACCTGGCTGATCGCAATTATATCATATTAATTAAACACTTGTCAAGAAATAATTCAGAACCTGGATGTTCGAATTATTTTAAGATAACTATTTAAATAGATAAGCTAATAAACCTTTCAAATTCTTTCAGCAATTAATTATAAGTGTAGAAATAAGTTAGTTAAGTGCTAAATTGAGAATTTGAAGTGAATTTAAAGTGAAATATAAAAAGTGCAAGTGTTAAAGACTACAATGAATAAACCTTATTTTATCAGCAATAAATCTTTCATTTCCGCGTAACCAGTACCCCTTTTCAGCGGGAAGCCTGAACAGAATATGAAAATAAATAACTAGAATATCTAGTATAAGTTACTAAACTAATAAGAAAATGTTCATTTGAATTCTAAGCATGCAAGGTGCAAGTATCTTGCTTAAAACGGTTTATGTTTAAAAGGAAATATGACTCCTCGTATACACTTATAAGACGAGAATTTAACTTGCAGTAATGTTGCAACATATTGAAATAAAACGCCCACTTATTACATCCTCTAAAGCGTATTTCATATATAAGTAATTGTTTTTTTAATTTCCTATATATATTTATAATTCTAATGGGTGCTATTTGTATCCATTTGAAACAATATAGTTGTTGAATTAGTTGAATAAATAAAGTTGTGAGACAAGCCTCAGGACATATCGAGGCTGAGGTTGCTTTTCGCCAGGGGCATACTACATAAGCTGAATAGTCTTTGGCTTGACTTAGAGATGGCGCCACAAATCAAAAGTCCGTATGCTTACCATAGAGTACCAACCTTAACTAGAATACTGTCAAAATTTCATGACATTTCATTCACTCTTTCTCAAGTTATTGCTCTCGAAGTGACGCTACCTCTGTTATTTTTGTTTACTATGGAAAAAAGTGAATTTTGTATTTTGATAAAACATTTTTTCCTGATAGGAAAAAACACTGTTCAATCAAAGCAATGGCTTGATAAGTGTTACGGAACATCTGCCCTAGTTGATTTAACTGTAAAATATTTGTATGCCGAATTTCGTCGTGACCGTACGAGCACAACTAATGCACCACGTTCAGGAAGACCAAATGAGGCAGTCACGCCAAAAAATATCAAAAAAATTCGTGAAATTTGGCTGATTGACGCCAAGGTAAAATTGAGTGAGCTAGCTAAGACCGTAGGCATCTCAAAGGAACGTGTAGGTCATATCATTGATGAATGTTTACACATGAAAATGCTCTGCGCGCGTTGGGTGCCGCGTTTCTTAACAATTGATCAATTACGCGCAATAAGAAGGATTTTTTGAGGCGATTTGTGACAATGGATGAAACATGGATCCACCACTGCACACCTGAGTCCAACCGGCAGTCGGCAGAGTGGTTATTACCTGTTGAAAGTCGTCCGAAGCGCCCAAAGACGCAACAATCAGCTAGCACGGTTTTAGCCAGTATTTTTTGGGATGCGAACGGGATAATATTCATTGACTACCTTAAACATGGAAAAATAATTAACAAACAATATTACTGTGCATTACTGGGTCGATTGGACATGGAGTGCAAGGCAAAACGACCGCGCATATCAAAGAAAAAACTGCTCTTTCATCATTACAACGCTCAAGATCATTCTGCTCGCGATACGACCAATATATTGAAGGAATAGCGCAACGAATTGATTCCCCACCCACCGTATTCTAGAGACCTAGTCCCCAGCGACTATTTTCTGTTTCTAGAATTGAAAACGTAGCTTGCTGGCAAGAGATTTTACTCAGGACTTGAGGTGCAGCACTATAAAAACGGCATTGAAATGTTAGAGGACCAATGCAATAAGTGCATTGCTATAAATGGAGATTATGTCGAAGAATAAAACAGTTTTTCATTACTTCCTTTTCATGTTAGTCTTAGGTGCATAGGACTTTAAGAGTGCTCGCAAAAATGTTCGGGTGAGTGAATCGAGGGGTGTGAGGCAAGTTGTCACCCCGATCCAACGAGCTAAGCACGGCTAGCTGGGCGGACCGCTCACCTCTTCACAACGCTCAATACAATTCATGTCCTCATGCTATCTTTTGATGGCATACATGAATTTTGTTATGTACCAAAAATGGCCATAACTACCTAAAATGATCATTAAATAAAATAACATAATTTATACAAATTGAATATAATTACTTAAATAAAATATTCAATCATTGAGAAATTATTTCAGTTACTTCAAACGGATGTAGCTAAATTAGCCTAAACGGCAATTCGCGACAAACAAATCGCTCAAGTTACCGCGCAATTCTTTCCCAGGATATTTGTAGTGCATTGGTAAGTTAAAAACTAATTGAGCATTAAAATCGATAAGGTACCGAACGAAATTAAGTCCATTCCCAGCTAAAGGTACCTTACCATACATCTTGCCCAGGAATACGGGAGGAAGATACAAAAAGTAGAAAAAAGCTCTGAAAGCTTTCCTCATGTATGTCGTCTTGATCGGGTGATCGCCCTACATCGTCTTCTGCCTGTACAAGAGAGGCAGAAAATTTGACGAAAGAAAAGCTTAATGTAGAAATGTAGGTGCGCTTAATCCAATGAATAAAGCAGAGAGTAAAACGAGTTTGGTTCTAATCGCGAAGAAGTTAAGTGGCAGATTATCGAGAGTCTATGTTAACCTCATTAGAATCTGGACTTAATCTGAGTCAAGTACGTTTGTCGTGTGTGTTTGGTCAACCTGCGGTCGTAAAAATTAAGTGAAGCTTTTATAAGATAAGCAAATACGAAATTTAAATCGAGTGTGTAACTTTTATAAAATAATCGAGCACATAAGTGTCCTTATAATGAATAACATTGTCATCAAGTTAAGACAAGTGTAGAAATAGAAGCAAGTAAGTGTAAATTAAATATATGTGTAGAAAAGGAATTATATATACGTGTAAACTGAAATTCAGTGTGAAAAAGGAATAAAATAAAAGTTTGTTAAAAAGAGAAATTGGTTGTTTGGTGACAAGGTATACAGCGTTCAAGGACTCCAGTGGTGATCTCCGTTAAGTATTTAACAAATTGGCCCAGCCGGAAGGGTTGAGGAAGCTCTGTTCGTAGAACTGTAAAGGCCTTTAAACCCTCAATCTTGCATACAAATCTACGACGGATAATCATTGACCCCTGTTGAGTCGTTAATTGCTTCATCCCTGCCCATAAGACACCTGACGTAAAAGCAGGACCTGGAGATTCCGCCACCCTTTAATGAGACGAGCGGGAAGTTAATAAACAACCCTTCTCAAATTGGTGGATTCCATATGATTATGTAATTTTTAGGAGTAATTTGGCATATAATGTCCGGCAGTGGAATCGAAGAATGTCACCACTAATATGATTAATAGTCATGCATATTCTCGAGCTATTAGAACCCATAATTTGACGCAAGTGGCACTGTCTTTGTTGATCCTTGAAGATGACACTTACTTCACCTCCGATGAAAAAGAGAAGTTATTGGAAATCTACAACCAGTTTGAAAAGAGGGAGCTTTCTGAGCTCGAAGTGAGAGAATCATCACTGGTTGAAAAGCTATCGAATGCATTTTCGCAAACTTTACAAAGTAAAGACGAATCTCACGTGGGTTCAGTATTTCAAACTTGTCAATATCGTTCATTACTATATAAAAGCAGAGAGAACAGGAAATGTTGCACTTCATTTGCAAAGTTTACGAGAGATGATTCAGTTCTTTCACGCTTCTGGTAAATATAACTATGACTTTCACATTTTTTCAGGGCACTTATCAAATATAAATAGGGCGGAGCAGTAGCCTACCTAGTTTAGTCGTGATTTAAACTGTGAAGTGTTTACATGTGATACTGCGAATAGTTAGTTGTATTTTAACCCGTGAAGCAATAAGTGTAAATAAGTGAAGTGAAACGGTATATTGTGAAGAAATATTGTCAAGAAAATTGTGCATAGAATTAATCAATAAAGTGAAGAAAAATTGTGAACATTTGTGACCGTAAATAAGTGTCTTAATTAATCCGTCGAGCCCGAAGAGCCCCATTCACGTTACAGTATTTTACTTTTTTTCCTTCTATATATTAAGTGAATAGGTAACACCCCTTCCTTTAGATGGTAAGCATTTTGCCAGATCTCATAATTTTATACTGTACCAAGTTTAAAGTGGAACGTGTACTTGCACGAATTCTATGACCAGCAGAGTTTCTAATTGGATACAGAAAAATTGTTCAGATTTATCACTCAGTAGGTCTGCATCGTTTTCATCGATACATTCATTAAATGAAGGAAATACACCTGGTCAAAAGCAACAGGTTTGTGAAGTTAAGCCTTATTTTGTATAAAATGTTTAACTGCTTACAAATCGTATTATCTTAGGACTTGAAGGAAATTTTAAATGCATCCTCACTTGTATGCGAATTACTGAACTTTTTCGAGACAAACAGTAAATTGTTGGTAAAACATCAAGGCATTTTGGTTGATTTGATTGTAGAAGATCATCGGCGAAATTGAAATCAATTGTCCAGCGGAAAGATAGAAAAACTTTCCAAGGAATTATGTAAAATATTCCCATCTGAAACATATTTTATTCCACGCTGCGGAAAGGTTAGTCCTTAGGTAAAATTGTATGACAAGTACAGGAATTTAAGAAAAAAATTCACGAAACTTGGGTTAATAAAGTCTTTCTCAAAAAAATATTATTCTAGTTATTTTATTCGTGTTGCTCTAAACTCGAAACTTTTCAGATGGTGCTGAAATTAATAAAATTTGGCTAAAAACAACTGGGATGATATTCTACGAAAGCAGGATTCAACTAAGGTTTCTCGGAGAAAGGAAATTCTTGAATCAATCACTTTTAAAAGACTCCAGAGCTCCATCCCTTGTAAGTAAATAAAGTTTGACCCTCTACTAATAAATTATATAAAATGTTCACTATCAGATGTGGATGGCCGTCAGCCATCAGGTACATAGGGGGAATAACATGTAACCCTCTGTTATGGTCGCTAGGTAGCGGTACCTACAGTGGTCATGTAACACCTGACCACCGGCTATATGAGCAAAAATCCCTACACCCGGTACAATCTCGGAATGCTATGTCCGTCAATCTTACCAAATCCCGGCTCTGCTCTAAAATCGCATGAATATTCAAAAGATTCGGCTCCTATAGCCGAATCTAAGACCCCCCTCGAATTGTCGTACCTGAAAAAACACCTGAAAATCAAAATACCTACGGTTATATACAGGGGCATACTCAGAGACAGCGGGCAAATACATTTTAAAATTACGCCTCAAACTCTGACATCAATATATAGGAAGCCGAGAGAATAATTTAAGTCAATTTAATTATTTTCCCAACAATCCTCGACTCCCGAAAACAAAATTACTTAATTACTTCTAATAAGAATGTAACCGCTTCCTAACAGCATCAAAATTAAATTTCCGCCTACCTACGGTACCACTAACGTGACGAGACCGAAAAATCCTCAGCCACCTGTAAAAAGAAAGCAAAATTACAACCGAAAATGGCCCGGCTGCAAAAATAATTCTAAAAAATAGAATTCCCCTCAAGCCAAAGCAGCAAAATTGCAACTGATTTGCAATGAAAATTGAACATCTGGCTGAAATGAAAAAGAGCCAAACCGTTTACGCCGTTGCCAGAGCATGAAAAGTTGAATGCCGGCAGCGGGAAGATGTGAGGGTGTGCGTATCTTCTGCCGGCAATAAGTTGCTGGATTAGCGCGAAGAGTGGAGACAGTTCAGTTCTGGATTGAATTGAGTTACAAGTAACTCGTCGCGGGGATTTTTTTCGGTTTGTCGCGGTGTCGTTAAAGAATGAGAAATAATTCAAAACAACGAGAAATAAAAGTGAAAGCATAAAATTATAATGAAATAAAATGAAATTATCAAATTATAAAGATTCAATGAAAGACAAGTGTTAAAACATTAAAATTATAAAGAAATAAAGTAAAAGCATAAAATTATTAAGGAAACAACGAAAAGTAAGTGCAAAATCCTAAAATTATAGAGGAACAAAAATGAAATTAACAAAATATAAAGAAACCAGAACTAAATTATAAAATTATAACGAAACAAAAGTGAAATTATCAAATTATAAAGAAACGAAAGGAAACCAGAGTAAAATCATAAGATTATAAGGAAACCAAAAGTGAAATCGTAAAATTATAAAGAAACGAAAGAAAGCCAGAGTGAAATTATAAAATTTTAAAGAAACCAAAAGTGAAATCGTAAAATTATAAAAAGACAACGAAAATTAATTGTGAAATCCGAAAATCATAAGGAAACTTAAAGTGAAAATTTCGTAGCTGAAAGACAAAGAAGAAAACTAAAAGTAAAAAATGATAAAATAAGGAAAACTTCTTAGCGGAAAGGAAAAGAAGTAAACTAAAAGTGAAAAATGATTTAAATAAGGAAAACTTAAGTGGAAATTTTTGCGGAAGGAAAAAGAAGAAAATTGAAACATAAAGAAACAGAAGTAAACTAAAAGTGAAAAATGAATTAAATAAGGAACGTACGGTGTACGTACCGTAACTATGTACACTGTTGGTAGTGCGGCTACAACCTCCTCGTGGTGGCGGCTGGTAACAGACTCCTGGTACGGTGTTGTCTCTGCCAGGGGTTTCTGGCTAATTATAGTCGTGCGGAAAGAAGAAATTCTCTTAATTGGTTACTGCCGTATAGAGCAGTGATGTCCAAACCTATGCCCGCGGGCAAGTGAGCTTTTGAGTTTTTAAATTCGTATATGCACTTGTTTGGTTGTATTCGGTTTACTGTTTTTGCGTTTTTAATCATTAAAGTATGCCAAAGTTAAAAAAAATCTTCATATTAAAGTTGTTTTATAAGCAATTATACAATATCTTAATATATACACCCTTTCGCAAACATTTTAAGGTTCTAAATTAAAGATACAGTACGAAATGCTTCTAAAGCTTTAAAGCACTCCTCACATTAAATAGTGTGAGTTTGGACATCACTGGTATAGAGGCACCGAGCCCATCGGGGTCGCTATGCAATCAGAGCTCTCACCCGAACCTGGCAGGGAGACGGTCGTGTATGCTCCTGCATGGACGATGCAGTGAGCCGAGGAGGGGGTATAGCTGGAGGTTGAGGTGAACGTCTACCTGCGGGATTCGGGATCCAACACGCCTCTTTGCTTCACTCGTAGCCTTGAGGAACTGCGGCCCTGGGGACTAGCGCACCCTAGGTCTAGGGAGAACACCCGCTCTGATCCTGAAGTCAGGCGGGAACGTGGGGGGGGGGGTCATCGGAAAGCCTACGGAACCTTCGGAGTCAGGTCACTGGTGATTCGGGTCCTGTTCGAAGAGGGGAAAGGACGGTCGGAAGGGGAGGGTTCCCCTATAGGTACGGGTGTAGCGGGAGGCGTAACGCTGGCGGTTGCCTCGGCTGTGGTCCGAGAACGCGAACCCGTGGCCGAATTATAACAATTACTTAACTATGGAATCTAAAATTAATCAAACGGAGGGAAGAGATTTAGTAGGGGATGAGGAGAGGAGGGACAGCACGCCTGTCAATCCCGTCGAGAGGAGATCGCGGATGCTCCGCTACCGGTACTACAAACACCGGTGGAGCGGGCACGTTCCTGGCCGGCCCTTCCTCCACCGGCTCTAGAGCTTGGGGAGGGGACTTGGTAGAGGGTGGGAAGGGAAACGGTAGCACGCCGGTTAACCCCTTCAGAAGGAGCTCGAGAGTGCTTCGTTCACCGGTGCTACAATCACCGGCGGAACGGATTCGTCCGGCACCGGCGGCCGACACGGCTCGGGCGGACTTCCCTCCACCGGTATTGGAACCGGACAGGTTGGAGGCTATCGAGGCCCGCATGAAGAGGGGGTTCCTACAGATGAGGGGCCTCATTAAGGATATTCTGGCAGCTCTTAAGAAGCAGCCAAACATCTCCAAGGTCGTGAAGGATTTATTTATTATATTCACTGCCTTAATTTAGTCACATTTTGGTTACATTTGCTCTTTATTTCTTTTGCTGTCAAGTTGTAACAATTGTTTTGCCCCCCCCCCCCCCCCCCCCCCCCCCTTTTAAATGATGAACTGAACGAACACTTAAATAAATAGTCCGCCTCTCTCTTTTCTCTCTCTATCAACCAACACGTCATGTGGTAATTTATACGATCACGGTTGCCATGTGGTAGATTATGTTCTTCTTACAATCTTCTCAGTAGATTTGTATGATTCCGTCGTCACCTGTAAAAAACCCTGGGAGCAGCCACTAAGGCTGTAGATCCACTGGAGCAGCTAAAATAGCTGTAACTCCAAAGCTAAAGGAATTAGTCTAAGCTGGAGCAGCTATAAAGCTGTAGCTCCACTCAATTAAAAGAGGTTTTCAGACTTATTCGATTTATTGAATAAAGCTACGGTTTATATACAAATTGTCTGACGCTAAAATGCTTATCCTAGAGTATGGACTTTGACCATGCTCATAATTGCAGCATATCTTGATTCTTGTTTTGATTTTAATTATTACCAAAGAAAGTATCGGAAAAAATTGCAAGTAAGCATTGCTTTAATCGCCACGAGTTTGTTGACCGTCTAATGCTGTTTCTTTAGGTGAGCCAAGCGCTTATTTTGTTTACCTGTAGGTAGAAGAAGATCTATGATGCACTCACTTGGGTTGGCGATAGAGCTTTTCCCATTAATGTTTATTGTTTATACTTGTTGTTTACACTCGATTCCAGTGCCGCCGACCGAACAGTAACGTAGATCAGGAAATTGTGCACAGCACTTTGAGTGAAGCGAGCTCATGTTTACTTTTTAAAGTAATTGGCATCTGAAGTGCATTGGCCAGTGGGGATTAATGATGTGGTATATTAAAGGAGGGAAACTTCCGCCCCCCCCCCCCCCCCCCATCCGACGACCTTAGCACGGACCACTCTTCTTTGGCCATTGGAACATAGCCTGCACGGCGATAACAACACTCACCCTGGTATTCCTGTAACCTTCCTTTTCCCTTTGGTTGTGAATCTCGACTTAGTTGTGGCAAGCATCCTAGTTGTGCTCACAAGGTAATAAGATGTATAGGATTGTTGTATTCCGTTCAGGTGTAGATTTGTCTCATAGGCAAATCTTTATCACGGAAGCAGAAGTCACACCGATGGAAAAACAAAGTAGTGAAAATCGTCTGGTGTTAAAAAGTTTTGCTACTGTGGCGAAACACCTGTGCAAAGTCCAGATTCTTCTTCTTCTACCCGGAAGAAGAATGTTGACCAACACATTTTTAAGTTTTTCTTAAAACAGAGTCATCATTTATGATCACTTAAAAATGCTGCAAAAACAAACCAAAGAATGTTTTATCGGGGTAAGTTCGGTCGTTAAATTAAAAGGAGGGTTAAGTGAAAAATAATTAAGGTTGTTAAATTAAAAGGAGAGTTATGTGAAAACTAATTAAGAGAATTAAGTGAAAAATAATTAAGATTGTTAAATTAAAGGGAGAGTTAAGTGAACACTAGTTAAGGTTGTGAGATAAAAGAAAACTGAGAGTAATAAATAAAAGAAAAAAAGGAGAAACTGTTAAAGCTTTTGAGTTTGGTGTAATTTAACAAACATCCCCCATTAATAATCAACAGGGCCATGACTTACTGCTTGCCTTTTGAATGAAAATTTGGTTTGTGACTAAAATTTCACGTTTAATCAAAGATTTCTTGTTATTTCGGTTAATAAAGTGTACATATTTTTACCTTATTGGAAAGATAATAAAGTGCTGTGAAAATTGCAAAAATTTAGTGTTCGACTAAAAATAAAATAAGTTTGCGAGAAACAAATTAACGTATTTACTACGGAACTCTATTTATCTAAATAACAAATGTTATTTGGAATTTGGTAACATGGAAAAAGAATGTTCGTAAAGTTAAGCTTTTATTTACTAATTAAGAAGTTGTGAAAACGGAAAGCAATGATCGGGTTTATTCATAAACGAAAGTTGCAGCTAAACAGCGTTAATTGCTGAATAAGGCAGCTACAATGCCATATTTCCCATAACTTAAAGTAAAAAAACCACAGAGTGCAGTAATTATTAATTTTTCTCAATTTCGCTAATACTAATCACAAAAATTAACTTTTTTGGGTCATATCTGCATATAGGACTAAAAACAATTTATAACTTATAGTAAGTAAGTTACTATAACATTTTATTACTTTCAAACATTTTGTTTTAATGTTGGCGCATTTAAATTTTTAAATTCCTTACACACATTTCGACAATTAATAATTTTTGTTGTAATGAGTCGCTATACACTCATTCCCAATTTCATATTTTTTCTTCCTAAAATTCATTACATATTTCTGAGTCGCTAAATGCACCCATTGCCAAACTCATATTTTTCTAAATTCATGATGCATATTTCCTGAAATCATATTTCTTCAATTAAAGGGGGGAGATACCTTTAGAATTTTCAAAAAATTGAATTTTTTTTTCATAATTCGAATATATAATATGTTAAAAATATACTGTTAAAAGGAAACATCTAAATATTGAATATAAATGGAGTTATTGTTAAAAATTGGAGTTATTGTGTACCTGCAGGTATACGAAACGAAAGTTATTCGAGCAGTTGAGTCAGTTTAACTCCAAACTTTATCGTGTGCAGTTGAATTTTCTAAAGTAAATTTTCTAAAATAAAATGCCAAACTATCCTAAAGGAACGCGAGGTAACATCGCTCGCAAAAATTCTGTAAAAAGACATTACCAGGGAAATCAATTTACCGATAAGGATGGGAAGGATTTAAGGCCGAGTATAAGTGACGGTATACGTGCAAGTGCGAGTGAAAAAAAAAATTAAAAACTGACAGTTGTGACGATATTCGTACTAATCCTTTGCACGGATACAGAATTATTGAATTCTTCACAGTTAATACTGCGCTATCAGAATTTTTAATTTGTTCTGTATGCAAGCAGAAAATAAGTTTTGGAGAGTCAGGAGCGAGAGGCCTAGGTTTCATGATTGTTGCTACGTGTCGGTGTGGCAATAGAGAAATAAACCTCTCATTCATACTGGTTACGAAATAAATAGAAGAATAGTGTTAGTTATGAGACTGTTAGGTATTGCAAAAGAAAGAATAAATATATTTTGTAATCTTATGGACATCTGCACTGGATTGAGTCACAGCAGTAACAGTCAAATCATTGAACATGTTCTTACAGCTTCAAAATCGTCATTTGATTTTTTTTCTCAAAAAGCTGTTGATAAGAGATTGAAAAAAATCTCGAATAAGGAAGAGAAGAAAAACACCTCAAAGTTTCTGGTGACGGTACGTGGAAAAAACGTGGATTCAAATCATTGTATGGCGTTACAACGCTCATAGGATATTACTCCGGTAAAGTGATTGATTTATTTGTCAAAAGCAGTTATTGTCATGGTTGTTCAGCTTGGAAAAATAAAACTCATACTGAAGAATATCGTAAATGGTTTGAGGATCACGAAGAAGACTGTATGAAGAATCACGAGGGCTCATCTGGACAAATGGAGGTTGATTCTGTGCAAGAAAAGTTTTTGAGATCGGAAGAAAAATTTGGTGTGAAATATTCAAATTACATAGGTTATGTAGATTCTAAAACTTTCAAGGCAATTTTAGATTGTAAACCTTATGGTGATGATTTGACTGTTGTGAGAAGTGAGTGTGTTGGCCACGTTGAGAAGAGACTGCGAAACGTAAGAAAAGATAAAAAAAACTTTCAGGAAAAGGGAAGTTGACAGAAAACGTTATAAAAAAACTTACAAAATATTATGGTTTAAGTATTCGAAGAAACGTTAATAGCGTGGAAGATATGAAACAAGAAATTATGGCTACTTGGCGACGATATAAAACAATATCTTCTACCAATTTACGAAGATTTGTCCAGAGATGATTTACTGGAAAGATACTTGGGTGGCCATACCCAGAATTCCAACGTAAGTTTCAATGCGACAATTTGTCGAATATGTCCGAAGCACCTCAATTCTGGGCTACAAATTGTTGAAATTTCAGCTTTCATTGCTGCTGGTATATTTAATGAAGGCTACACCTGAATTCTCAAAGTTATGAACGAGCTGGGTATAATTTTTGGCACCTATTGTAAAGTTTTCGCCGAAAATACCGATGAGGCACGAAAAGTGAAACAGAACCGGATGAGTCTTTCCGAAACAAAAGCAGCTCGTACAGCTCGAAAACAGCAGCAGCTCGAAGATAATCAGCTTTTTGAGGAGGCCGAAGGTTTATTGTATGGACCCGAAATCGCCGATTGATCGGTAAGTCACTTTAACTTATAGTTATACCGTATCGAAACTTTGAACGCGATTGTCTCGAAACTGTATTTTCAAAAACTGCTCGTGCTGTAACTCAAAAAGTTATTGACCGATTAGGCTAAAATATTCAGAGGTTTCTCTTTATAGCGCTGTTATGTACCTAAAAATGGTCACCTAAAATAAAATATTATTGAATAATAATAATAATAATAATTTGACTGAATAGTAAAATTGATTATGAAAATGAAATATTCAATCATTAAAAAATTATTTCAGTTGCATCAAACGGATGTAACTAAATTCGCCTAAATGGCATAAATTATTTCAATTCGCGACAAACAAATCGCTCAAGTTACCGCGCATTCCTTTCCCAGGAAATTTGTAGCGCATTGGTAACTGAAAAATGCTAATTATGCATTTAAGCAGATATGGTACCGAACGAAATTAAATTCATTCCCAGATAAAGGTGCCTATCTCAGAGATTTCTTAACATACATCGTATCTTTCTCAGGAATTCACGAGTAAGATACAAAAAGAAGAAAAAGCTCTGGGAGCTTTCTTCATGTATGTCGTTTTGATCGCGATCTCTCGCTACATCGTCTTCGGCCTGCAAAAGAGGGACCGAAGATTAAACGAAATGAAAGCTCAAAGCTTTCTTTTCATGTAGATACGGTTGATCGAAAGAATCAACCAAGGGATTCGAAGAGTTTTGTTTTGGTCGCGATCAAGGCGAGTCGCGATTAGTGAGTCTGGTGTTAACGGCGAAGCGGTTAAGTCGCGGATTTTAAAAAAAGAAAGTCTGCTTTAAAGTGGAACGGGTGATCACAGTGCGGTGTAAAATAAGTTTGAGTTTTATAAATAAATGTTCAGTGTAATCATTATTGGAAGATAAGCTTAGTGTTACAAATAATTGTTAATTTCATACGATGAACGAATAGTTTTTTTGTTACAAATAAATGTAAGTCACATACTATGGACGATAAGTTCAAATGTTACAAGTAATTGTTAATTAATAAGTTTTAATTGTATAAATAAATGTTCAATGTTATTATTAAAAAATACTAAGTGCTTGATTTATATCCAAATAATTAAACTAAATAAAGACAACTAAGTATTTACACGTTAAGTGATTACTGTGCGTATGAAATTAAACAATTCCACTACTACGCTAATAAATTACTTTGTATTGGAAGTGTTACAATAGTCAATGGTGGTTTGATTTTACGCCAGCCCGGTAAGAAAAGAATCCCTGTTCACAACAGTGCTATCGAAAGGATGTACCTAAAAGGGTTAATAAATAATTTTTTTGGGGTCAAAACTGTTGAAAAATAGCCAAAAATCTGGACCTTTGATTAAACAGCCGATATAAATTTTAATTTTTAACTTTTTTATTATTTTATAGGTTTATCCTTCCCTTAAATATATCAGAAATCGAAAAAAGAACTTTTTTATTTCAGATAAATAGAAAAATGTTGACAGCTGTAGCAGTTTTCGATGCCTCGCAGCAGACGCTTGAAGAAATATTCTGCAGAGCCGCCATTTTGTAAAAAAAAAATCACATGTTTTTTACACTTTAATAATGTATCAAAAAGATGTCAAAATTAATAAATGATCAAATTATTTTATCACCTTGAAAAAAATTCATTAAAATTGACTGATTTCACCCGTTCTAAAGGTATCTCCCCCCTTAATGATTTCCACATTTCTCCTAAAATATTCTTTTGTGCAAGTGCCCATATTACCTATGAGCAAAATTACCCTCATCATATGGCAGCAAATAAATTCTTAAAATAAATCGCTGTCGCATCTAATGTGTTAATTTATTGACCTTTGCAATATTGCCAAATTGCATT
The DNA here is from genome assembly GCA_964036015.1 of Leptarthrus brevirostris. Lineage (NCBI taxonomy): Eukaryota > Metazoa > Arthropoda > Insecta > Diptera > Asilidae > Leptarthrus > Leptarthrus brevirostris. The sequence continues at coordinate 108,552,389 of OZ038374.1, read as the reverse complement.
TCTCAACTCATTAAAGTACATAATTGTCTAAGTCAGCATGGTAGATCTATTGCACATATGACAACAGGGGAAGATCCCACTCACTTGCAATATATGGACCTTGCACTCAGTTGAAATATATGGACTTTGCACTCATGGGTTCTATATGAAATTTTATGTTTTCACTTAGGTAATGAATTTTCGATCTTAAAAAAAATAAAAGCAGCGACCGAGAATCGTGCCAGCGATTTTTAAATCATTAGTTTTCTTTAAGTCAACCAAATAAGAGTGTCCCCAATCAGTGGTAAGGCCTCTTATTTGATAAAAGTGTATCAGTATAAAAAGAAATTAAAGAACAAAAACCTGAATGATATGAATATCAATAGATTTTAACAAGTTTATTTAAAGTAAAAAATAAATAGAATTGTTTAACCGTCAAGGTCGTGTTTTTCTAAACTAAACTAACGTCAATTTCAAGGCAGGTGAACTTCTCCTGATAAAGGAAAGCACTTCCGTGTCCTTGTCGCAAAAGAAGCGACCAAACGTGTTTTATTTTCTCTTTGAGAAATCCGAGGCAAGTTATCCAAGTATTCTGAGCCATATGCTATTGAAGCAACTTAGCTAAATATCTGTTTAAGACTTCAGCCTTATAGCCAGATACATTTTTCACCTTAATAATTCCTTTTTTTTGACATGGTGTCACAACATCGCTAGTGCCTTCAAACATAACATAGCGACCCTGCCCTTGCTAACCAAGAAAATATGGAAACTAGAAATTGAAATTTAAACAATTGTAAGAAAAAATCAACAAGGAAATAAGCAAATCGCTGAAGAAAAACCACGAGCTGGACCCATGCCTACTCCAATTGAAAAATGCAATCTTAGAGTTGATACTTCAAAATGCAAGGCAGATTATGATTACTCAAGTAATACCCAATACGTTCGAAACATACAAGGCCGATTCTGAAGGAAAAACTAAAATTGCTAATAATGTTAAAATTACATCTGAAGAAAGAGCTGTTTCTTTAAGTACTTGCCACCCTGTACTAATGCCCCATCATCGCCTAGACTTGTAACAGCGCCACAAAGCTGATGTTTTTGTTCGGGCGATCAACGTCACTGAGTATGCATTGCCTCAGATCGTTCATTGGGATGACGGCATTTGGCAAGCCGTTCTCCCTAGACGACATCCGAATACAACATATAGATAATATAATGGTCTCCATATGCACAAAGACTTTAAAGTGAGGTTTATTTTGCACATGACTTTACTAAAACTGAAATCTTAGCCAATATAGTTTTTTTTTGAATTTTATGAGTATTTACTATGTAGTAAATTTACATTTACAGTACTATTGTAATTTAATTACTATATGAAAGAGGAATCCTCTGATGTTTCAAGTACTATATCATATTTATCAGAAGGATCGTGATCTTCTCCATTATCAGATAAAACTTTGGATATTGAGTTCATAAATGGCGAAGTGCAAAACGTGCTTAGAACTACTCTTCCAAGTAAGTCTGTTAGCACTGAGTACATAAGTCTAGAAACATAGAGGGTTTATGAAGAAGTGCAGCATATATTATAAATTTAAATATCTTTATTAATTATTATTTCAGTTTTTGAACTCCCCAATTTTGACTGACTTTAGTAATAAATTAGGATCAAATAACGTTTAAGATTACTTGAAGACTGCAAATGGAAGTAAAGTTTCTAAATATTATAAAATTAACAAAAAGCTTTCTAATAAAGAAAAAAACCTTTAAGCTAATGTTGTAGTTCACAAAGAATTTGAACTTGGCAAAGATAATTTTAAAATAAGTACTAATCGCTTTCAGTGCTTAGCAAAACAGATTATTGATATATTTCCGACAGAAAGTGAGGAATAATATTACATGCCATATGAACCAAAGACCAACATATTATCTTCCGGAAAAACGTAGTTTACGTCAGAATACTGCAACGGCAATAATCACGAAAGCAAACACTTTAGAGGTACCAGCAAAAGAGTTATATTTTTCTTGAAAAACAATTTGCAACTAATCGAGAAAATTCAAGCATATTGGAAAGATACGCATGAGTACCGCTTAAACTTACTAAAGTCATCTTCTTCAACACTGTAATGAGTGGCGGTCCATCATCTTCATTAGTACCATATGGCCACTCATTACTTCCCTCATCTGTACCTAAGCATGCAACATCTTGCAGAAATTCGGATATGCACATTTCACTTACAGACGACTATTTGTTTGCATCATCGTTTCCACACGGCTCTGTTTTTAAAAATGTAGTAGGATATTAATTTCAACACCGATTTTGGCACTTTGACAATTTGGGTGGGAGAATCCTGATAAATTGACTTGCTCGATATAGAATAGGGGTCAGTGCAAAAGGTTGCTACTTCCTAAGCTATGACTTTGAACAATTATATCCACATAGTATTAATAATTTGTTTATAGATTGACCAACAGTTAACAAAAAACTAATACAAAAAGCTTAAGATAATTATATTGAAAACGATTTAACGAGTTTCTTCTTACTACCTCGATTTTTACGATCTTTCTGATACAACCGGAAAAGGGACAGTTTAAGGAGAATACAGTACAAACTTCAAGAGATTTCTGAATCTTTTACGATTCTGGACTGTACCAGCGGCATGAAGGAATAGTGTCAAAAGAGCTCGTAGTAAAATTGTGAGAATTAGCTAGAGAAAGTTCAATTAGGAAAAGTATACAGAAGTGTGAAAGACACCATCTTGAGTGGTGAAAAAGATAGCAGGAGAAAATACTCCAGGATTGTTACAATAACTAAATAACGTGAGAGTGAACATAATGTAATGTGAGACTAGATAATAAACTGCGCCATCTGGGAATTATAAAATGAAGTATATCTGTGCAACGCGGTTGTGAACGCACCCCTATAGTTTTGTGCTTACCAATCGCTTGTTCTGGTTACGACTCTGATATGCCGCGCTAACTTCTCGGGAAGAGGAAGAAGAAGGTACCTTTACATTGTCAAAAAATAAGCTGGAAAGAACACGAGCACAAAAGGTAAGTGGAATATTTTCACATTTAAGTGCCATTTTAATCCAAGCCATTCTAGTTTGGATAAATGGATAACTCGATTAATCTAATTTACAGCACTTTATAAAAGAGCCAAAATTGCTGATTTTATCAAAACCAGCATCCGTAAAGAACCGAAGTTATAATCGAGAGACACGAGTTACGTATATAGATACGCAACGTGACTTGAGGCAAGAGGAAATTCCAAAATTATCAAATTCCTATAAAATAAAAACCAAGCCGAAACCTATGGCATGGTAATAAAAGACCTTCAATTAACTTTCCCACATTACAAAACACATATTCAGCAAGTTGCATTAAAAAGCTCTCAAGTAACGATCCCACAGTCTAACAGATAAAGCAGTAATTTTCAGTAAAAGTTCATCTTACTGAATATGCAAAGAAATATGAGTTTCCGTCTAACCATAGAATGCTTACCTTGCAAAGTACAAAACGAAATCAAGGTTCAAGAATATAGAATGAAAAACAGTTAGTTATCGTCGAGATTTACAACTGAAAAGATCGGGAAAGTTAAACGTTATAAGAATATTAAGAAAGTAATTAAATAAGCTAAAAGTGTTATAACAAATTATATTCAATTAAACAAAAGTATTGTAATCAATTATATGTATACCGATAACTCAATTAAATAAAGTGAATATTTCTATGTGAAAGAAACGGTTGTGTTTTAATTAAGACATTCTGATTGAGGTGAATACGAATTGTGGTTATCTTTGAGTAAATATATATATGAAATAATTAACTCACGCAAGCAGTGACGCCCACGATTATAAGAGGGGTCCCTCCACGATTAAGTGCTACAAAAAAACTGAAATCTTAGCCAATATAGTTTTTTTGCATTTCATGAGTATTTACTATGTAGTAAATTTACATTTACAGTACTATTGTAATTTAATTACTATATGAAAGAGGAATCCTCTGATGTTTTAAGTACCATATAATATTTGTTAGAAGGATCGTGATCTTCTCCATTATCAGATAAAACTTTGGATATTGAGTTCATAAATGGCGAAGTGCAAAACGTGCTTAGAACTACTCTTCCAAGTAAGTCTGTTAGCACTGAGTACATAAGTCTAGAAGCATAGAGGGTTTATGAAGAAGTGCAGCATATATTATAAATTTGAATATCTTTATTACATAATTATTATTTCATTTTTTGAACTCCCCAATTTTGACTGATTCTAGTAATAAATTAGGCTCAAATTAAGTGCTATAAATCAAACAAAAAGCGGGAATACATTAAGCACATCAAAATAAAATAACTGAGGCATAAATGTATCTTGATGGCACGATAATCTCGCCAATTGCAGACCATTTTTGGCCCACGCACGTTCAGTCTCTCTGATTAGGTGAAAGGGTGGTGGTCGGCTATCACCGACTCTCCAACATCTTGCGAACCACCAGGGAACACACAAAATGGTAAAACTTTTCATATTGCCAATGAGAACGTCATGGAATTTCTTTCCTGTTTTTTTAGAACCATCAGTAATAAACAACAGGTGCTGGAGATAACGACCCAGTTGAGAAGTACTCGCCATCAGCTTAACACCCCTGGCCGGTCAGGCCCCAACAAGCAATGGGAAAGCACCCCAATCAATCAGGGAAGTCTTTTAATACAGTGAGTTAAACCGCTTTAATTATTTTAACAAGACATTTAAAATTCAATGAGATTTACGTAAAGTGTATACGATTTACGAGACTAGTTATATTTGTACAAAATTGCGAAAAGAATTCTTTGTAAAGGCATAGGCTAGGCTTGTGAGAGGTGATTTAATCAGTAAAATTGGGACAAGTAGCCCAATTAGTATTGCTAGAGATAAAGTAAAATAATTGTTTAGCAAGTTAGCTCTAATGCAGCCATTTACCTTAAAGAATTAAGATTGGAAATTAACAAGTGAATTAACAAGATGATACCGCATAGGGAAACGTGTAGAGATTTGGATTGTATAATTTTGATTAGAAATTGTTTAAGAATGGATAACCAATCAATCTTTTATAGTGTTTGAATTTTTTTTTTTTTGAAATTCTTTTGCAAGACGCGACTTGTATGACTAGGTCACATGTTTTTTTTCTCTTTAACTAGCGACTAGAGTTTAAGTGGATTTATTTATTGGACTATTGCATATGCATGTCTTGTTTCGCGCGAGTTACATACTTGAATATGCAACGTGACATCCAGCTACCCAGCTCATTAGATAAACCTGAGACAATATCTCAAGTGCCAGCCAAAACAAAATCAATGGGATGGTAAAGTCATGAGAAAAGCTCTTGACTAAAAATTCCCACATTGCAAGCTGCATCAGCAGTAGTTTCCAAGATATGATATATCCTAAACTTACTAAGAATTTATAATAACGTGAGAAAGTAGAAAACTGACCTTGTAAAGTAGAATGTAGGAATGACAGGTCAGGACAGGAAATGACAGTCAGTTGTTCGAGAAGCTCAAATTCGTTTAGACGGGAAATTTACTTCCTAATTAATTACCAAACATTGTGTGATTGTAAGAATGTAAGAAAGTTTGTTAAGAGCCATAATGTAAAGCTTATTTTGAATAAAGTAAAAAGTTTATAAAGTGATTCCTTTTATTTAATCAAGATGTTCTGAAAGTTCTTCTCCAAGTGATTTTTCTTCGAAATTAATTAACTCGCGCGTATTTCTGCACCGACAGTAACATCCAGGTAGATATTAATGTCGATAATCTTCGGAGAAATTTAAAAGTATAACGCCTCACAAGACACATCTCGATCTTTAGGTACCGTCCGTCGAACTTTCTATTACCCAGTCAAGCTATTCTCATAAATTTAAGGTATACTCTATATGTATGATAGGAGGTTAATTAAGATTTTATTAATATTACGGATCAGTAAAAATTTTGTTTTCTTCAATGTAAGATGAAGAGCTAGTTTAATCCTAGTATTAGAGACACCATGTTCAGCTTTACCGAATATATACATGTATTATATTTTTTGATAATATGAGTTAAATAATTTTTCATTTTAGGAAACCCCCTATCAAGTTTCTTCCCTGTCTTGCTTCACTCCTCCATTCTCCCTCATTCCCCATGTTCTAAGTAAATTTATAAAAATTTGTGTTTCAGCACCCTTTACAGGTTTTGACTGCATCCTAGCCAGATGCGGGGTAGGTGTAGGTTAGAGACTGAACCATCACATAAGGGGTAGCCTTTCTTTTGTGATTTTTTTCTCGAGGGTTCAGAAAAGAGATTACACGAGCCTAGAAGGTGACTTTTCCATACTAAAGGCTGCATAAAGGTTAGAGGTCGACCAACCAAAGTATGTTGAATGTTGAATGATTCGATCTCTACCATGTACAAGAAGTGTACACACCTAAAAGACGGTAGCTTGTTGCTTCTATGTAACAACAAAAAAATTGCAGAGAAGTTCTTCAACACCAAGAAAACGCGCCCTATCCCGATAAAGGTAGAACTAAACACAAAGCTTAACTCCACTAAAGGTGCCATATACTTCCGGCGATTAAACACAATGATGTCAGCAGAGATCGCCGAAGGTTTATCGAACCAAGATGTGATAGAAGCTTATCAGGCAAATAAGACAATAGACGGTAAGCAGACCCCATCAGGATTAATAATCTTAACCTTCCACAAATTTACCCCCCCCCCCCCCCTAAATATATTAAAATAGGGTTTGAAAGAATAGAGGTTAGAGTGCCAAACCATGGGCCACACCATTAAATACTGCTCCTCGGGAGATGAAATTGCCAGACATGAGCGCTTGAGAAGCCCCACGAGGGACCTTCAACTAGAAAAGATGCGTAAACTGCAAGGTTGAAGGCCACGCATCGAACGACAGAAACTTTGTAACCAGCTGAATTGCTTGATAAGTTTTATTCTAACACTTGTTAAATCAACAATTCATCTGTACTGCATGTGGATCGAGCCTGGGCAACAGCCCTCAATGCCACAATTTCACACACATGCACTTAAGAATCACTTCGTTGCCAGATTGAAGAGGCAATTACGTCTAGAGTTCCTGGAAACGAAGGGCGACACATTCAACTGCAACTGGCAACCTTTGTGCGGAACGAAAGCCTCGTCTTTCACTTGGAATAACAGGCCGCAGACTTGCAGCAGCTTGTCCGCGAAGCTTCTCTTCGCTTTGTTATTGCTGCAAGTGCTGCTGGAAGGACAAGTCTAACGTTGGAATCAATCGTAGAACTGGGAGGATGATGGGAGCAGTTTGAAGACGGCAATGACTCTGCAGACTGGTCCCGCGGGACTCTAATCGGTTCGAAATTTCTGGGCGTTCGTTTAGAACATGCTCCCGGAGGACTAGAAAAGTGGCGAACTGCTCTACCGAGAGGGCATTTGCTTAGGAGCAGTGGTTCTCGAAGTAGGAACTTCGCCCGGTGCTGCATCTACCCTCTGGGAACACTTATACAATCATGTTCTAGTTTGATTTTTCGGTTTCGGTTCATTTTGTTCGGTTGTTTTAGATTTAGCTCTAGGTTTAGTTTCGGAATTTTTTCAAAATTTTTTAAGGAACTTTACTTCGAGCTGGCACTCACTTGGAGGCATTTTGAAATTTGTTTATTTTCTTTTTTACATGTTTTTTACAATTTTTTGCCTTCAAGTTTTAGAGCCGTTTTTACAAAACATCTTTATAGGAACGTACCTCATTTCTCATTTCTTATGTTCTTTTTGATCGTTAACTATTGTGTCTTTTTGTTTTGGATGTTGTACATTTTTTAGGGTAGCTAGAGTTTTTAGGATTTTTACATTATAATGATTGTGCCAAATAAAGTGACATTATACATAAAAAAAAAGTATTAGTATTAAGTATGGACTGTTCTAAATACCATTTCAAATTGAAAGACAGCAAAGAATTCATAAAGCACCTTAATTTACATCATAAATTTGAGAGAACATTTAAATGTATTGTATGCCCCAATTCACGTGTATTTAATAATAGAATATGTTTTAAAAGGCATATTTTTAGTCATTTTGCATCTAATAATATTATACATAGGGAACAAACGAAAGCAAATGTTTTTTTAACAACAAACAATTGCCTTTTATGAATTTGTCATTCAATTTGTATTTTAAGATATAGAAAGCATATTAAAAAATTTAAAAAATATTAACGTAGACTACAACGAACAGATTTTAAATTACGTTACGTTACGTTACGTTTAATTACGTTAACACAGTAAAATCGTTAAAATGTCTTATATTTTTTCATCATGAGTTATTCATGCAACACTTTTCTCAACCTTGTTATATGAGCCGGCACTTGCAATGATTGTGTAATGTGCATGATCACGGTGTAATGTGAGCCAATTTTTCTAAATAACTCACGCCATCTGTATGATGATGGTGCAATATGCGTTGCACTTATAATCAGAACGCAACCTTTTGACTTACGTGGTTGTCACCCCTGCTTGTTGCCATGATTGGATGTAGCCCTCCCGGAAGATGAAGAAGGCACATTCAATCGTGACAGGTGGCCTCATTAAGACACCATTAGAAGGTAAAAATTTCAAATTTTAATTCCTAAATTTATCTGAACATCAGTGCTCAGATAAATTTATAAATTTGCATACTGTGCTTGCAGGAGTTTGAAGAGGAGGAAATTCATTTCCTACTTCAGTTCTGAGCAGGAGCAATTGTGCTTTGACTGCCAAAACTGCAGTCAACAGTCGACCCTGTTTCAGTTTTGGTAAGAGTTTCTCGAGGATCACCATAAATTTGTCGAAAAAAAGACCTGGTGAGCTCCCTCCCAAGCCACCAGGGTCGGTCCTTTTTTTTATCAGTGCAAAGTTCAATTTCAAAATAAGAAGAACTTGGTAAGCACCACCCAGTAATCAGATATGCCGCCCCCGAAAAAAGGACACCGGGATAACTACAGGAAGAATACTCGGTTGTATGTCCCCGAGATATTGAGTGCTCCAGTATAAGGCCAGAGTGTAGAATATATTGTCCTGTACTTAGCTATCTCCCCTACCTAAGTTATAAAAGAATTAGTATGCTTAACATACATACTTTAAAGCTACATAAATATAAAAAAAATGTTCCGAGGACTGCCGAATAATTTTAATCAATCGATAATGATACAGTTTTTATTCAATAAAACAAAATATAAATTACAAGTTGAAAAAAAAGGTTAGCGACTATTAAAAGAAAAATCGTCACGCTAATAAAATTTAATTAAATTCAATTATAGAACAGAGAAAGATTCGAAAGTCATGTGCTACTTAAAGGACTTCTCGTAGGTATTTTGATTTTCCCTTCGTTATTATGGCCACATAAGCAACGTCATTATCTTTCCTGTCTGTCTTTCGCGTGCTAATTAGCAAAACTCTTATTGAAACAATATCAGTACAAGATAGCGATTTCTCGGTTTAAGTTTGTAATAGGGACAGCGATAGTCAAAGTACTTTACTTAATCCAATAAAGAAATGATTATAAGTTAACTTTGCAGAAATCTATTAGCTTAAATTTTTGTTTGATTAATTTTAGAAATGTAATAGCGTTAGTAGAGAAAATGGGTCTAATGTAACTCTTAGTTTATAAGGTATATATATACATATTGATCATTACGGAAGGGACCGTAAATTGTTACTAGAATTCGATAGGTCTTAAATCCTTTTTTTTGTGAATTTTGACTGTAATATACTTATAGTTTTTTTTTTCTTACAAAATGAATTTCTCATTTGATTTCAGGAACCCCATGTAGGGCGGCTAGGAACAGCAGGTGACACCAGACCTGTTGTTCTTCCTTCATATCTGTTTCTCGTTTTTTTTTATCCTTTTGTGGCAGACCTGAAGAAAGGATACCACAACGTTTCTTCGCCACAGGCACGCGAACTTGATGTGTGTCCAAGAACCCAACCCCATACCGACGAAATTTGCACGTGCTGCCAGCTAGGCGTGCCACTTGGACCTCTTGCAGCAAACATCTGCACTATGCACCAGCCTAAAGGAAAATTAATACCACCCCAGGCTCAAACCACTCTCTCATGATGTCAAATGTTTTCCAGTCCAGCTGCAACATAGTTTTGGAGATATATGAATGCACCTACCTATAGTACTCCAACCAAAATACATTTGCTACCACATCGGCAATACAGCCATCACCTCTATAATGTCAAACATTTGTTGCAACAAAATCTGGCAAAGTAAAGCTGTTTTTATCGAGCAAATAAAATGAGTGTCCTTATTTATATAGTCTTCTTAATTGAATTCATGGCAGCTCATACGGAATTTCGACATTTCATTTATTACTGACTAACGATACCTCCAAAGCGATGTGTGCTACCAAGATTTACTCGAATCGAGTTCTTGTTAAATCAAAAATAAGTGCTCGAAACGAGATACATAGTTCTACTCTGGTTTCAAGTAAGGTCGAAAAATTATTGCCGGTTCGTTGATAAATAAATTTTGTTTCTACAATTTTCTTAAAATTGATACAAGCTGTGCGAAAAGACGATTAGTGGTTGGTTTTATTGTTTGCAATTTTTATTCTGCAAGGAGATGATAGTTGTTGTTATTCAACATCGAGGACGCTACTTAGAAATACGTAATTACATTTATAGAGTTATTTCTACTTTACAAACATGGAGGTCATCAAGGTAAAATAATATTTTTGTGGATTGTTATAACGGAAAAACATTTTAATTTCAAATTTGTTTCCTTTTTTTGAATTTTCTTAGCGCCCCCATTTCGGAATACTCTGCAATATGGCGGGTCCCCCCCCCCCCAATATGGCAGCCAGCCACGCCATACTGGGAGGGGAAATAAAAACGGAGGGAAAAAGTTTCCGGGAGCAGGACAGAATGTATTAAGTGGCGGACCGATAAATTTGGGTAGTGTAACAAGTTTTGTTGCTTAAAGGAAGAAGAAAAACGTGAAAAGGTTCTTTGAAATTTTGGAATTTAACTATCAAATGTGTGCCGATGATGAAAATTAATCAACGTACAGCAAGGTAGGAAGAAACAGAGGTCAAGAAAAACAAAAAAAGAACTCGCAGAACTGTAAGTTTTCTCTTTTGTTTATTTCTTTTGCATTTATCTTCAGTAGCTATTATTCAGCATTTATAATCCAGACGTTGTGTGGAATGTTCTGGATTTTCTTTTCACGATATTAAGTCTGGCATAACATATATATTAGATAAATTGAAAAGTAGGCTCTATAGTGGAATTATACTACTTTCTAAATAAATGGCTCGCATTTTAAAAGAATGAGGTATTATTATCATTGGTATATTTATCTTTTATAGCATTATGAATCTTATTCAACCACAAATTAATATGTGTGGCCACCATTCGTTCTAATAAGAGGTCTGATATATATTATAGTAAAACTAAAGTGAAGTTCCAGACATTTATAGTTTCCGAAAAAAGTCATCTATCAAGGTTCTTTAATGAACCCTCGGTGTGCGAGATTAACTCACATTTGGCCGGATTGTTTTTTTTTTTTTGAATTATGTGAATTCTTGAATAGTAGTAAGAATTTCCTTCGTAACTGAAGAATGATCACAGTTTGCTTAGTACTTGGATTATACTTAAAATTTAATGTCATCTCGAGTTTTAACGAGCTCCCGCGTTCTTATGAAGAAGCAATCAAGCAAATAATCAGTAAATATTCAAAGTGACGGATTGAAAATTTTATGAAATAAGTATATACAACATAAATTTGCAGGAAAAATTATTGAAACCGTCAAGTTGAAATATAATGTTAGATAAATATTATCAAAATCAAGATTTAGTTTAATTGTGCTCACAACCCTCAATAAAGTACATGTCCGCATGCTGACATCTTATGTTAGCCTGTGTTACTTCAATAAAAAAACGTACAATGGGTGTAAGTTTTATAACTGGTTAAGTATTAATAGTGTTAAGTATAAGATTGAATGTGTGTTATGGGCAAGTTTGACCATAACTAATTTCAAGTACCCCATGGTGCAAGAAACCTAAAAAAATTGCCCCGTGTGCACTTCTTTAGTGCACACTGTAGCAGTAGCTACACGTATTATTATTTTTTTGGTAATTTAACATAGAAAGGGGGTTCTACATAATTTATAACACCCAACGACGACGACGACAAAACAAAAAAAGCTTAACCGTGCGATCGGGCGAAGCCCATGATCATGCACATGGTTGTAAGCTTTTTTGTTTTGTCGTCGTCGTCGTCGTCGTTGGGTGTTATAAATTGTGCTCTGTACTTATTCGAATGCAAATGCAAGGCGACAGTGAAAGTGAAAACATCTCGCAATCAAGTAAGTGCAGTTACGCTTATAGTCAATCTACAAAATATAGTGGAAATGATGTCTACATTTGGGAAAAAACGTCTCGGCTTCAAAGTTCCTCCAAAAGAAATAGAAGTGGTGAAAAGTGTTATAAGCGACGACGAAGAAGTAGTACACTCGGAGTCAAAACAAGATGCAGGCGAAATACCACTGACTCAAGTGGACCCTCCCATCAATATTCTGGAACCAGCAGCGATGAAAAGATGATGAAAAGAAGAACGTAGAAGATGTAATTTTGGAACAACAAGGCCCTGACGACAGCGGCAGGATGTCAATTTTAGCATTTTTGATGGTAGTATGGACAGACGAAATTTTGTTAAACTTAATGACGATCATCAAGAAGACTCAGATGGATGCTCTACGAGAACGTCAGTTGGAAGCGAACAGGATGCTCTTTATGATGCAGCAAGGGGCATCATACGTCTTAAACGAGCTGAAAAACCAGAAGATAGAATTCGAAAATTGTTCATTGACGGATTTCGTAAACGTGCTCCAAGGAAGTCCGTCTTACACGATGTTTACGGAGCGGTCGATCTCGGAAACGGTGTCAAATTGGATTCTGGAGAAATTCATCGCAAATTTACCGGGACCATCTTGCTCATCTTTTTCCACACAGACCACTGGCATGTTATCCACGATTGTTCATATTCCAACAGTAGTTGCAGGTAAAATTGTAGAATATATATTTATGTGAATTTTTATTAATGATTTTAATTTATAGATGTGCCTTTGCAAGCATCTTCAAATCATCGCATGGTTCAGGACAATTCTTTACAAAAAGATACTCTCGACGAGTTGTTTCCAATTTCGACATGTCCGTCGAACATTTGATTAATCTCGCAGAGTATAGCGAGAAAGCAGAACGATGCTGTCATTACTTGGAGCTCGCCGGGAGAGTCTGGTTATCGAGTGGTGAAATTGGATATCTACGATTACGGCAAGATTTGCAATCTGCCCAAGGATCAGTGGTGGAAGCAAGCGACTCTACGTTACACGTTTCTAACTTCATCCAATGTCGACCCCAAGGAATTGACGATACAGAAACGATTAGGTCAGGTAGCAGCAGATTTGAAGAAGGTACCGAACCTAAGAAAAGAGGAAAAGGTGATGCGATCATTCAGTTCCTTCAAAAATGACCTACATCGCCAATAACCAATATTTTCTCGACTAGCATTTGGTTAAAACTAAATATAAGTTTTTTGATTTAAATTCTATTCTTATAAAAAATTGTATTCGGATAGTTAATAATTTTTATAATGAGCTATCTTTTATAGAACTTTATAATTTTTTTAAGACCTGTGAACCTCAAAATTTAATTTTCAGTGCACCTTTAGGAAATATTAATGATTATTATTATGACGTAAAAGATTCTGTCAACATATTAGAAAAAATTTTAGACTTTCAGTTCGAATCTAATTATATGAAAATTTATAAAGTTTTATTAGATCTTTATAACGTAATTGATAAGCGAATACCAAAAAAAAATTCTATTTTTGTTTTATCTCCTCCGAACGCAGGAAAAAATTATTTCTTTGATTGTTTTATACATTATTGCATAAATTTCGGACAAATGGGTAATTTTAACAGATATTGTAATTTTCCAATGATGGAATGTGTTGATAGGCGTATAATTTTATGGAACGAGCCAGTAATGGAATCTTGTGCGGCAGAAACCCTTAAAATGATTTAAGGAGGTGACACAGTGAACGCTAAAGTAAAATACCAATCTGACGCAGTAATAACGAGAACACCAGTTATAATTTTATCAAATAACGACGTCTTCCCGAATGATGCAGCTTTTCGAAGTAGAATGTATAGTTATAAATGGAGAAGTTTTGATAAATTAAAATATTGTAAAAAAAACCTTATCCAATGGCATGTTATTTTTTATTGAAAAAATATAATATAATTTCTAAAAACTAAACATTTTTATTATTATTCTTAAACTTTAAATTTTCTAGCTTGCTGACTTAAAATTAAAAATTGATCTTCGTTGTCATCTGAATAATAATCATCGTTAACATAATCAATTTCAACATTTCCGCTGCCAGTATCAGTATTTCCAAACAAACATTGACCATCGGTATATTTCTGAGATGTATTTTCAACGAACGTGACCTCTAAAGACCAACTTATCATGTTATTTGTTGAAAATGCGGAATTTAAATTGAAAGTCACGTTGCAACTGCATTCTATTTTCCAATAACATGCACTATTAAGATAACTAGTATTACTAGTTGCTGGGTTTAATTGTGGCGTAGCAACTAGACCAATATGCAATTGTGGTTGCGCTGCAAATGACGTGGCTCCACGCCCCGGGTGGAAACTTCCATAGTTTTCAATCTTTCTATAATAATTTTCTTGAACTTGATTAATAACTGTGTAGGCACTTTTATCATGTCCAACGTCACCTATAGCCGATTAGCCATTATACTCGAAAAATTGTAAGGCCATTGAACGTGGCCGTGGAAAAGTGGATTCAACAGAATTTTTATTTCGATTCCATGGAACAAAATGGTCTTTCATAGTTTTTATAGTACCATCTTTAACAGACTGTACTGTCAAAAATATTTGACTCAATCTGTACACTTCGATAAATTTTAAATTGTGTGAAATACAAACACTTTGGAATTCCTTATAATCATTTCTTCATAGACAGAAAATACTGTACTCAATACAAAGAAAATTTTAAACACTTTTTTTTTGTTTTAAAACTAATGTGACATCATATAAAATGAAATTGTAAATAAGTTTAGTCTTGCCAGATGCCTCAACCAGTGAGAAGTGAATTAAAATAAATAAAAATTTAATTTAAAAATAAAAAAGTAAATAGTTTTTATTACAAACTCTTAATACCCTATTTTTCCAGGTATTTAAAAGAAAGCCTTAGGTTGGAGGACCCAATATTGGAACTAAGCCGCCATTCGTATAAGGCAGACGTATTTGTGCGCCAAGAACCAACTTTGTTCAATTTTTAAGTTTTCAGTTTTCTTTTTGCAAACTTAACCGCCAAAGAGGCTGTAGTAACCTAAATATTCAAATCCATAATGTAACGAATCATTTTGCTCCGTACATAAATTTACGCCGTCGCCCATGTCATTTTCCGGATATTTTACTTTTTGTTCAAACTCTTCGTTGTACATGTCCATGAAAAACTCCAACGCTCCATGGCATGCAGGTGGGCATGACGTAATCCACAAATAGGAAAGCAGAATTATTCCCACTAGCTACGTTGGCACATCAACCCATAATCAGTTGGGTGTGTGCATCTCCGTTGTATGAAGTTGATTAATAGTAAAAAGCCAGAAAATAGTGGTGGGGAATAATTCTGGGCCTCGCCAAAAGTATAAAAGCGAGCATCACCGCATAGAAATCGAGCAGTAGTATCTCGAAAGAGATCAAGTTCAGATCTAAGTGCGCTTAGATCAAGAAGCACTAGTGGCTTAAATTGGACGATAAAGTCCCCGTAGTTAGAAGTAGATAATTTTACCTGTCCCAACCCGTAGACTTTCTGTGTTGTAGCCTGTCAGTCTAAATCCGTTCCTATAGACCTTCTGTGGCGTAGCCTGTTGGTCTTCCGGCTTACTCACACTAACTTTCTGTAGTTTGTTAGTCGCTTCCGCTTACACTGACCTTCTGTTGCGTAGCCTGTTGGTCATCCCGCTCGGTCAATCCACGTACACGTAAATCATCGACCACGATACAAACGTGAGAACTGCGTATAAAAGCCAGATAAAGCTAATCAAACTATCATCATCTCCCTCTCTCTTCAACAGTGTCGACTTATCTTTTCCGTCCAGCCATCATCCCATTATAAATAGAAAGTAAAATATAAGAAAGTATTGGTGCAAATTGGATATTTAGATATAAGAAAACAAATACCTGAATAAAGAATTTATAAATTTATTTTGTAACTGACTCTTTTCAATATAAAAGAACCTTGGACGACTCCAGAGCTCCCGGCAACCCCTCAATTGAGGTTTCAGGGAAAAGACCCATTACAATAATGCACATAAATATCAGTCCTGACCTACCACAAATTACACTTTGCAATTTGAGGTCAACGTAAACAAAGCCAGGCAGTCGAGTCGAATCACGGCACTCAAGTTTCGTGTTAGAAGAACGTAAACAAACAATGAACCAAAATTCTGACCAACGTGAATGTGCATCGCGCAGCAAAAATAAGCACGCGAGCAATTAAAGAAAGTATGTCACCTGATATTTACAGGTGAATGCATTGGATATGAGTATTTAGCGTATTTAGCAATAATGATGTGAGTAACGAATTGAATAAAGCAGATTAGCCGAAGGCCAGTCTTTCATTATAGGAGTTAAAGCTTTTAGAAGCTACTCCTAGTCTAATCATATAGTTTGGAGTTAAAGCTAATTTAGCTGCTCCATCAGAGTTAAAGTTTTCACAAGCTGCTCCAAGAAAACCCTACCTTCGAGACGGAACTGTTGGATGCTGTCAGACGACCCCAATAAGGAGGCATATCACAGGCAATAAAAATTGATTGCAGTCGACCTTTTATTTGATTTCCCTCCAGGCAAGCAGGAGAAGTAGAGTTTAGGGCGTCCGCACATGGGCGTGGAATTTTCGTAAGAATTTGCCGGGCTAGTCCGTCTTGTAGAGTCAAGCGGCTGTGGCAACTCATTATTCTTCCACCGGGCGTCTAAGTAAGTGACAAAAGGTAGACGAGATACACCTTATGAGGTCCAACAAAACTAAAATTTTGCCGGCCGCACATAGGACAGGTGCTTACATAAAATTCTCCAGAATTGGAGCTGGACACAGGTAATTGCTCTGAGTTAATTCACATCGCGAGTTGCAAGATCAGCTGAGACGAATCCCCACATTTCGTCCCGGTTTTGCCCAAATTGCAAAAAAAGGCGGCGCTGAAATTTCATAAAATTACATTTATTGACGGTGATGGAAGTTATTGGATATCTCTTTTATTTACATGATCAAACTTACCTGATTGTTGAGAAGTGGCACTGAAATTTCGTAGGGTCACATTTAGTGCCAGTGGAAATTATCGACATTTTATTTTTGCTTACATAAACCTAACTAAATTGAAACAAAATTAGAAATAGAGTTTTTATTACAGCCTGAAATTATTAAGATTTTATTTCCTCGAAATAAACCTGACTATACGGCGATAACTTCAAAACAAAATTTATTACCGCCCGTAGCGTAATAAATTTTGTTCCGAGGATACCGTGTTACAGATTGGAATTGGATTCTAAGCCAAAATTCCATCGAATCCAATTTGTCATTAGAAATTAAAATCCATTAAAATTATACGAGTTGGAATTCACATATCGAAAAGTTGCAACATATTCAAATCCAACTCAGGAACACATAAATTAAAACAAACAAATATTTAATGGGTTGGATTTCGTACACCGAGTTACGTTGCAACAAAGTACTCAAATCCAACTCATGATAAACAACGCGCTCGGGTTACCGTCGACATTCTTTTCCCACGGTAGCCATACACGATAAGCAAGAAAAATTTGCTTAATCAGCGCGAAAAACAACGATCTACAGCGGCTTTGCCCACAGCCATCTAGATCAAGGACAAAAACCAAAAAACGAAGAAAAAGCGCGAAAGCTTTTTCTTCATGTAGATCGGTTGTGAATGATTTTTGAGGTAGTATAATAGTGAGTCTGTCTAAAACCGTCGCGGAAATGAGTCTGGTATTAACGGCGATGCAATTAAGTCGCGCTTCTTAGGAGTCTATTTTTACCGTACATAAAACAAAAAAGAAAGGGGTTTTCGGTCTTGGCTGCGGAATAATATTAATAGTAATTAAGAGAAAAATGTTACGAAAGTGTTTAAGATCTTTATATTTCAATTGTAGGTAAAAAGAAAATTTACAAAAGTTACAAATTTTACGAAAGTGTTTGAGACCTTTATATTTCAATTGTAAGTAAAAGGAAAACTTACTCAAATGTTTAGGATCTAGGATAATTTAGACGTAAATTGTGAAATAATTTCAGGAATATGGACATTAAGTGTTAATAATTGTTAATAAAGGAAAACCTATAAAGGTAATTAAAATCTATCGACGTAAAGTGTTGTTATTATTGTGTGAGATTGAATTAAGGTGGAACCGTATACATAACAACCGTCCCTTACGTATACCAGCTCGGAAGAAGACCTTAGTAGTCCACTTGAAGTTAAACAAGTAACTTCGCCTAACACAATGGCAGACTACTAGTGGTTAAACTAACTGTACAAATGGTGCCAATCTTTACAGGTGAGCCAGGCCCGCATCTCGGTTCAGAGTTGTAAACATTCCTGGGTTGTTCACACCAGGCTAAACAGTGCCCTTCCAACGAGGAGCAAGGAGTCGAAGCCACCTTCCCAGAGAAACACAAATAACCAGAATAACCCGAGGCTTTCCTTACCCAGGTGTTGTAGAACAAGGCTTATCTTCTCCGGTCGCTATGGACCCAGCTGCCAGAATCAGGGCATTACAGAGAACCCCATATACGCCTGCTGGAAACTGGAAACACAAGCTTTCTACAGGCTAGCGCCACCATGAAATTTCCGCCGACATACTTCACCACATACGACCCCACCCCAACGCTGGTCTCACCACCAATCGGCTCCCGATACAGTGATCGCCGCCAGAACTTTGATGAGTTAAAGTTAAACATCACATGTAATTTTTGCCAGCGAAGAAGCCATACATACGCCAATTGAAACGTAAAAACACGCAATTCTCTTCAAATTGTAAAATTTACAGACATGATGTTCGCAATTATAGAAGCAATCGCCAGGTTCCGGGCCTGAGTAATCAGACAAAGTTCCCAGAACGACGGATTAAGAATCAGAGACCTTTCACTGATTTTCGGGCTTTCAACATAAAACTCAAGGGCCATTCCATAGAGGAATGCCGCCAGAAAAAAATTTGACGCAAAAATCAGGCAAACGACGAGTAGTCGACTGAAGAACCAGTATCGACACTAAAAAGTAAAAATTACAAAAAGGGGTCACCTCAGCTGCCAGAACTCTTTATCTCTACAATTAGCCTGAATGGAAATACCAACTTTGTAGTAGATACTGGCGCTGAGGTATTATAAAGTATTATTAAGAAAAAGGTAACCAAAAATTTCGGAGAAATAAATATCGGAGAAACATACATTTCACTGGTTAGGCATTCAGCAATAAATACAATTCCTAAAAGTTAAAATGAATATCAATACTTGCTTTCATAATTTAATTGTCATTGGAATTGCTAGCAATCATAGGGTATCGCCGACATTCCAATATCATGAAATTTACTTGCAGTTAAATTTCGTAAGAAAACTTCTCACAAACGAAAACTGCAACGATGCAGTTTTCGGCCCTGGAAATTCTTTGCCACGTCTAGAGATATAAGCTGAGTGTCGGATGACACGATCTTTGTATTTTCCAAGCTCGTGAAGGATCCCAGAGAAGAAGGTAGTCCCTTTAACATCGTCGGACTCGACAGTAGAATTTCAAATAAGATTCGGTTGGATTTACATACATAAATTTTGTAAACCAAATTAGTGATCTATTTTTTTTAATTGCCAAAGGCTTAGTTGTGTGAAAGAATTATTGTTAACCTTACTTAGTTTTGTGAACCGAAACTTCGGAAACTTCTGCCAACGTCGAGCAGCAATTAATCACCTTAGTCAGGCAAGACCCTAAAACAAAAACGAGACGGGTCGCAATACGATTACGAGTGTCTTCAGCTAAAGTTTGAAGGGTTATTCATCGAGATGGATTCCGTACATATCACCATAACGCAGTCCAAGACCTACTGGAAGAGATTCCGAGAGAAGGCGACATTGACAACAGGGTGTTTCTGGACCGAATTCTGTGGACGGATGAATCGCAATTCACCAGGGATGGTATCACGAACTGCCATAACCTCCATACCTGATCGGAGACTAACCCAAACAGGACAAAGGTGACCTCATTCCAGCAGAAATTCAGTGTCGGTGTTTGGACTGGTATCATCGGCAATCATTTGGTAGGACTTACATTTGTCGCAAGTGCTTGTAATGTAAAACATTGCATATTTAGGTATAAACGTGCACCAGTATAAACATGCCATTTTAACCTCCATGTTTGTCACCACTGTTTCTATTGAAATGAAACGGATGTGCTGATTCGGGAAGAAGAAGACACAATTCGTTTCAAGTGTACAGGAACAGATTGTTACAAATTAACTGAGTTAAGTGTCATATTTTATAATTAATTTCCAAATTTATTTGAGCCACCCAGGCCAAAATAAAGTCTTCATAATGCTTCTCATCCCTTAGTGTTATTCTGAGCCCTGCATATTTGCAATTTTTTTTTTACGTTTTCCTTGGGACACTCAGAAAGGGGTTTTAACAAATTGTTGAACAAGCCTGGCCTCTCTCATTCGCTTTGGTGTCTTTCGGCTGTACTCCTGGCCAACAAGCAACAAAATCATTTTACTTGCCTTATTGGCAAAAAGGCACCCCTACAGGTACCCGTGGGGTCCCACTACTGGCTGCCCCAACCGCATAAACTCGGGTTGGCACCAAATTCCTGCCGCTTTCTTCCATTAAGAAGCGTGATTTTAAACACAGTCGTCCCGCTATAGCTGTCCTATTGGAACATTCGGAAACCGGCTTGTCGAGACGCCCTTACCCTTCCAAGCCTAGAAATCCGCCAAAGGGGAAAGAAAAAACGTCTTTATAATTCCTAATCACAAATTGCGAGTGAGAAATTACAAAGTTTCTCTTTTACCACTCGTAGATATTTTGGCATCAGTGATGCTCCGTGGGGCAGCACTACCCTCACACCCCACCCCTTACGCCTATAAGGCTGACACCAAAATTTGGAGAAGATAAATCATCAGACCCCGATGGACATTCAACCAATTAATGTTCAAGAGAAGGGGCGAATCCCTCAAGGTATATTGTATCTCAGACAATACCACAAGTTTGTGTCTAAACGGACACGAGTGAGTGAGTGTTAACATAACTTTATCATTATCAAATTCTATTAGGTATATTTAAATTTTATCTTTATCAAAATTCGACTAACTTTGCGGTCATATGGAAAATTTGCTTTTAGTAGATATTGTAAAAAGAAAAACGAGGAGAAAATTAATTAAGGTTGTTCCTCCAGAATAAGAGAAGAGTCACAGTAGCGAAATGTTGGCCAAAATATCCAATTAGGTAGAGTAAAAAAATAGATAAGTTATGATATCAGAGAAGTATTGAGACATAGGTATGTTAGTACGAAACTTTGTGTATATATCTGTTACAGGTCAGATCCGAAACCCGATGCTGGACATTTTTGTCAACAACATCGGATAACGGATATGACCACAAACAAGAAACATAAAATTTACCATCAAGTAGCCACTTCGTAAACAAATTCCAGAGGAAATTGCATATCCCCTTTCACGAAGTGGCTAACGGGTAAATTTTCCTAGAAATCTAAGTAAGGCAAAAGTACATTGAAAATGATGGCAAAGCACCTGGGTAAAATTCCAAGTCTCAGGCTAAAAACGCCTCGCCATCAAATTCCAATAAGTACATCGCCTTAGCCAAGGTCTATCGGTGCTTGAACTTTCCAAGCCAAAAAGTGAGAGAAAGAAAGCTTTCACACACACGATCAAAACTACTAAGCGGAAGTTATACGATCAAGAGCGAAAGCTCAAAGCTTTCTACCTTGATCAAAAAGC
Organism: Leptarthrus brevirostris; assembly: GCA_964036015.1. Taxonomy (NCBI): domain Eukaryota; kingdom Metazoa; phylum Arthropoda; class Insecta; order Diptera; family Asilidae; genus Leptarthrus; species Leptarthrus brevirostris. The sequence goes on along the minus strand of OZ038374.1, from coordinate 108,530,343 downwards.
TCAGTCGAATAAACAGGTAACTGGTCGTGGCGAAAAAATAAGAATAGTGAGTCTGATTTTAAACTTTGTCGGAGAGTTGTCTGATTTTTAAACGTTGCGGGAAAGAGTATGTTTTAACGGTGGAGTCGCGGTTTTTGAAAGTTAGATTATCGAGGAATAAAGAATAAAAAACAAACCGATAGAAAATAGAATCTAGTGACATGTGTTAAGATCTATATAAATTTTTAAATTAGTGACTACAATTTAAATGTGTAAACCGATTAATTAAGTAAACCAGATTTATATTGTATTCATACTGTGTGAACTAATACGTGCTAAGGACTATATAAATTTTTAAATTAGTGACTACAATTAAAATGTGTAAACCGATTAATTAAGTAAACCAGATTTATATTGTATTCATACTGTGTGAGTTAATACGTGCTATGGTCTACGTATAAGAGTGTAATTAACCACTTAAATTAAAATAAAAGAAAACCAAACGTATAGAAAACAAAGTGTTTGAAAGACAACCGGGACAATTATATCAGGGAACCAAAAGAAAAATATACAACAAAATTGGCGCAGCCGGTAGGATCGAGGAAGCTTGGTTGGTACAAACCGTAAACGCTTTAAAACCCTCGATCTAATATCGAATAAAAGGGGATCCTTTGGCCACTGCTGGGTAGTCAATAGCCCAGTAAGTCACCCCCAACGCTCAGGGCTAAACAACTTTAGCTGCCTCTGCTCCAGGCGAGCAAGCGGTTACCCTTTGTACAAGTGCAAAAAGGCACCATCTTTAAAAGAGCCGAACATTTCCCCGTGACCAGAGAGGAACAGAAGGAAACCCAGAAATCATCCTCCAGGGCCAGCGGTGCTCCCGAAACCACTCCTAGAAGGACGATTTTAAGGAAAGCCACCCTCATATCGGACGACCCAAAGGTCAACCCGTCCGCAACTTTAAATAACGAGACGATCAAAGGAACGACTCGCCTCCACCAACTACAACACAGCGGTAGGTCTGAGAGGAAAAACAGAAGACGGCTAAAAGCCCCCTTTCAGATCGCATCACAGGGAAACCAAAAGACGGCTGAAGTAGCCCCCCTATCAACAGAGAACTACGGCAAGGGAGTACCTAAGTAGGCTACTAGCCCCCCTTGCAACCACCAACAACACGTAGTGCATGTCGGAGTCGGAAGGCGACTCCCCACCGAAAGCCGCACCGAGGACCAAGTTTCCGGCTGAGAGGACGTCCCCGACTAATAGCGAACGTCCACCCCCTTCGCCGAAAGAAGCCGAAGGAAGAAAGCTTAGGAGCGGCACAGTTTTACCCATTCCTACAACCGCTAGTAAAGTAAGTTTAAATAGATATTTAGATAGGGTTCTCGAGAAAGCGCGGGACTCCGATAAACTCTCTGTACCTCAGTGTGACGTTTTAGATAAAAAACTCACACAAAACCGCGAGGATAGGCTCGCCTTAGTTAAAAAATATCAGGAAGATACAGAGAGATTTAAGGCAGACATCGCACAATTTAAGGGAACCTCGCGCTCGCTCGAATTAGTTAAGGAAGATAGGTTAAATAGGGAAAATTGTAAAGAGGCCAGTGTAATTGTTAGAGCCTCATCAGGAACAGACACCGACGATCAGACCAAATCCGACCCGACCGACGAAGACCTCTTATTCGATTGGCTGGAAGCATCCTTCACGGACACCAGTCACGAGGAAAGCTTGCTTAGTCTACCCGAGTATAAACCCAAAACAACCTACAAACACTCCAAGATGGTAGATTACGCCAAAGTAGCCAAACTAACGGCACAGCTTGTTCCTTTGTTCTCTGGCGCAAATAGCCCTCAGTTGAGCCAAGAGCTCCAAACCTTTATAGGTTGCTGCAAACAGACACAGCAATGCCTTACCACAGAGGAACAAGCAGCTTTCCTCCAAATTTTGCCTACCAGACTCCGGGGCGAAGCGTATCAACTCTTCGCCTCAGACGTACCACCCACCTTCAAAGAAGTGGAAGAACGTCTAAATAGGGCATATTTACCTAGGGAAACATACCAAGAGTTGGTAAATAAACTAATAACAACTCGACAACTACCCCTAGAAACACTAAACGCATATACGACCAGACTGAAACAATTGCTGGTCCTTTGCAAAGAAGCTGCCGACACCAAATACGGCAATGCAGCGTCCACAGTGAAGACTCAGTTAGAAGACTTCGCTAAAAATGCACTAAAAAGCGGAGTAGGAAACCCGCATTTGTGCCAGTATCTCCTTACAATAGGCGATGCTACAGTGGACGAACTAATACAAAAGGCGCTGGACATGGAGAGGCTCCAGCAAAGCGCCCTATTTATACAATCCCCACTCTCACAAATGCCCACATTACCACACACACAAAGTTATGACACACACACAGGGACCAGCCCGTTAGCCCATGGTCAAATAAACTTTTTACAGGTACCCCCTAGGACAGCACCACCAAATTACCAAAACCAACCATTAACTCCCCATCCATCACAACGCCCTTCATTTCAGCAAAGAGACCACAGGTTTGGAAACAGGCGACCGAACCTCAGTACACCGGCACAGAACATCACATGTAGCTTCTGTCAAAAACGGGGTCATACGTACTCCGACTGTCTAAAGCGCAAAAACACACCTTTCTGCGTGAATTGCAAAAATTATGGGCATGATGTTCGCGATTGCAGAACAAATCGTTCTGCTAGAATCCAAGGTTTAGAGCAACGACCCTCCAGCGGCCCCCGAGTGTATAACATAAGCGTCAAATGTAATTTCTGTGGCCGACGCGGACACTCTGTTGACGTTTGCCAACAAAAGCAGAAATGGGAGTCTCAAAATCCGGGAAACGACGCACAGTCGACCCAAAACTCCCCGGCTCGACTATAAACCCTCCGCAAAACAAACAAGGGTCACCTCAGACGCCCAAGATTAGTATCTCTACCGTAAAACTTCCATTGGACATCGGCCTACACGGCCAAACCAAATTGGTAGTGGATACTGGCGCTGAGGTTAGTATTATTAAGAAAAAAGCACTACAGTCCCTCGACGACATCAATACCGAGGAGGTGTACACACTACAAACGCCGTTTGGAACTGGAAAAACCTTGGGAAGCTGCCAGGGAAACTTCACACTGAAGCACAAAATACCCTGCAATTTCCAAGTCATTCGAAACCTTCCAGGTCTCACGGACGACGGTTTGTTAGGAAATGACTTCCTAACAAAGAATTGTAATGTTGAAGGTCCAAATATGGCGCTCAGGTTTCCTCGCACGGAAACTAACCCCGAAGAGTTTGCTATACCCCTAACATTAGCATCGGACGAGGAGTGTTCACAAAACGCAGTCGAAGTAGAAACACTAACAGGTAGCACGGAGGCCCCAGAGGTCAAGCTTTCTACTTGCAGTGTCCTCAAGGCATCTCAATTGGAAAATGCTGGCTGTAGCACACAAGAACACCACTCGGATAAAAGAACTACCAAAGATCCGGCTTGCGAAATAAGGCAGCACCAGATAGTCTTAGACAAACCTGTTTGCATACCTGCAAGATCCCAGATTGTAGTCAAAATCCCGTTGCAATTGGCGGAAGAAATGCTCTGTCTATCGCAGGAGATAGACGATGGAGTCTTCCTGGCAAATAGCTTACTCTCATCAGGAATCAAGGTAGCGCCCATTGGGATCCTCAACGCTAACAATTTCCAAGTAGTTCTGACAAGCCTCGACATAACGCTTGTCCACACTAAAGACTACACCGTCATCCCTATCTCCAACGGATCGGATGAAACAAAATTAGATGAAGAAAACAAAGAATACAGAGAGACACGGCCCATGAGCCGGAATAATGGCGCTGACAATCCCCACAAAAGGTCTACTCTAACCGGTCACAAAGACCCAGTAGCCCCAACGCCAATTAGAGGTAGAAACACGTCCAAACATGTAAAATGGCATAAGAGCCCCTCCAGAGACGCTTGCGGGTCCCTCAAGAAAACCCCAACGTCTGGCGCTTGTGAGTACAACAAATGTCTGGTACCCAATGAAAGCCCAGATCTGCAAACTCCATCGCCCAGAGGCTCAAAGCCAAAAATACAAACGACAAACGCTTGCGAGTTCCAACGAATGCCTGAACCCGTAGGTATCAAGGCCCACAAAACTCCAACGTTCAAGAACAGTAGTTTTAAGAAAAATAAAAACAAGAACAGAGTTACTAGAGCCGATAAGATGGCCACTCTGCAGCACATTAAATACCTATACCCGGACAGTGACGATCCGGACGAACCCCAACATAACCCGCGCCTCGCCAGGTTAGTACAAGAACTCAACCTGGACGACACCTTAAGCGCGGAAGAGTCATCCGCCATAACCAAACTATGTTATGAGTACGATGATATTTTCTTTTTAAAAGGTGATAGGCTCACTCATACCAAAGCCATCACCCACGACATTCCCCTGGTGCAAGACCAAGCACCCATTAATCAAAAGATGTACCGATTGCCTGAAACCCAACGCAATGTAATCAACGATCAGCTCCGAGAAATGTTGGATAATGACATAGTCCAACCGAGCAAGAGTCCATGGAATTCACCTCTTTTAGTCGTCCCCAAAAAAGCGGGACCTGATGGTGAAAAAAGGTGGCGTGTTGTCGTCGACTTTCGCAAGCTAAACGAAAAAACGATTGGCGACGCCTATCCACTACCACGTATCGAGGACATACTCGACCAACTAGGTCATTCCCGATACTTCACTACCCTCGACTTGGCCAATGGTTATCACCAAGTATTAGTCGACCCCAAAGATAGGCCAAAGACGGCTTTCAGCACAAACTATGGGCACTACGAATTCAAGCGTATGCCGTTCGGGCTCAAAGGAGCCCCGGCTACCTTCCAACGTCTAATGAATTTCGTATTAACAGGTTTACAAGGCCTGGAATGCTTTGTGTACCTAGACGACATAGTCATCTACGGGAAAAACCTGGCGGACCACAATCAAAAGCTCCGCAAAGTCTTCGACAGATTGAGAGAGAACAACCTGAAACTGCAACCCGAGAAATGTCAGTTTCTAAGACGAGAGGTTGTATACTTAGGCCATAAGTGTTCCAGCAAAGGAGCACTCCCAGACCCCAGCAAAACGGCATGCGTCCAAACATTCCCCGTTCCCCGAACAGTCAGACAAGTCCAATCATTTCTGGGACTTGCCAACTACTACAGGAAATTTATACCCGATTTCTCAAAGATAGTACGTCCAATCACGAATTTGCTTCGCAAGGACGTGAAATTTACTTGGACTAACAAATGTCAAGAGGCATTTGAAGTAATTAAAAAATCCCTAATTTCCCCTCCACTTCTAATCTATCCCGATTTCACCCAACCGTTCAACCTAACCACGGACGCCAGTAGCGAGGCCTTAGGAGCTGTCCTCTCCCAAGGAGAAGTCGGACGTGACCAGCCTATTGCCTATGCCAGCCGTACACTAAATAAGGCTGAACGCAACTACTCTACAATAGAGAAAGAGTTGCTAGCCATAGTCTGGGCCACCCGTAACTTCAGATGTTACCTACAAGGCCGAAAATTCACAGTCTACACAGACCATAAGCCTCTCAAAGGCGTCTTTAACGTCAAAGACCCAACTTCCCGTTTGGTGAGATTTCACCACAAACTTTCCGAATTCGATTACAAAATCGAATACAAACCCGGAAAATATAATACAAATGCCGACGCCCTCAGTCGCATCCCGCGGGAAGAAACCGAAGACACCACTCTTCTAGTAAAGGCCCTAGTCCACCATAAAATGGATTCAGACTCGGAGGAAGAAAACGGTACACCCCCCCACAGTCGCTTAAAATGCAACGCGGTGACTCGGGCTCAAACAAAACATGTTCAAGCAGAACCCAAGAGCCCCGAGACACAGGATCCCTCGTTAAGCAACCAGGATCACGAACCGCCAAAACCCGAACAAAAACTAAAACCAATAGACCCACCAGGAAACGATTCAGACACACATGGACAAAAAACCCCTGAACTTATTACAAACCCCGAGGAAATCAGGACAATCTTACATGACTACCATGATTCTCCTTTCGGTGGCCACCAGGGCGTAATTAAAACGTACAAACGGATCAGAAGAAAGTACTGGTGGAGGCACATGATTAGTGATATAAAGAAATACATTAAGCGATGCCCCAAATGCCAAAAGATGAAAGCGTCACCACAATTCCGAATGCCGATGGTTATAACGGACATCGCAGAAAAACCCTTTGACAAGGTCTACCTCGACATGGTAGGTCCACTTGAGGAAACAGAGTCCGGAAATAAATATATCTTAACGTTCCAGGACAACCTTACAAAGTTCGTCGACTGGTATGCCATACCAAATGGAGAAGCTGTAACAGTAGCGCAAATTTTCTTTGACGAAATAGTAACGCGCTATCGCATCCCCAAACGAATTGTCACCGATCAGGGAAGCAATTTTCTGAGTGATTTATTCAAACAGGTATGTAAATTGCTAAGGGTGAAGAAACTCCAAACTTCAGCGTATCACCCACAGTCTAATGGCGCACTAGAGCGTGCACATAGACCATTAATTGAATACCTCAGAACAATAGTGGACGAAAATCCCAAATCTTGGGACCAATACCTGCGAACCGCTGCATTCGTGTACAACAACAGTGTGCACGAAGGGACGAAACTAACTCCCATGGACTGCCTTTACGGCTTTACAGCAGATGTCCCCTCCAACCTTAAACGGGACCCAGAACCCGTGTATAACCACGAGAGCTATTACCACATATTACGGTATAAGCTTCAAAAATCTTATGCAACGGCTCGGAAAAACATATTGGCCAGTAAACAACGCTCGAAAGGTTACTACGACAAAACTATACGCCCTATATCCTTCCATATAGGAGACAGGGTCCTCCTCAAGAGCGAAAATAGAAAACATAAACTCTGTCAAATCTGGGTAGGGCCCTATTCGGTAACCGGCGTTCCCAGCTCAGTGAATACCACGATACGAGTTGGTAAGAGAATAGTCACCGTCCATAATAACAGGCTGAAGCCGTATTACGACTAAACCAACTAAATAATACCTAAATTCCCCCATTTATTGCAATAAGTACTAAACTTTAATACCTTTAATTTGAGTACAAACTATCTAACCCAAACCTTTCCTCTCCCCATAGACATGCCCTTGGCAATCATTATACTCGGATTGTTCCTGTCCCCTGTGGCAAAAGGCGAGATAGAGCCATATACAATAACTCCCCTGAACAACACCGGAGTACTCTTTGAAGACTTGGGAAGCCTGATGGTGTATCATAACACCTGGAACGTCATAACGGAACTGGATCTGTCCGAATTGGAAAATCAAACAATGTTGGCGGAACGAGCAGAGCATTATGTACACCAACTCTGTGGAAATACTTCATCAGCAACAGGCCTGTGCGAAATGCAGAAAAAACATGTTCATGCACTGATGGAGAACATTAAGAGACGCACCCACGTCATTAAGGAGGCCGTACCAAAATCCCGCAAACCAAGATCGATATTCGATGGTATAGGAAATGCCATGCATTACCTCTTCGGAACGATGGACAGCGGAAACGAACGCGAGGTGTACAGTCGCTTGGACGAACTCGAAACAAACACCCAAGCACTCGCCGACCTAGAGAAACAGCAGATTAGCGTGGTAAAGACAACCTTTGATAGAATCCAGAAACCCTTAACGTCACTGGTGGAACGTCAAAGGAAAATAACTCTTTAAATAAATGATCTGCACAACTTGACGGATGACCTGCAAGCTAGACAGTTAAGACAGGAAATTATTTCTAGCTTCCTCCTCCAAATGGTCGAACTAGAGTTTAGACAGCAGGCCTTATTAGATATAATTGTATCAAGTAGGAATAACCAAATACACCCATTACTAATTTCACCCGGTGGGCTGTTAGAAATTTACCATAAATCCCATTCAGCCTGCCAGAACCCCCAAAGCTGCCTCTCAATTCTTTACCAGACAACCGAGATTCGAACTCATTTATTACAAGAAAAACTTGTAATTCGCCTCACCCTCCCTATATTCGACATCCCCAAATTTAAACTACAACAAATACGATGCTTTCCAATCCATACTGAAAATAACCATTCACTAATCCCAGAGATAGCTTACTCGCACATAGCAAGTCAAATTCACACGCAGGAATTTTTACTCCTTAAACCGTCAAATATCCGTCAGTATCAAAAGGTGTCCAAAAACATAGAAGAAGACACATATATTGGCAGACTAAACACCCCGATAACAAAAGCAACACTGTCCACTGAATGTGTTATTAAACTATTATTTAATCCACTAGAAGAAAACCCCAGATGTCACCTTAGGGCACAACTAACCCCCAGAGATACCCTTATCAAATTAAAAAGACCCAATACTTGGTTATATTCTTTAGCCTCCCCAACAATAGTGCATATCACCTGTGCCCGACGGTTACTCACTAATCGTCTTAGCAGACAAGGCATATTAGTAATTAACGAAGCCTGTCAACTACAAATAGGCCCAAACACTATATATTATGAAGCCAAAAATCTTCACCCCTTAAAAATCTCCCAACCGGATTACTTCCCCAACACCAACGAAACTAAAATAGAGTTGGAAAATTTTATGGCCACACTCCCGGAACCACAGGCACAGGAACACTCCTTATTACTCCTTGGGGACAATACGAACCAATTAATACACCAAGGCACAAAATCCCTAGACGAGATTCGCACCCAGGTAGAAAAGGTTCGCATTAACACGAAAGCCAAGGTCCCCCATACTTTATCCACTACCTCCCTATCACTCTCAGGCATACTGCTGTTAGTCATAACAGGGTATATTCTAATAAAATATGTGGCTCCCAAAGTCACACTATTGATTAGCCAGCGGAACACACCGCCCCCTCAAAACGAGATACCAATGCAGCAAATCTATACCACCCTCCCCGAAACAATAGAAAAATCCCAAACACTCCCTAAGACACAAACACCTCAAAGACCCCAAACACTTCCACGAGTTAAATCAATCCAACTTGTATAAAAAAAAAAAAAAAAAAAAAAAAAAAAATTTATATATTAATAGTAAATTTTTCTATGACGATTACACCTCTTTAAACCTTCATCCTCAACCACCAGATGTGGATTTACCAACATCATATAAACCTCCCTTTTCAAATCTCATCCAACGCCGTTTTCAACGCGTAACCAAAACATGCCAAACGACAAAACAATAGAAATTGCTGCCCCCAAAGTAGATTTCACCCAAGCGCTCCAACGAAGAAAATCAACATTACTCAAAATCAAAACCCAAAACAAAAAGAAAAACGGCAAACTCCAAAATAACTTTAGGAAAGAGGGAATAAAAAGAAAAAGACAACTAAATTAAATGAAGAAATTTATTTATTTTCCTCAAGACAATAAAGCTCTCGCGCAGAACTAATTACACCACTTAAGTCCCAAAACAGAGATCCCATGTTAATAAAAAAAAAAAAAAAAAAAAAAAAAACCCTGAAAACAATAAAACAACTAAAACTTTGTCCTTTCAGCACATAGTTTACCTAAAAATAGAGAATGCAAAATTCTCTCAACGCAAATCTCATCCAAAAATGCCAGCACAAACCAACGCAACAATAAAAACTCACAAAAACGCCGATTAACAAACCGCCGATTAAAACCTCAATTCCCTTCCAACGTTGATAGAAACAATAAAGAATCCACCAAAAAACCACACAATAAAAACAAATATTTTTTATATATATACAGAAACCAGTTTTAAGAAAACAAAATAAAATTTATTTTCCCAAAAAGAAAAAAAAACGAGAGAAGGGGCACAAAAGTATTTTCATATATGACTAAACTAGTCCCACCATTCCTCAGAGACGGTGCTGGAATGGGGTCCGGAGGCTTCGACCTCGGCTGGCTCCCTTCTGTCGTCAACCCCACGCTCAACCTCTACGGGGGGTACAAATGGAGCTCCGCAGTAGAGGCTCTTCCCAACTACAGAAATAACACCACCTAAAAAAAAAAAAAGAGAGAAAACAAAATAATAATCGATAAATCCAAATAATAAATTTACTTACCGTCAGCAACCCAACGCTCACCCTTCTCCAGCGTCAGCTCCACCTTGTGGGTGGCATTGGCAACGGCAGGAGCCGTCCAAATGGTGATAGTAGGCAACCCCTCTCGGATAAGCACGAGGCCGAGGGGACCTTTCCAATTTCTTGCCACTCCAACTATGGTAATACCTCGAACCTCGACCACATGGTCGGACTTAATCCGAAGTCCCTTACGGTTCACGAGCTCGACGAAATTCATTACAGATACAAAAAAAAATTTTTAAAAAAAAAACTTTACACTTTAAAACGCGCGGTACAGAGTTTCAGCACAAACTAGGTAAATTGTCCCCGTAACCCAGCCTTTTAAATATAAATATATCCCTGACCAATCATTTTTCAAACGATAACTATTCCTCTCCAAAGAATAGTTATCTTCTTCCCAGAAGGAAGGAATGTTACAGGTCAGATCCGAAACCCGATGCTGGACATTTTTGTCAACAACATCGGATAACGGATATGACCACAAACAAGAAACATAAAATTTACCATCAAGTAGCCACTTCGTAAACAAATTCCAGAGGAAATTGCATATCCCCTTTCACGAAGTGGCTAACGGGTAAATTTTCCTAGAAATCTAAGTAAGGCAAAAGTACATTGAAAATGATGGCAAAGCACCTGGGTAAAATTCCAAGTCTCAGGCTAAAAACGCCTCGCCATCAAATTCCAATAAGTACATCGCCTTAGCCAAGGTCTATCGGTGCTTGAACTTTCCAAGCCAAAAAGTGAGAGAAAGAAAGCTTTCACACACACGATCAAAAGCTTGCCTAATGTTTAACGACTAAGCGGAAGTTATACGATCAAGAGCGAAAGCTCAAAGCTTTCTACCTTGATCAAAAAGGTCAGTCGAATAAACAGGTAACTGGTCGTGGCGACAAAATAAGAATAGTGAGTCTGATTTTAAACTTTGTCGGAGAGTTGTCTGATTTTTAAACGTTGCGGGAAAGAGTATGTTTTAACGGTGGAGTCGCGGTTTTTGAAAGTTAGATTATCGAGGAATAAAGAATAAAAAACAAACCGATAGAAAATAGAATCTAGTGATACGTGCTAAGGACTACATAAATTTTTAAATTAGTGACTACAATTAAAATGTGTAAACCGATTAATTAAGTAAACCAGATTTATATTGTATTCATACTGTGTGAGTTAATACGTGCTATGGTCTTCGTATAAGAGTGTAATTAACCACTTAAATTAAAATAAAAGAAAACCAAACGTATAGAAAACAAAGTGTTTGAAAGACAACCGGGACAATTATATCAGGGAACCAAAAGAAAAATATACAACATATCTACATTTTTGCTGTCTATATAAATGTGATATTAAAACATTTATTAGTCCTTTGCGTCCCTATTTGCGTATGACAAGATACGACACAAGATAGTTTCGTGAACTTGAATCGTACCTACTTCACTCGAGAAAACTCAAGACATCTAGCTAGATGCCCATGGCCTTACATTGTAGAAATTTTATGAAATGAAGATGATAAAATAATTGGATTTATTATTTACAAGCTGGAATACCATAATTATGTTCCTAACTTTGGATTTACACTATCGACGACATTATTATTGCTGGTATAGTTGAGAGTCCTAGTTGTTATTGCCTATACAGAAAAAAACTTGTTTTTTTAATCGGTAGGTTGACCGCATGTGTACGGTGTAGGGAAATGTTAACTTTCCAATATCGTAGTAGTTTCCTCAGGAATCAGTTACTCTAAGTTGTAAAGACATGTTTTATTATAATTATTATTTTTTCAGTCTTTATTTATAGGTTGAGCCTACACTTTAGCCCAGTGTAGGACTGTGGTGGATTAGTGACGGGGTAATTTTCCAGTTGTTTGTGTCATGATGGTTTAGCGACTAGGAGTAACAGGTGACACCAGGCCTGCTGCTCATGCTTTTTATCTGTTTTCTCGTATTTTGTATCCTTGGTGGCAGACCTGAAAGAGGGACTCCAGAACCCTTTTTCGCCACAGGTACGCGACCTCAGTTATGAGTGTGTGTATGGATGTTCAAAGACCCTCACCCCGAACCGACGAGCTAGGATGGGCTGCCAGCTAGCGCGTAACACTTGAACACATGCTCAACAGTCAAATTTATGCGGACTTTTTGGAGACATCCCTATGCATAATCCAACGGACATATTTTACCAATACGATGGAGCACCAGCGCATACTGTTTATATTGTGTAGGCAATACGAAACGAAAAATTTCGTAATTGCTGGATTGGACGAGGTGCACCGATTCCTTGGCCTGCTAGACCTCCAGAACTTACCCCATTGAACTTTTTCTTATGAGAAACAATGAAATATGAAGTTTATTCAAGCAATGCAGCGACGAAAATACGAGAGAGGCTGACTACAATATTCCTTAAACAGGGAATTAGAAGGAGATTATTGGCATGCATCCAAAGTGGCGGTGGACATTTTGAACAACTTTTGTAACTTATTAAGATTAATTGTAATTATTTTCAAATTCAATAAAAAGCATTTTAGGATAAATTTGAGTTCAATTGCTTTAAATTGTAGATTTTTATAATATTCTCTGAAAGGATTTCTAAGTTCAAAGTTCTACATACTTTCTCTACTTAGACATGTTGCACCTTTTTTGAAAGGTAATGCGATGGGCAATATTAAAAAAATAAAAAACCGCTGTGGTACGGCATACCTGCCCACATGGGGGACTTTAACCACCTTAAATTTTATATTAAAATTTTGCGCCTACAGGAACACACTTCATAGTTTTATGCATCAATTTCCTTCGGTCCTGACGTCATGACAATTACCTAGTTTTAGTATTTTAAGATTGTGAAGTTGTTTTTTTCTAATAGCTTTTACATTTCTTGCTAGACAATTTCAAAACAAAGGGGGTATGGGTTGGGAGACTTGAGCCAAGCTTTGTTGTGAGAGTTGAACCGTGGTTTAAGTCTCCCTCTCATAGGCGTAGTCAAGTGCTGTCTTTTTTGATCGTTATATAATTGTAATTTTTGTTTTTTTGCAGAACACAATGCCATTTCGTTACACAAGAAACGCAGGGAGTTCTAATAGAATTGCGAGGCACCTGAACGAAAATCAAAGTTCTCAGGCAAAAACGCCTGTCCAATTCTAGCAGAATAAAAATTTTAATTATTGAATTACAATCTTTATTTCTTTAGCTATAAGCAAATAACCGTACACTTATCAGCTTGCTCGTAATTTTTGCCTTTTCCCATCATAATTCCCAGAACATTGCGTGCACAAACAAGATCATATTGTACGAGAATTATGCTGGGCGCGTGTGAAGCAGCAAATTGTTTGCATGCACTCTGATTTCATTGGAATGAGCGGGTTGAATTGTGGCTGTGACTAACCTTTATAAAAACAAACCATCTAATTAATAGTAACTGCTCGGAAGTGTAACGTGTCAAAGTGACCGTGTTAAAGTGGATTTATTGTGCTTGAGTGATTCGAGTGAATTTCTTCAGTACTATAATTGTGATAACATAACTTCGTAAAGTAAATTAACGTTTGAAGGTTGAGTACCTTAATATACAAAAAACGAAGTTCGCGGAAAAGCAAAATAGCTTGGCCGCAATAGAAACATTTTTGGAGACCCCGACGTGATTTCACGTCACGGTGATTTGACATCAACTGTGAGATAACTGATCATCATGGAGCAACTGCTAAAAGAACAGGAAGCAACAGAAGCCGAAATTGAGAGGATCATCTCTAACTATGGAAAGCAACGCATTGCTAATAGGACCTTACAATTTAACGTAGATCGTCTAAAACGCTTGGATGAACAATGGCCAATTTATGATGTTACAGACAGTAAGATTCGTGAAAATTTCGCAAATCAAGTCAATCCGGAGTATTTTCAACAATATGAACAAATCAAGGATCGCTACGAATGCATCAGAGAGCAAATATCTAACAATATTCATGAGCTGCAGAAGGAAGTTCAGCAACCCTTACAACTTTCTACTGCTGACTTGAGTCTTAAACTTAAGAAAGTCAATGAAGATCAAGATGAAGGGCAACCATGCCAGCCATCAGCTCAAGTGTCCACTGGTACAAAGCCGAAAAGGGCAATTGCAGCAGAACTTCAAGTTGACAACATTCAACAAGAACAGAATTCCTACAAAGTACATAACCTTGTCCAAGGTCCATCGTCTCTTGCTAGACCCACACTAACAAAAGAACATGAGAGAAAAAAGCTTCTCTCATGTACACGAGAGAGAAAAGCTTAAAGCTTTACACCTCGATCGTAGAGTTCAGGTCGAGCAAGTAAAAAGTTGTTTAGGGAGTCTGTTTTTACATCGTGTTAAAGTTAAAGTAAGGCGGTTTTAAAAATCTTGGTGGGTTTGGCAGTTTTAGAGTCTTTACAAGAAAAAAAATAAAATAAGAAAAGCTTTTTGTTAAGGTAATAGATCGGCATAATTAGTGCTAGTTGCATTCATAAAAGTGGGTTACAGTGACAAACCGATTAAATAATACAAAGTTGAAATAAATAGAAATTTTAAGTGATAGATCGACGTAATTAGAAAAAATTCTTTTAAGTAAAAGTTGTTTACAGTGTTCCGTCTCTTATCGGGACATTTTCAAAGCTTCAACTGAAAGTTCTGCTATATTTGAAAATCTATTGTTATGAGTGTAAATGTTATAGATAACCCTATAAACGTAATATAAAAAACCTTACCCCTTCCATGTAATATTCATCCACCCTAAACATAATTACCATGCATTCATATCTAAATCGAATAATTCATAAAGATCATAAAGATCACATTATCCCAATTATCCAATTCCTCGCATTTTCTCACGTCCCGCACAATTCTTGTGAACCAGACGATAAGATAACACTTTCCAATGTTCACATAAAACATCGCAAAATTCAGAAAACTTAATATCGAAAAAATTGATGATGACCACGTCATTGACAAACGAACAGGACTCAAATACTATAAATCCCATGTCAAGAGAAACAAAAGGTTTCAAAATAATAACCACCCAACTATAAAAACCAGATTTAAGAAGAAACCTAAAAGAAATCCTTCTATTCCTGGTAATAATGAGCAGTCACGTTTGAATCCTCCTGCTACTGGTAGCAACCCCCACAATCCCCTGTCAGAAGCTTGAAATTCAAGATTTAAACAGTAACAGTGGCTACATAACAATAGAAACTGACCCTGTCAAAATATCGCTAAAAATCATATATCCGAAAACAGAAGGACAATTCAAAAAAATATCAATTTAGTAAACCCAATGCTTAATACGCTAACGCATAACTTCAAGATTTTGGAACAGAAAATATTTAATTTAAAGCCACATTTAAAAAAAAAAAGAGGTTTATTCAATGCTATAGGAACCGGTTTAAAATACCTAACTGGCACTATGGACTGCAATGACGAGTTAGAAATAAGAAATCAGTTAGCCGATATATCTGCAAATAATAAGAACTTAATAGAGGAAAATAATAAACAAGTATTGTTTACTAATCAAATATCAGATCAAATTAAAAATGTAACCAAACATATTCGAGACCAACAAGAAGTTATAAAACTATTTGTTAGTGAAATTAATGGAGAATGATGAGAATAATGTATTACAATTAGAAAATGAAATCAATTATATGCAGCAAGTGTACCAAATTAATTACGATATAAACCTGCTAAAAATCACTTAGATGATATAGAGCAATTAATTTTAACAAGTAAGTTAGGCATTTTGACTAGAAATATTTTAACTGAGCAAGAATTAAATATTGTTAAGGATATAGAAAGTTTTAAGGATATGAAAATTGTTGTAGCATTTCAATCAGTTGATCAAATTATAATAATAATTCTTATCCCTGACTATTCTGAATTACCATTGACTAAAATCTTAATTAAACCTATTGCAAATAAAGACAACAAGACCCTACATCTAGAAAAGAGTTCATTTATAATTGATCAGTTTAGTAATATTTATAGTGATTAGATAAAAGAACTTATCTGGTGAGTCCGTTCCTTGGTGGAACTTATTTTTCCAACGCATGATAAAATTTTTTTGAATCCTTTGGTATGATATCATCAGATATAAAAATTATTGCAATTAGAAAATAATTCGTTCATACGGAAAAGCGCTGACTAAACATTTCAAGTACCCATGTACCGCACCTCGCCCTGATATACATGGGTAAGGTACAAAGAAAGCAAAAAAGCTCTTACCTTGTACATGGAACGCGATCATGATCTCTCATTGCATCGAAAGAAAAGCTTAAAGCTTTCGTGTAGACACGGTTAATGAAATTAACCGAGAGGTCAACAAGAAGAGTCTTGATCCAATCGTGTATGAGACAAGTCGCGGTAAATAGTGAGTCGCTTTCTAAGCGGAATCAAGTAAAGTCGTCCGAATTCGGGACTATCAAAGCATATAAAATTTACAGGACACATGTCCAATATGAACGACTTAGAATTTATCCATAACTTAAGAGGAGGACATATTTTAGATAAGTACGAGATTTTTGAAATTAGAAAGGCTAATGATGACGGCTTTACTCTATTAAATGACCAAATAGATTTTGCTAATAGAAGTCCCTTACTGAATCCATATTTAATATATATGTATTTGTTTGTTTGTGCTGAGCTTTTCTCACTTTTATTATTAATTTATTTATATGATAATAGTCAGTCTAAGCCCTGATGACGCCCTTGCAAGGCGAAACGCGTAGGCTCATTTATAAGATCTTTAAAAGAAAACACTTTTAAACTCAACTAATAAATTTGTGGAATTAATAATGTGCTCAAAATCAAGTCAAATTTTTTTGCAGTCCATATAAATGAACAAAGTGGTCAGCGATAGGTTTCATAAATTTTATATTTAGATTTTGTTTGAATAATTGGTTTTGAATCCTCTTTTAACGAATCAACTAACATTATCATGGTCATAAAAATAAATTTGACTGCTAAGTCAAGAACAAACAGTAAAGAATGAAAGAAAACAAACAGTGGAAAAGTGATCGAGCATTTTAATTGTGCTATCTGACGACAAACGAAAGAGATCATCCTCAAAATACTAAATGAAATTCATTATTAAGAATTCCGATTTAAATTCTTCTTCTAGATAGCTTCTAACTTTCTCTCTGCCCTTCACTTACATACAATTCGTATTATATATTTTCTATTATATACTATCCATATAAAATCACTTCATTAAGTTGACATTAACTATATATATGATAACTAGGGTACTTCAGTATGTGCTAAGTAATTGTATCTTCTTGAACTTGTTTTCTGACAAAGTATATAAGATAGTTTAATTTAGTTATCATATATACATATTAATGTTAATTATACTTTTCCTTGTATATATTCTATAAGATAATTCCATTTAATTTTCGTATATATTAATTAATTATACCTTACAGAATTTATATATAGTCTATAAGATAATTTCATTCATTTTCCACCTGTATTAGGGAAATTACCTTTTTGTTTTGAATATATTTGCCAAATCATAACCATATAATTTGATTTACTAGTTAAATTCCAGGAACCCACATAGAGCGTCTTCTCCTTCTTGTTTCCCCTATCCCTTCTCCCTCATCCCCAATGTTGTAAATTTTTCTTTATGCTTTTGTTTCCGCAATTGTTTTAGGTTGAGCCTGCACCTTAGCCAGGTGTAAGGAAAGAGGTGGGTTAGAGCGTCAACCATGATTTAATGGGGGTAACTTTTCTTTTTGAGTTTTTATTTCAAGATGGTTCAGTGCGGCTAAAAATAACAGGTGACACCAGACCTGTTGCTCTCCCTTTTGTCTGTCCTCTCGTTTTTTTGTTGATTTGTGGCAGACCTGAGAGAGAGATTCCGCAACCTTCTTTCGCCACCGGCACGCGAATTTCTGTTTTGAAATGTATGATTGGATGTTCAAGGACTCACACCCCTTACCAACGAGCTAGGACGTACTGCAAGCTGGCGCGTGCCACTTGAACATCTCACGGCAACTTCACGTTGCATTTCAAGAGCACACATTACAATATCCTGTAGAAATAACAAGCGCAAAATTAATATAATAAATGTAAAGGCACAAGTTCTGAGTCAAAGCGGGGAGGAGTTACGTAGTGACGATACTCCCATTAATGTGCAACGTGATGTTATGCGAGCGTCAGCTGTTGGCGTAAAAATATCCCATTTTACGGCAACACGCCTTGAAGCAAAAAGAAAAACAAAAAGATGTTAAATCTTGCCAGCTCACGGCGCCACTGCATAATTCCAATCAAGCTCAAACTAGGTTGAGATTTCTACACGGAATGTTGGTATGAAAAGTGGAACGGCTGAACAAGAGACCACGAAAATATGAAAATTAAGTCGGCCATCGGTGATTCGTTTGATGTGGTGCATTTTTAATTTTGTAGTTTAATTAGTGCGAGTTCAAATTTTGCTAAACATTTCTTGAAGGCGGACAATTGTGTACTTTTTACTTATTTAATTATTTTTAGTGTCTACAATTCTAATAAAAGCTATACACGATTTAGCTTTAGGGGTTTTTATAGGAAGCATACCGCCCGAAATTCTACATGCTTATTTAGAACTATATCCCAATAAATGTATGATACGCAACTTTATCACTTGTCATACGGCAAGCATGTGTAAACACCAAACACGTACTTCAACAAAGCGTCGACAAGTACATTGACAAATATTTGGACGATATGTCGAAACGCAAAACGTTCGGAACCGTTTTTAGAATTGCGGGCAATGGAGTATCTATACAGGCACAATGTGTTACTTTTTGAGCCTGTGTTTACGAACGGTTTTCGAGTGCTTTTTACTCCAGAAAACTATTTCGACTCAGTTTTTACCAACGAACTTATCGAAATAGCAGTCTTTTACCAATCACTTTGTCACGAAATATTAGATAAACATATTTTGTTGATGTTTAACAAATGCTACATTCCAGCTCTTTCGATTATATTCATATTGAAACTGAATATGAAGGAGATTATGAAAAGCGAATCTTACTAGAGGACGGATGAGCTTTTGATTTTGATCAGTCTGACGATACATGTAGTATTCTGGACAATTATAAACTTTGTCATTTCCACCATCCAAATTTTACACAATCTACGGATACTTTAAATCAAGATGTAGCGGTTGCTACACGTATTAATTTTTACGTATTATTTTTATAATGTAACAAAAAAGGAAATTCTAGATTTCGGTTAAGTTCTAAAATCCACTTTGAATCCACTATAACCAATACTGTCAAGAAGATTTCGGCCAAATTGCACACTTAGATAAAATTTATTCATGTGCAATACAAACACTTTGAAAAATCAATTTATCAAATACTCACAGACACATTATTACTGTAGACAATATAAAATGTATAACACTATGTATTAGAAATAGAACAGTTTGAAATTTGAATGTATAGATATTTTAGTTATTACTGAAAAGCCAAACTAGTAACATCAAATATTAAAAATAAATGTTTATTCTTAAAATATTTTATTGGTTTTAAGTTTAAATAAATAAAATTTATCTAAGGTTTTCAGTATAAACACGAAGAAAACGTTGTACATTACGTTATATTGGTGAACCCAGAAGCTCCGTCACTTACATTAGTGACCCCTGGCGATTCATCAATTACATTAGTGACCCCAAATGCTACGTCAAATACATTAGTGATCCTAAAAAAACTGTAAACAGAAACCCGACGTTCCGTCATCTACACTAGTGATTCCGTCAATCATCAACATATAAAATCATAAAGTATCCCCCTGCCCAAGGTAAGGTACTTAATGGTTGGTACTACGATTCTACATTTATTTAAATTCATAAAGTATTCCCCTACCCAAGGTAAGATACTTTATTAAATTTAAATACAATCAATCTAAAAATTTTGATAAGAAGTGCCCCCCACATAGGATAAGGCTACCTTCATATTAAAATAAGCAACAATCAACAAACAACAATCAATAACAACAGTACCAGTTAAGAAGGACAACATCAACATAAGAAGACCAAAATATGAAGAAATACAACAACAAGTAATTACGACGGTACGTTCTTTTTTATATAATTTTAAATAAATAAAATTGTACAACAATACAAATTATATATGTACATTAACAACATTCCATGATTGCACTTATCAATTTAATCTCTAAATAAATTTGGTCATTTCCGTTTTAAAACAATAATTATATTATCTTTTATTCTTTTTGTGCTAGATTTCTTGTTTGAATATTTATACATAACAAGAATAGTCTGATTGGTCAGCCGAGGAATAATTAATAACAAAAATAAATCGTCACGAAGCTGATTGAGAAAACGTAATAGTTTAGCGGTAACAAATTAAAGTGCTTTAAACAAAAAAGCAATTTTGTTAATTGAGAGAGGTTTACTAGCTTCCCAATAAAAAGCTAAAAAGTGTTAAAAGAAAGGGGGAGATAAGACCCCACAACAAATTTTTAATTAAAGGTCGGTGGACGGACGATCCCGACCCCTCACTGGTGAGATCCTGAGAGAGACGAACTGTCCCTTACAACAAACAACAAAAAGGGTTATAGTTTAGCAGCCTTATATTGTTCGGCTTGACACTACAAGACGTCGGCCCGGATGACCGACGCACGTATCATCTTATACGACACATCATTTTAAATACGACAAGTAAGCTAATAATATTTTCAATTTAAAAAGAAATTTATCAGTTCTTTGAACGAATGAAATTATTTGAATTAAATAATTAGAAAAAATTGAAAAATTAATGAAAGTTTAATTTAATAAGTAATAACGATTTTGTTAAAAGTGTTTTGAATATTGTTGATTTTGGGTCATAACCCCAATTAAGTGAATAATCTTTGTTTTATGTTACTACAGTATTTTATTTTTGTTTTACTTTGACTAAATTTATCGACGGATACAGCGACGGATACAGGTGCACAAAAAGTGAACATAATTTAAAGATAAAAAAAGGAAATTAAAACTACCACGAAACCATCACTACAAAAGTGAAAATAAATTAAAATTTAAAGTGAAACGACACAGGAAGGAAGAAAAGAAGGACGGAAACCAGCAATTTGGTGAGTTCGTTCCTTTATGGAAGTTTTTTTTGTGACCGCCAAATTATGTTCATATATATATTCAAATATTAATATTGCTCCCTAATCATCGACGCCAGCTTTTGGTTCCGTTTGGGCATTTTATTGGTTAGATTGCAAGGTAAAAGCTATAAAAATGGAGAATCATTGCATAAGTTCGTTGGAAAAATAAAAGATATTTACACCGAGTACAGTATTATTGGTGTTTACTCTCGTCCTACGTACTACGCCAGTAAAAGGATTTCAAATATTTTGGCAGATTATGTATTTCAACTAGTTCCTTGTTCAGAAGTCGTTAAGGAAATTGAGAGAAAGATATGCATTAATGAAAAAAAAATTTTTTTTTACAATAACTTTTTTTCAGGAATGAAAATGTTATGGTAATTAAACATGAAAGCGTCCTCTTATTGATTAGTATGAGATAATTTCAATTGAACATTTGTTTGGATAATCCAGCCTACTGTTTCCTGTATTCTTAATTTAATATACTACCCCGTAATTTTAACAAGAAATCTGAGCTTTATATCATATAGGAATAAGAATCTAAGACAGATTAGATGATAAACGTAAAAGTAAAGAAACATTTTTTTGAAGTATGTTTTGAATATTTTTTTTCTATAACATAATTGAATTAAGCACACCTAATGCAATCATTGCTCCTCTAAATCTCTCAATGTTTAAGAGTTACAAGTATTACAATACTGATTATTAATTGTTATTACGTCGAGTATTGTATAATTAAATACTTTTGTTGTTGGACGAGGGAAGGGAGCCTCATTACAAAGAGGTAAACAGTCCCTGGCCAACAAGCCGTGTGCCCTCCGACGGAGGGGGTAACTCCCTTTAAAAAAAATTTATAAAAATTTTTGGTATGAGTCTTAACAAGGCCTTTTCTTTTCTCTCTGTCTTCTCGTCGTCCTTCCTCTAGGGCGGCCATCGCTACGTCGGTGGGTGGGGCCTTCATGATGAGGTGAGCGGCCCTCTTTTCTTTCAGGGATACATTTTGTAGGGCATCCAGAATACATAGTCCCCCTTGGTGCATGGGTGGTCGGGGAACGGGCCAAGCAAAGGGGAGTCATAACACCAGACTCCCCCAACGAACACCGGTAAGTCAACGGCGCCTTCCTTCCTCCTGTTTCTCTTCTTGATGTTAATTTTTTTCCTTTCTTTCTCCTTTTTTTCTTCCGTTTGTTTAGTTTTTTGTGTGTTTCTTCCTCTTTTTTTTGCTCGCTTCCTCGATTCGTTTCGCCCCCCCCCCTTTCCCTATTCCTCGGTATGATTTCTGTTCTTTTGTTGCGCGACCAGGAGCAGGATGGCATCCCCTCTTCGACCCACCCCAATTCTCTACTGCAGCCCCTAACCTGCCAGCACACCATCCCCCGTCCTGCTTAAGCATTTGCTGACGGATGAATGTCCAGCGGAGGCCGTGACCCTAATTGACATCAACTGATCTTCGGTTGATGTCATCCAGGGTCATAGCCTGCCTTGGGAAGTCATCCAGCGGCAGTGTTGGTCCCGGCTCGCAACATCTATGTACCAAAAGAATTAAAAGATAGTGAATTCTTTTTCATTAGAATTGATAGAAGCAAATCTTCTTTACAAAATCCATACGAAGGTACTTTGTCTTAACAAATTTGACAAGTATTATTGGATCGACTAACGTTGAAAAGCAAACAACATCTCAATTGACAGACTTAAACCTGAATTCATTGAACATGCAGAAGAACCAGAAATAGTAATAACAACAAAATTTAAAAAAAAATGTTTCTTTCCACTTTAAATCCACTGTAACCAATACTGTCAAAAGATTTCGCCTAAATTGCACACTTAAATAAAATTTATTTATGTGCAATACAAACACTTTGAAAAATCAATTTATCAAATACTCCCAGACATATTATTACTGTAGACAATACAAATAAAATTTCTAACACTATTTCATTGTATCTATATGTCTATATAAATAAAAATCAATTGCCGCATGTATGAACGATCATAACTTGAGCAAGGCTTTACCGATTTTGCTGATTTTTTTGTTGTGTTCGTAATTGTCACGACAAGGTTTGTATGAAGAAATGTTTTTTATATGAAAATCTCAATAATGTTCAGTTTGATAGTTCTGCTGTCACATGTCAGTTTGATAGTTCTGCTGTCACATAACAACAACAGAGTCAACATTGAATATTGATATCTTGCGAAAGAGAACTGAAATGAAAGCGATATTTCAGTGTGTTATCGGTGGTGATCATATCTTTGCGCATTCAAAACCGTAAAATTTATCAATTTTGTGTGTTGATTTCAGTTCGTGGTTTATTTCTTTTAAAAAAATGCCACCAGTGAGGCGTCGAAATATCGGTTAGCAATCACCGTGTATGATCGAAAACAAATGCATCAAACGTTATCTGTCTGGTTGACACAATCACAGGCAATGACGGTTAATCCCTGTATCGTCGTCGCTTCGCAGAGGATAACGGCAGAACGATAATGTTGAAAGTCAAAAATAAGGATATTGTAGTCGACAACAAATGCATTGGGCGCATTTACACAGTTCTTCATTCAAGCAATCACGAATTTTTCTACCTTCGTTTGTTGTTGGTTAATGTTCGTGGACCGACTTCATTTGAATTTCTACGAACTGTCAATGGTGAGTTGTGCGCAACATATCGAGAAGCCTGTCAGTGTTTACATTTGCTCGAGGCGACAG
Organism: Leptarthrus brevirostris; assembly: GCA_964036015.1. Taxonomy (NCBI): domain Eukaryota; kingdom Metazoa; phylum Arthropoda; class Insecta; order Diptera; family Asilidae; genus Leptarthrus; species Leptarthrus brevirostris. The sequence goes on along the minus strand of OZ038374.1, from coordinate 108,506,440 downwards.
TCATTGGGATCACACACTCGCTGTTGCTGTTATTACGTAAACTGCGCATTAAATTCGATCACTTTTTGCCATCATTATTTCAACGTGTTTTCCATCGAACCCACTTCATTTGTGGCACAAATATAAAGACAATATGGGACATTTTGCATCGAGTGCGTACAGTAACAGCAAATCCCGAACTTGAATTTAACGCGGAGATTCACAACGAGGTGTTGATTTCTATGAAGGATTTGTGCCTGATGATATTCGGCTAACTGTTAAATGAATAAGGAATGCCAGCACCGAATTGCCCCATGCTCGATGCATTCAACCGAGAATTTGAACAAGAACGGCAATACGACCGAGATGCTTTGAGTCAATCTGTACGAACAACGGTCCCACTTTTGAATCAGCAGCAGAAAACCGCGTATGGCACACTAATGATAGCAGTCAACGATGACAAAGGAGGAATCTTCTTCCTCGATTCACCTGACGGAACTGGAAAAACGTTTCTAATTTCATTGATTTAAGCTTCTATTCGCACAAAAACTCAAATAGCGCTGGCCGTAGCATCATCTGGGATCGCTGCCACATTGTTAGAAGGAGGACGAATAGCTCATTTGCGCTCAAACTGAAACTGAATTTGCAAACCATAGATGAACCGAAGTGCAACATTGTCAAAAATCTGCAACGGCGAAAGTACTTGTTCAGTCACAAATAACAAAAGGTCAATTCACTTAAGTGCATGCCAACTTTTTCATCTACACAGCATTCCATTGACCCTTTAAAAATTCTTTAAGTTACTTTGTTATGTAAGCATTTTTTCTTTCATTCACCTCAAATTATTTTCTTGTCATATTATACGTTCACTCAGCACTTAATGCAGGTGAGTGACTTGATTGATTTGTAAGCATTTATAATTATATATAAATCGATTGATTTCATTAATAAAGTATCATTGTTAAACGGTGAATCAAGCCTTTTATTTCACCCAACGTGAGGCTGCGTTGGGCACCTTAAACATAATCAAGCGGAAGAACAGATCAGTTTTATTCGCTATAGAAAAACAGTACTACAAGCAAAATAATCATTTGGGATGAGTGTACGATGGCGCATAAACGAGCATGGGAAGCACTCGATCGAACGTTGGAAGATTTGCGTAATAATCAGGACCTTTTTGGAGATATGATGATTCTGCTGGCCGGCGATTTTCACCAAACGCTGCCAGTCATTCCAGGATCAACAGCTACTGATGAAATAAACGCTTGCTTGAAGTCATCGAATTTGTGGAGATACGTGAAAACTCTCAAATTAACAACGAATATGCGAGTCGCGTTACAAAGTGTTTTCCGAGCAATTATTAGACATTGGCAATGGAAAAATTCGGGTTGGCCTCATTTCGTTTCCACCTAATTTTTTGTCAATTCCCATGGGCAGTTGTATGTGAGTCAGTGCTCGAGAGTCAGCAAACCATCGGCGCTATATGTTTTCTCTCCATTACCAAGAGCTTAAAACCCCCATCAAATGATTGTCAAAACAATGAATTCCAATTTATTTCATTTCCATAAATTCATGATCGTACTGAAATTGTTTTGTTCACAAAAATTCAAGGAAAGATTGAGTTAGATGAATCCCTTTTTGGTGAACTGATTGACTGGTAGACAACGCATAGCCTAAACCACTGGAGATAGAGACATGTTATAAAATAAACATATGTAATATTTCTTTTTTTAAGTTCACTTCTCATTTTCTTCATTAGTAAATTGCACCCGTGCTAGTTAGAAATAAAAAAGTTTGAAATTTGAATGTATAGATATTTTTAGTTATTACTGAAAAGCCAAACTAGTAACATCAAATATTAAAAATAAAAGTTTATTCTTAAAATATTTTATTGGTTTTAATTTTAAATAAATAAAATGTAGGTACCTAAGGTTTTTAGTATAAACACAAGATAAAGTTGTACATTACGTTATAAAGATATGTGTTTGGTGGACAAAATCTAATAGTGAAACACATCGAACAACAAGAATTATTGATGCTCTCCTGCCAGTCATATGCCTATATTCCCAGGACAGCAGGACAGCAGCATTACCCAAAATTAGTTTTTTTATTTTTCCAATTTAAAATTTGTGCGCCCATATTTCGGAGTACGCCATATTGGTGGGAACGTCATAAGACGGAGGAGGCTTTTTGGCTGGTTGGCTTGAGTTTGTGGGCTTTTCTTTTTGGGTTTTCACCGTGAAAGTGTGTGATGCTGGTCGAGAAAAGACGTGTGCTAGGCAGAAAATTCCTGTTGTGAGTTTCGAAAAATAAAATTTGTTTTTTTTTTCTGTGTATTAATGGGATACCAAACATAAAGCTACAGTATTACTATAGCGAAGAATTTAATTGCTATAAGTTTGGAAAGAGGTATTTATTCTAATTTCGTTTTTATTCGGATGGGATAAAATCAAATTTAAGACCACGTACTCAGGTAAATCAAATATATTAATTATTCCCTTTGAATTCACACTTGAATTTGAAATTAAGGTTAAGATGCCGTACATTTTGAGGAACTTTTATTTCATTTTATAAAATATTATAAAAATTTATATAATACCTTACAAAGTTGAGTACTGACAACTAAATTTAAAATATTTTTAGTCAGTCTGTAACTACGAGGAAGTAATTAAAGAAAGAAGAAGAAAGAAGCGCAGGAAATCATGGCAATTTTAAGCTTGTATGAGATTCCAATGCATACAATCTCATAAGCGAAAGGCAGGCGATTGTAAAAGTATTTTATGTTCGGGGATTTTGACGCGTATTTTAAAATATTGAACTAAATAATAAATTGTGTGCCGACAGTGACATTAAGTGACAGCTAAGACCCAGGGAACAGATAAAAAGCGTAACAAAAAGCGAACAAATTTGACAGCACAGACCCAGCCGCCGTAAAAAAACTTGCCATGCTGACACACACGACATATACTATACATGACAGAGCTTCTTCTTTAGTTACTTCCTGGTAGGTCTGTACATTTGGGTTGATTTTGAGTGATACGTTTACAAACACTTTAAAAGCTGAAAAAGATTTCAATCATATTTACATAATACTGCACCCACACAAATTAAATTCACAAAGCCTTTAAAGCGAGAAACACAATGGTAACTTTCTCAACTTTGAACTTTGCCGACTTTTGACAGCTCGACTAAAACACACGCAAAGTAGTTAGGTAAGAGATAATGGCAAAGTCGGCCAAGTCGGCCAAGTTGGCAAAGTTCGAAGTAGGGCTACTTTCTACTCATTCATAACTTTGCCGACTTTTGACATTTATTTTCAGTGAGAAAGTCAGGAAATTTGTTTTTGTGCGATATTAATTTTGTGGTATTCAGTGAAAATGTCATTCGAAGAAAAATTAATTACCTTGATAAGAGATAGAGAAGTAATTTTTAATATAAAAAGCCGGGAATACCGGAATGCAGAAAAAAAGGAAGCGGCCTTTAAAACTATTAAATGTATTTCGAATTATTAGTGATAGAATGTAAACAGCGTTGGAGGAGTTTACGTGATCGATTCAGGCGCGAAGTGGGAAGTAAGGAGCTGCCATCAGGAAGTGGGACCAAGGAGAGAGAAGAGTGGACATTTTATTCCCAGTTGTGTTTCCTAAAAGATGTTATGAAAGTAGAAGTAGATGTTAGAAAGTAGTTTTTATATTATTTAGAATGTAATAAAGTCTTAATCATAATTTCTCATAGAACTTTTGGGAATTATGATGAGGGAAGCCCTCTCTCTGATGTTGCTACACCACCTGAAGCGTTTCCCGTGTCTGTGATGACGCGTACTGCTGCATCACCAATGGCGTCACCTCCACCATACCTTCTCTCACCAGCAGTTGATACAACATCCCCAACTCTGTCTCCATTGGGTTCTGGACGTGGTGATGAAAGCGTGCACCCAAAACGAAGAAGAATGGGTTTAGATAGGTCGGAATCAATTGACAAAACTTTTAAAGCTTTTCTAGATGAATTTAAGAAAGTTGCGGAAACTCCACAGCCGACGAGCTCAGAAAACGAGCTTTTTATGAGACTTGCTGTCTCAAAACTTAACATGTTAACAGAACATGTTAAAAACAGCACACAGCTGGATATTTTAAAATTAATAGATGATCGCATCCAGATGTATTGAGACAGTAATTAGCTATGTGTTTTTTATGATTTTATAGTTTGCTGTATTTTTTTACTATGTGTTTTTTACTACGTGAGTGTTTCTTTTATAATATTAAAATTAATTAAATAGAAACGAATTTTATTAACACAAAACCAGTTACTTACTTACATAAGTTTCGTAAGTATTTCTATTTATATTTTTTTGGTCTGACAAATGTTTCGGTTATCTTATTCTATTAGTATGCAAATATTCGCACAAAGCGTCCCTCATTTCAAAGGCATTTCTTGCAGAGAAATTTAAAGACAAACTTCTGCAAGATGGGAGAGGTCTAACTTCCTGCCGCCACAGACCCTCAACAACGTTTCCGTTTTCTTCGTGGTCCATAAATTCTTAAGGACAATAACTGCTATCATGCATTTTCACAAAGTTATGCAAAACAACTGCCGCTTTAATGACTTTCTCAGCGTTTGAAGGAATCATGAGTAATTTATTGACGAGGACTCGTCATCTCGCGGTTAAAATACGGAACGCATTTTCAATTACTCGACGTGTCCTCGAAATCCTGTATTTATAGTTTACTTTTTTTTTCGTCTAAAAGTCTACCTGGATAAGGCCTCATTAAAAAAGTTTTCAGCGGGAATGCTGCGTCTCCGACGAAATAATGAGGGCATGAATAATTCGAATTTTTCAAAGTTACTGCACCCGGTAAATTCAAATTACCCAAGAATAGCTTTTTGCCAAAATAGGAGTTTTTACATATTCACCCATCGCTTTGGCTACCGTAAGCTCCAATATAGACGGCAGAAAAGGTGTAATTGGCGTCGCATGTTGCTAAGAGTACTATGCTGTGATTCCCTTCATAATTAAAATATTCAGATCCGGCATTGGGAGGACATTGAATATTTATGTGCTTTCCATCCAAGCTCGAAACACAATTTGGAAGGTGCCATATATTCTCAAAGTCCTCAGCAATTTTCCTCCACTCAAATGTCGTAGGTGGTCCCAAGTATATTACCCACAATGTATTATAAATTGCATCGCACGTTTCGTAAACAAGTTTACGAACGGTTGATACACCCATCTTAAACATCCAGGCTAAAACCTGCATGGGAACACCTTGCGATAAAAACCTAAAGCAAAGAATTAAATAATATTAGTGTCAATAGCAAAGGAAGTTTATTTACACCTACATAAGTGCGATGAATAATCTACACTCAGCAGGAATGGATTTTCGGATCGAAGTCTTTGTACTTGTCTTTGTAAGTAGGTAAGTAGGTAATCGAATGTGTCTGCTTTAGGTTAGGTTAGGGTGGCGGCCATCCGCCCTACAGCCGATCAGCCTCACATAGACCTATAAATGGTCCGTTGTGTTGTGTCCGCTTTCATACGAGTTGCTTTAAAAAAAATTTCTGGATCTCGCACTTTCATTTTTACGTATGATTTTGCGTAATATCCATCAACGTCCCTGGTTAAATTTAACTCCCTCACCCACCATCTACGTTTTTGAATTTTTTTCATCTTTGTTGCAAATTTGGCTGCTTCATACGCTATATAGCTCATGTGAAGCACTTTAATCATTTTATTTGCATCCATATCTCAATTTCTTGCAAAAAACCCTTTCAAAAAACTCTCAGCTGAAAATGAAATATAGAACTGTCAAAAGTTGGCAAAGTTGGCATTGTGTTCTGTCCAATTTCAGAAAGTTCTGAAAGTTGGGGCTGTCAAAAGTCGGCAAAGTTCAAAGTTGAGAAAGTTACCATTATGTTTCCCGCTAAATGTATTAATATCTTTAATAGACTTCAAAATTAGGGAATATAGGTTCAGTAGTAAGTTTCAACTTTTAGTGGAAAGTTCTAAATAAAAAAATAAATATAATATAATAGTGCGAGTGAACGTGTCGAAAGTTGCTCCGCTTATTGTTTCTTTTTGTGTGAATTTCGTTTGTGTGAATTAATTTTGAATTAAAGTTTTGTACGTAGAGTGAATATTTCAGTTTACCTTCTGGAGGAAGCAAAAGTACTGCTATGAGTTCCACATCAACTGCATTCAAAAGAAATAAAAGATATGGTAATAGTCCTGCTCTAACTCGTGGGGCGGCTACAAGGGTGGATTCGGTTTGTGATCTCGAGGAGGCTGGTGTTTCTGAATTTTCCCCCAGTTAAGTTTCGCGAAGAAATATATGGTACTTGAAGCAAAGTTAAATACAGTGATTGATGTAGGAGTGCAAAGAGTTGTTGCCGACATTGAAGATAGACAAAAAAATGCAAACTTAACAACGTCTCAGCCATCCTTTGAACTCAAGTAGATGATGCAACGAAAACCGCCAAAGAATTGCATTGCTGCTTTTCGTCTGACTCTTTGGTCTGTCCGTGGTTCTCAAGGGATATTGAAAAGTTAATTTGTGAACGTGAATATCTTTTTCAGAGGTGCAAGCGTAATCCTTGTGAAGTGAACCGCCTCAGATACAAGCAGGTTCGTAACATTGTGACCAAAAAAATACATGAGGCCAAGCGCAGCTACTATGCACCTAGGTTTAACACTAACCAACCTCCAAAACAATTATGGTCCAACCTGAGAAATGGGGGTATATATGGCCAATCTCATGCAAAATGTGATTTTGAAGCTGACTCCCTGAATAACTCTTTTGTGATTCATGACATTAGTCAAGGCAGATCTCAGCTAGCTGATTGCCCCACTGACGTTCCCAATTCTGATGGATTTGCTTTCAGGTGTGTCGATGTGCTGCAAATTTCTGAGGCAATGGCATCTATATTAGGTCAAATTTAAGGGCACCAGATGATCTATCTCCAAGGTACCTAAAAATAATATTTCCATATATTCCCCATATATTTCAGCACATTATAAACAGCTGTTTAACCAGCTCGCAGTTTCCTAGAATTTTTAAGCATGCAGTGGTACTTCCCATTCTTGGAAATAATAATCCTAAGGATGTTCTGGATTTTAGGCCAATACGCTTTGTCTGCAAAATTCTAGAAAAATTGATATATACACAAATCCCTTTATACATTTCTAGAGGAGGATATCTTTACAAACGGCAGACAGGTTTTCGCGCAAAGCATAATTGCGAGACAGCTCTGCTCGATGTTACTACAAATCTTTTTGAGGTATTGGATAGGGGCCATCTAGGAGTCCTAGTTCTATTAGAATTTTGTAAAGCTTTTAACTTGGTGAACCATGATTTACTTCTCTACAAGTTGGGTAGAATATGTGGATTCTCATTATTGGCGTTAAGGGTAAACAATTTCACAAAAGGGAGGACACAGCAGACTAAAGCAGATAATAAACTGTCGACGCCGCTATGTCTAACTTGCGGTGTGCCACAGGGATCAATATTAGGCCCATTAGTCTTTTATTAATGTAGAGGATTAATGAACTTCCTAGTGTATTGCAAAATGCTAACTGTTGTTATGGTCGCCATGTAGCGGCACCTACAGTGGACATGTATCACCTGACCATCGGCTATATGAGCCAAATTCCTGCACCCGGTGCAATGTCGGGATGATATGCCCGTCAATTTTACCAAAGCCCGGCTCTGCTCTAAATCGCATGAATATTCAAAAGATTCGGCTCCTATAGCCGAATCTAACACCCCCCTCGATTTTTCGTACCTGAAAACACCTGAAAATTAAAATACCTACGGTTATATACAGGGGCATAATCGGAGGCAGCGCGGAAAATACATTTTAAAAATACGCCACAAACTCTGAAATCGCTATATAGGAAGCCGAGAGAATAATTTAAGTCAGTCTCAAAAATCCTCGGCTCCCGTATAAAAATTGCTTAAAATCGCCAACCCGCCTACCTACGGTACCACTAACGTGACGAGACCTACAAATCCTCAGCCACCTGTAAAAAGAATACAAAATTACAGCCAAAAACAGCTGCAAAAATAATTCTAAAAATAGAATTCGTCTCAAGCCAAAGCAGCAAAATTGCAACAGATTTGCAATTCAAATGAACATCTGGCGTAAATAAAAAGAGCCAAACCGTTTACGCCGTTGCTTGAAATGAAAAAGTTGGATGTCGGCAGCGGAAGAATAGACTGGTGTGCGTGGATTCAGGCGGCAATGAGTGTTGATTTGGGCGGTGGAAGTGAAGTGCTGGATGGGCTTCGGTAAGGAGTAGCTCGGCGGTGATAAAGATAAAATTTTAGTCGCGAAGCCTTACAAAAAATTATTTAAAAACGTTTTGGATTGAATTAAGTCAAGTCAAGTTAAGTTTTAGAGGATTATCGTGAATTTTCCGAGATATTAAACAAAGTAAGTTTGGTATGGTTGTAGTAAAATTTAAACGGAAAACAAGAAAAATTTAAAGTGCAACAGATTAAAATTGAAAAGAAAAAGAAGAAAAACTAGACGTGTAATAAAATTTAATATGAAAGCAAGAAAAATTTAAAGTGAAACAAATTAAAAATTGAAAACAAGGAAAAAGTCAGTGTGAAATTAAGAAAATTTAAAGTGAAAAGAATTAAAATGGAATCGAGAAAAACTAAATGTGTGATGAAAACTAAACCGAAATAAGGAAAAACAAGAATGATGAAAATTTTAAAATCGAAATAAAGAAACCAAAGAAAATGTGAGTAAAACTATAATTGAAGTAAGAAAAAACTAAAGTGTTAAGAAAAATTAAAAATAGAAACGAGAAAAGAACTAAAAGTGGAAGAAAAAGCACAATTGAAAACGTGCGTAGAATTAAATTGGAATAAAAGCAAAATTTAAAAGGTGCTGAAATTAGGAGTGAAATAAGGAAACCAAAGAAAATGGGTGAGAAATTAAATTTAATTAAGAAAAAACTAGATGTGTAATGAAAATTAAATCGAATGAAGAAAAACCAAAAGTGTTGGAAAAATTAAAATTGAAATAGGGAAGACCTGAAACTGTGTGATGAAAACTAAATCGAAATAAAGAAAAATAAAAGTGATGAAAATTTCAAAATCGAATTAAGGAAAAACTAAAAGTGTGAGAGGAATAAAAGCGACATAAGGAAAACTAAAAGGTGTGAGAAAAATTATAAACGAAATAAGGAAAATCAAAAGTGAGGATAAAACTAAAATCGAATTAAGGAAAAACAAAACAAAATGTGAGTAAAATTATAATTGAATTAAAGAAAAACAAAAAGTGTTAGAAAAAGTACAATTGAAACTGTGCGTAAAATTAAATTGAAAGAAAAACAAAATTTAAAATGTGATGAAATTAAAATTGAAATAAGGAAAAACAAAGAATGTGAGAGAAATTAAATTGGAACAAGAAAAACTTAAAAATGTGCGAAAAATTAATGTGAAATAAGAAAAAGACTTAAATGTGCGAACATTAAATTGAACTAAGGAAAAACTAAAAAAGGGTGTGAGAAAAATAAAACCGAAATACAGGAAAACTAATAGTGTTAGAAAAATCAAAATTGAAACAAGAAAAACTTAAAGTGTGACAAAAATTAAAATTGAAACAAAGAAAAAAACTAAAAGGTGTGAAAAAAAAATTTCAAATTTAAAAAAAAGAGAGAACTAAAAGTGAAAACCAAATTAAAGTAAAAGAAAAACCAGAAGTGTAAACCAAATTAAGAAAAGGGAAAAGAGACGAAAACAGGAAAGGGTGAACGCAAAGACCACCGAAGTGGAACAACTTGAATAAAACAAACATTTTTTGGTGAGTCCGTTCCATAAAATATTAATTGAAATCATATTGAAAACCAGATATTGCTATTTGAAAAATTGATGACTAGGAGAAAGGATTTAGTAGTGCTAGAAAAAAAAGGGAAACATTTTGTAAGGTTTGTTTTGATATAAGAATAGGAGATTGTTTACAGCAATATAGAGTAATAATTTTTTTGATAATTATTTATTGCTTCCAATATGGCATTGTGGCAAATTAATTTTTAGGACTGTACATGGTTATAATCCTTATTTAGCCGTAAAAGATTTCTTTTGTGACCTATTTAATAGCTATACTACTTCACTCAACGATCTTGTAATTGAAAACAAAAAGGAAATGTAAAGTCGAGGAGAATATGTTTGCTCGAAACTCATGTATTTTTTTTTGGGCCAGAAATGCGCATTTCCGACCCCCTCGGTATACTGTAGATAAGTAATAGTAATATATTTGAAATCGTAATATTCTCCGTCGAATTGAATTTAGGCATTAGATAAGAAAAGATAAGAAAGCTAGGAGAATAAGTTTTTTGTACCATGCTCCTCAGAGCCCCATTGCAAAGGGGTAAATAGGCCCTAGCCTTAAGCTAGACGGTCTTGGGCCCTCCCACGGAGGGGGTATCTCTGTCTTTCAAAACAAAAATTTTTATTTTTAATAAAAAAATCGTTTATATGTGTCTAAGGTAAACACTTCTTTTCTTCTCTCTCTCAACTCGTTGTCCTTCCTTAGGGCGGCTACAATCATCGCTACGTCGGTGGGCGGGGTCCTCACAATGAGGTGAGTGACCCTCTCTCTCTTTTCCTTTACAGGTCGGTAGGGCATCTAGTCGACATCGGCCCCCTAGATGCATAGGGTGGTTGGGGCATGGGCCATGCAATGGGAGTCATGACACCAGACTCCCCCAACGATATCCGGTAAGTCGGGCAACGCCTGCTCGTATCCTCTTCCTCCTGTTCTGTTCCTTTTTTTTGGTTTTTTTTTTAAATTTAAAATTCTCTTTGGGTTTTTTTCCTTTGTTTTCTTATTTTCGCGGGTTTTCTTTTTTTCTTTTTTTTCTCCTTTCTATTTCTTACAATTTTTTTTGTTTCTTTTTGGTTCGTCTCACCCTTCCCATCCTAGGCATGATTTCTTGCTTTTGTTGCGCGACCGCGGGCGGAGATGGCATCCCCTTTTAGAACCCCCCCCCCCTCTCTATCGCACAGCTAGCGATGCCAGCATGCCATCCTCCATCTCTGCCCAAACATCTGCTGACAGATGAATGTCCGGCGGAGGCCATGATCCTGGCTGACATCAGCTGACTATCAGTTGATGTCATCCAGAGTCATAGCCTGCCTTGGGCAGTCATCCAGCAGCAGTGTCGGTCCCAGCGCGCAACACTGTCATCTTTATGCTGATGATGTCCAGCTATACCTTAGTAAACCAATCTGGCTAATGAAGGATTGTATTTGCAGAATTAATGAAAACCTTAACCGAGTTCATGAATTTGTAAAACATAACTATCTTGTGATTAATACTAAAAAGTCATTCTGTCTTCCAGTATGTAGGATGCGCCAATAATCGAAGGGCATCCTGCCGTATATATGAATAATATGGCTATACAGTTTATTAAACGAGTGAACAATCTTGGGAGTAATGCTGAATTTCAGAATGACATGTTATGACAAAATAAATTTTATTATTGGCAAAGTATATTATTGTTTACGTCTACTACGTCAGTTATCTGATGTCCTAACGCTTGAAATGAAAATAGACCTCGTAAAAACGCTAATTATACCTCATTTTACATATGTGTTTGCTAAACATTATTCAGTGTGCTCTAGTAAATTAAAGCTGGCCTTTAATGACTGTATCAGCTTTATATTTAACTTAAAGCGATATGAATACATATCGCAGTATCAAAATAGTATACTAGGTTGCTCAATAGCTGATCTTATGTGGCGAAGAACTGTGATATTTCTTCTTTCTTTCTATTTTATGGAAAGGATCCTCAATATCTCTATCAGGGAATGAACTTTTTGCGTACCACTAGTCGGCATGACATATTGATCCCGAGATATGAGTCGAGTCTGTGTACAGCGAACGCTCTTTCTTTGCCCGAGTGGCACGTAGGTGGAACGGCTTGCAAAATAATATAAAATTTATAAGATTTTCGGGGGTCTTCAGGGGTGCGCTTGTAGTAAATTGTTAGGGTACTCCGATGCTGCTGCCTGTAGCTGAACTTTTTATTTTTTATTTGTACAATCTTTTCTTTCTTTTTCTCTTAATCTTGTTTGCTTTATGTATGAGCTTTTTTTAAAGACGTGTACATGTAAAAGATTCCAACCTTGTTGTACTCATTATGATAACAATAAAGTTTTTGAAGTTTATGAAGTTTATGAACTTTTAATATCGGAAGTACTTATCCGCAAGCCCTTGTGGAATATTGCAGACACAAATTATTACAATCGGGTATTACCCGATTGTGTCTATTATTAATAGACACGCTATGGAGTGAGGTAGAAGAAATAATGAAATTCCAAAGTAACTGTTGCTTTTTATTTATTCAAACGCATTACGGTGACACTAAATAAATATTACTTAAAATGTTCGCTTTGTTCGTTGTCATTCTACTTCCTGATTTTCTACTGGAATCTGCATTTTCCAAATAATACATAAATTGTACATCCTTCTAGATCAATTATTAAATTATGTAAAGCACAAGTTAATAATATAGCGCACTCTCACTCTCTCTCTCTCTCTGGAGTAGTTTCCATACTTTTTCCCAGAATTCGCCATTTTGCGGTTAAAACCCCAAAAGCACATTTCACGGACCTGCGAGCTCGTGATAACGCTTCGTTGAAAGATCTTTTGGCATCATTCAATTGGTTAGCTGGATAAGGCCTCATCAAAAATTCCGTTAAGGGATAAGCTTCGTCCCCTATTAAAAATACGGGTAACTTTATGTCTAAGTTTGGCAAAAATTTATCTGGCGAGACATTAAAGTGATTGGACTTTATAAGTTAATAGAGGGTGGAGTTATTGAATATGCCGCCATCGCTCTGCCTCCCTTTCGTACCAACTTCAATTGTAATAAACTTACAATTTGCACCTGCACCTGAAGAACAACGGAAAAGAACTGCTAATAATTATAAAACAGCAAACCAGAGTTAGCTGGACATTTAATATGGCAGTGCTTGCCATCTATTGCTCCCATACAGTTTGGAAATTTGCAGACTTTGTAGTACTCTGATATAACTTCTTTAAGTGATTGTTGTATTGGTTGTATGTTTTTCCAAATAGCTTGAGAGGTTTCTATAACAGTTGACTGAAAAGTTGAGGCCCCCATACGAAATGAAAAAGATAAACTGCGGAAAGAAGTACCCGTAGCCAAAAACCTAAAAACAATAAAAAAAATCGCTTTATATTTTATAACAGTTTTTTTATAGATAATTTTGATTTCTAGAAAACGAATGCAAAATAAGGTAGAAAAACTTGAGGGACCGTTTCAGAATTGAGCTAAAAAGAGATGTTGTAAAGTCTGAATTTGAAGGCAAACCTTTTATTTCTACTTGGCTCCACTTATAGCAGATGAATTTATTGAAACCTATGTATATTAACGCCATCTGCTACAACGGGAAATTTACCTGCATGTGAAGAACCCGTTAATACTTGTGAAATACGTGAAGAAAGAAATGATAAACATGCTGGTGAAGGACAAGATGAATTATCACAAGTCGATTATGCCCCTGAAAAGCTTAATGCAGCCCCAGTTAGAAATCGCAAAAGAAAAGTCGATGAAAGCACGGACCAATTTGCGATTAGAGAATAAAAAGGCAGCCATATTGGAACAATTGGGCAGCACGGTAATAAAGGAAGAGAAGAACTCAGAAGATTTACATTTCTTCAAAAGCTTGCTAGGTTACATGGAGAAATTTTCTCCATTACAAAAACTTCGGGTCAGAAATAAAATTACGACTGTTATAATTGAAGAATTACCATTAAACGCAAACCGCAGTCAAATTCGTAGGACCATTGTATGGATACGCTATCATCACATCCTTCTTCCTGAAACTCTACATGTCCGAATCAGTCTATTCACTCAAATACGAATACGACTCTTATGAAAAATAATAATGCAACTAGCTCCTTAATAGACAGTCAACCGTCGAATTTTTCTTTTAGTTAAATAAATTCACCATAATTGATAACACTAGTTTACAAATTTGGGCCTCATCTTTAGATCTCGTTCCTCATGGACTTCTTTTAATGTATTTTGGGGGGTAGATTCCTAAAATGGCAACCATTTTTTTTCTTAAGAATAGTTTTCGAGATATTTTGAAAAAACCCGTTATTTGGCACTTTTCTCACTTATTTACCCATCTATCCATCAATTTTCAATTGATTCTCCATATATTACATATGTTTTGAAAGGTAACTTTGTCATCTTTCCAACGCTATGCTGTTTACGCGGATCGGATGAGATTTGATGAAGTTACAGGCCAGGTCCAAAAAAAGTGATTTTTTCGGCATTTTTAAAAAGTCACTAAATTTCAATTGCTCCTTTTAATTCCAAGATAATTCTCTTACGAAAATTTTAAGTATAAATTTGCCCAAATCGGACAAAAAATGTAGAAGTTATTCACAAATGAATGAGAAAAGGTGATGTATATATTTCATTATTCTCGTCTGGATTCCACGGAATTCCACGGAATTTCGAGGAATTCCACCGATTCCGCGAGGAAGGCTCATGTATTTTCGACCAGAATAATGAATATAGACATTACCTTTTCTCATTTATTTGTGAATAACTTCTACATTTTTTGTCCAATTTTGTCAAATTTAGACTTAACATTTTCTTAAGAGAATTATCTTTCATCTGAAAAAAAAAATTTCTTGGAATTAAACGGAGCAATTGAAATTTAATGACTTTTTAAAAATTTCGAAAAAATACTTTTTTTGGACTTTGAGCGCCTGTAACTTCATCAAATCTCATCCGATCCGCGTAACCAGCATAGCGTTGGAAGAGGACAAAGTTACCTTTCAAAACATATGTAATATATGGAGAATCAATTGAAAATTGATGGATAGATGGGTAAATAAGTGAGAAAAGTGCCAAATAACGGTTTTTTTTCAAAATATCACAAAAACTATTCTGAAGAAAAAAAAACAACAACAACAAGCCTGAACATGCCTGAACAAATGGAACGAAAAAGACTTCCCCGTTATCCAGTCAAGCGAAGGATCCAAATAAAGAGGATAACACGCGTCATCCTATTGGAAATGGCGCTCAGAGGATGTCCTTTGAAACCGCATGGATATCGCATCAACACAAGTCTGAGGAAAACCAAAATCGTAACATTGGTAACCCCGTCTGCAAAACCTGCGATTCTCAATGCCAGCAGGACCAATTCAACCGCCTGCGGTAATGAAGCAGGACGAACTCAGCACCTGCAACATACAGTGCAAGCAGTGCAAACCGGTAATTGCCTTGTAAGCGCCAGGCTTCCAAAGACTTTAAAATTTTGCCATTTATTTCAAGATCTTCCAAGGACGATATATTAAAAAAAAAATTAAGCCAAAATTCATACAAAAAAATTAAATAAATCTTCAATATTTATTATTTTAAAATTGATGTTACACTTTGTTGAACGCCCTAAACTCAACTACCTGCTGTAGCAAAGCAGGACCAACTCAACCACCTGCGGTAGCAAGGCAGGAGCAATTCAACCACCTACGGTAGCAAAGCAGAACCAACTCAACAACCAACTAAAGGAGGACTAACAGACACCTGCGTCTCATCAGACAAAGCAGGACAAGTTAATCAAGATGCAGTAACAATCAAACCAACAGTTACATCATATCATCGATGGACGTCACACAAAAAGAAAATAAAAAAACACACTAAAGATAAATTGTAATAAATACAACTACTACCTCAACAAACAAAACTTATATATTTTAATTAGTCAGGAACAATGAAAGTGACAACACAATTTTCGTTAAACCTAAGGTTTAACTGGCGGAGGAGTGATGTGTTGACAGCCAGCACTCTGCTTTAAAGTTTTCATCGATATGTTCAAAACAATAGTAATATTGTTGAAAAGATTTGAACAAAGTGTTAAAATCAACAACAGTATCGATGAAATTACTCTTTTTGGAAACAGAGGAAAATCACACGATGAAAGATTTTAAATTCCGACACTGTTTTAAGAAAAAAACTAGAAGCAAATAGAAATATCTGATTAACCTCAAATAATTTAAAACTCTGAAATCAAGATTTAGCTCAAATTAAACTTTAGGAAAAATAAAAAGGAAACACGCTGTAACAGGCTAAATTGATTTCGAAGTTATTAAACAAAAATTACGAAAGATCGGACTAACTACGAGATTCGACAACCTACTAACTATTTCGACCTGACAATTAATATCTGCAAGCCTTAATCAATCCCCTCAAATCAATTTTATTAATTTAATAATTAAACAAGCTATCCCAGAACTATTTCATAACAATTCTAGTAGATGTCGCTGAAATGATGGATCTAGTAGTAAAGCCCGGTATTGCGTTCATTTAGCGGCTAAATTTTTAGCGGCGGACCTTCTTTTCACGCTAAATTTTTGACAGCACAGTTTTTTGTTTTGAGCTATAGATGGCTACTTTTGACAATCAGCTGTCGTACATTTATGTTAATTTTGTGTGTTTTGCAGTATAGTCAAGTAAATTTATTAACCGAAATGTGCGATTTATGTGATATGGATGAAGAAATATTTCTGACAATTCTGCTGCTGCTGTCGTTATTAGATAACGAAGGCACATTGCGTTTACGTGCGCCAACAACTTCGTATTTACGAGAATGGGCTATGAAGAATTCATAAATATTTATTAATTGATTTCCATGTTTTTACAGTTTGAGGATTTACTAAGAAATCCGGTTAAATTCAAAGAAAACTTTCGTGTAGAACCCGAGGAATTTGAACTACTATTAACACAAGTGGAACCGTTTCTAGTTCCCAAGCGGAACACACACCCTGAGGATTTTATTTCACCGCGAGAAAAACTAGCAGTTGTGCAGGAGCAACGGAGAGCTCTCCTTTCCCAATAAAACATGCGCCTCTTGTCACTCTTGTCATATAGCTTCAAATGTCAAAAATTTTGCGTGAAATAAAGGTCCTGTTCAGATAAATGAAAAGATAAAACATATGATTTAAGAACAACTGCCATCTACCTGTGAAAACTAAATACACTTTTAGCCGCTAAAAACACAATACCGCGCTTTCGCTAAATATTTAGCGGCGAAATTTCGCAGCTAAATTTCCATACAATAAATACATATTCAACTTAATTTGGTAGCCGGCATCAATAATTGCACTTGATTAATCGGCCGAATTAATATGAATTAACTTAATTCGTGAATTGATTCTGGTAGTAGGGAGGGGCGGCGCTAACTTTCCAACCTTTTTTTGAATTTCTACTTAGTAACAACGGTATTATTCAAGACTGCTGGCGTTAGTATGATCACCGTGTGTTACCCAGCTTTAGTTGATCGGTAGCAGAGTTAAGCAATGCACGGGTAGGCCAGAACACTCAAGTAAGAGTAATTACGGGTTAAGGAAGTTTAAGTAAATTAGTGCAAGTGAAGTGTACTAGGAAAATATTATTTAGTGCCGCTATAATGTCGCAGGAGAAATAAAAATTAAATTATCCCGCCAAGTCCCTAGTGCCGTGTAATTAAATTACCGGTACTGGCTCAAAGGTACCTTCTGTGTAAGGGAGACAAACTGAAAAATCAGGGTTAGGAGCACCCATGTTCCAAATGGCAAGGAGACTATAATCCCACCACGTAGGCTGCGGTTCAACCCCAATTATTACATGTTAGGATTGATTAAGATTAAATATATATGAAATTTATAAAAACTAAAGTAAGCACCAGAGTGGCTAACTTTGAAGCCTGTCTGCGTGAGGAGCAACTCATTAGACTACAATTGTCTACAAATGATTAGCCAAAATCGTAAACCTTCTTAGTGTCACCATAGCCGCTGAATATTTAGATTTATACGATCACATCATCGGCATGACTTAATTTACTGTAAGTCAAATTTCTCGTCAATGTCAACGTAAGATGCCGGACATTGGACTTATGCTAAGTCTAACGTGACATGAGTTTAATTTAACTCATTAAATTTTTCATAAGTGTCGCCAGAAGCCGCCGAATGTTAGGATAAGTGAATTTGCAAATTTAGTGCCAAATTTCTCAATTTAAGAAAAAAATTTGGAAAAATTCTTAGAAGTAACCGGCCCCCAAAAGCTTTTCGAATCGCCGGGTAAGAACCTTTGTTGATCTTATTTTAATATACTTCATTATTTAATTATATTTTAAATTTTGCAATTGTATTTCCAATTTTGCAATTATATTTCAAATTTTGCGATTATATTTCAAATTTGGTGTTAATCCCGAGTATAATAATAACTAATTTAATCGGGATAAGAAAAAATTGATTTCCTTCATTGATTGAATTAATGTCATAATTTACTGTCATCGATGTGTTTTATTAAATGATAATGGTTTGTAACGACTGGCAACACCGCCAAACAGGTTTTTCAACTTATCCACACTTCCACATTTATAAGAATTTGCAATTGTATTGCAGAAGAGATTTAACAACGAAGATAATATTACGATAATATGCAGTTCAGTTTATCTCTGACCGCCAACGCATTGTGTCCGCTAGCCTAGCTAAAGATTCGTAATTAAGAATTTATTAACGGTGTAAAATTATATTTTATATTCAAGCATTTATGTTGGGTCTTTATTTCCCTACATAAAGTGGTGACCCCGAGAAAGTAGCCATTCGGACTCGCAAATAACGAAATAAAAAGCTGTTTTACCAACCAGTTTTTAAAAAAACAGAAACTAAAAAGTGTTTAATAGTTTTCTACAAATGAAATTGACAACGGTTAACCAAGTGTGTGGTTCATTTTAACAGTTAATGTAACGAGCATAACGGACGGATTAATATTTCACTGAGAAACTCTCGCCAAATGAGGCACACTCTTTCGCAGCTATAGAATCATGCCGCCATCCAGAACTCCAGCATAGCAGTTTTACTGGCATACAAACAATTTCGAAATATCTAAATAGAAATTAATAATTTTGCTTTATTTCCAATTTTAGCCCAAAACTAAATCATTCACAGTTTAGGAACCACAGGAAAAGCACACGCTAGTAATCAACACATACACGGTCATACACTGAGATCAACAGCTGCAGCCAGAGACGTGCGTAGTGGTAACAGATCAAATACCATACACTCAACACATAGTACTCCACAACGCAACATCACACCAAACACCAAATCGCCGCTCAAGCGACAGCAATAGCTAAATGCAAGGCGTGAAAAGGTACGAAATACGAGGAAGCTAACAACGATTGCGCATACCAAGAAGAATTTAATCCAGCAAGTGACGAAGTAGGCGAAAGGTACATTCCGGAAGAAAAGTCAGCATTAGACAGTTTGAAATGTAAATATGATTTTCATTAGCTTTACAAAATTTTTCTTTCTTTATTAAATAATTAATATAACCTTACTTAAGATAATCAATGCATAGATTAACTAAGTTAATTAGATACTTTCGATCACGTTAACATTAAGTAAATACGCGTGTACATACAGGGTGATCCAAAAGTCCGGGAACGGCAGAATATCTCGGCGTGAGAGCATTTTAGAGAAAAATGGGAAATACAAAAGTTTCAGGATTTTTCCCGGGCTATCCGATGGCGAGCTTAACATTGACCTTGAAGGTCATTTCAAGGTCAAATATAATTTTTCAAATGGGAAAAATGGGGAAATGGGGGTCAGATATGATATTGAGTGATCCCTCCCTTTTGACCTTGGGCCCCCCCCCCCACAAGGTCAAAATAATAATTATTAATTTTTTTAAATCCCATACTTTTATCACTGAAATGAAAAGAGCATACAATTTTACGAAGAT
This sequence comes from Leptarthrus brevirostris, assembly GCA_964036015.1. Taxonomy (NCBI): domain Eukaryota; kingdom Metazoa; phylum Arthropoda; class Insecta; order Diptera; family Asilidae; genus Leptarthrus; species Leptarthrus brevirostris. Next base: position 108,486,681 of record OZ038374.1, on the reverse strand, counting down.
AACATTACGATAATATGCAGTTCAGTTGATCTCTGACCGCCAACGCATTGTGTCCGCTAGCCTAGCTATAGATTCGTAACTAAGAATTTATTAACGGTGTAAAATTATATTTTATATTATATTTTATATTCAAATATTTATCTTGGGTCTTTATTTCCCTACAGGTTCCCGCGAATTATTGAAATATCGCCTTGCGGATCGGTAAATTTTGTTTTGATTGATTATCAGATGTGAGAATTGAACTGAGTCTGGCGATTTTTGTTGATTTCTTGCGCTGTGGTAATATAACTTAGAAGCGGATTATTGTTATGATAAAATAAAAAAAATTGAAGTTTTTTTTTGGATTGTTTTCGGATAATTGATTTTATTATTTGCTAAATAAAATGTTGGATACCTATATGCAGAATGTGTGAGTGAATTGATTTTACCCAAGTTCCGCCAATTTTCAGTGAACCAAACCTAGATAAGAAACCAGTTAAATTGCAATTGCGAACCAAATCGTTAGGTCAGAGTATGGCTTCAAGGAAGAGTTTGTTGGTTGAAGTCAACAAACCGGGGTTCGAGACCAGCCTATGGGAATGCTTCGGAAGTTTTTTTTTTTAATGTTTAACTTAGTCACTTGAATAGATGACCTTGTCTAGTTCCTCCAATACCTTAATGTCACGAACGCAACTGATTTTTGGAATAAGCGATCTCTCCCTTTTTCCCACGCCCACCACCGACGAGCTAGAGCCAGCAACTTGGAGGTTACGAGAGATCGGTACTGTGGTACAGATGTAAACAAATTGTTGGTACCCACGACAGCGAGAGCGGTATTATGATGTCGTAATGCCCGTGTTTACATCTGATGCCCGTTGTTTACATCTGAGGCAGAGTTGTTTTGCTCAAGGGACCTGGCGCCCAATTACATGTGTACCAAAACGTTAGATACCTCCGCAATTATGGACAAGATGTGCGCTAGGTTTTGTTTGGCCAGCAATTGGTCGAGCATGGTTCTACATACGCGCTACTAAGACGGCTACAGGCTGTGGGTGAAACAATAGACGTAGATACTTCCGACAAACTCAATTTGATTCGCGAACAGGCCCGGAAAAATCTAGACAGAGCTTTTGAGCAAGGTGAACGGACCTATAATACACGTTCTAAGCCTGTAAGCTTCAAAGTCGGACAGGAAGTCTACCACAGGAACTTCAGCCAAAGCAGCTTCGCGAAACAGGCCAGCGCCAAACTAAACAAGAAGTTCATAAAGTGCCTAGTTCGATCGCGGAAGGGAAATGCTCTCTATGAGCTTGAAGACCTACAAGGGAAGTTGTTAGGAACCTACCACGCGAAGGATATTCGGCCCTGAAGCGCGGCAACATGACACGGGAGAGTTTCGCGAGGATAGCTACACGGGAGTGTGTGTGTCCCCTCCTAATGATGATAAGCGTCCACGAGTACTAAGTTTTAGGACCATAGTATCGGCGTGACGTAAACTGAAGGAGGAAGGTGCATACACATACCAAGGTCCGGTTTGCACGGCAAGAATTGCGATCCTCGTCCAGGTTGTGAGGAAGCGTGTCGCGCGGTCAGACTGGCCAATATGCGTCTACCCTCCCATATCAACCCTTATAGTATACCATGCTCCGAGCCCTCAGCCTCTCTTTGCCGGTGTAAAGTTGTGTTTACACCTCACCATATAGCCCCATCAGGCTTCAACTCGCACCACTAATCAAAAACACTTTGACTCTCGCACTGTGCGACCAGCGTTGTCCAGGAATAACACTCTATGTGGTATGATAAGATCCAAGCCCTCCGCAACTCTGCCGACACAACATTTGGGTTTGTGTCTCATTCTACCGCCTGCCAAAGGCTTCAATTTGTGCCACCAACAGTTTTTACCGCTCAAATCAGGTCAGCCCTGTCAATGGTTCCATCGACCAACACGCATATCCTAGAACAATTGTTCAGTCTGTATAGCCCAGAGCCCTCAGCATCTGAAGTTTGTGTTCTCGCCTCTGTTAAGTACCTAAAAATGGTCATGAAATAAAATATTATTATTCATTCAAATTGAATATAATAATGAAAATGAAATATTCAATCATTAAAAAATGAAATATTCAAACATTGAAATATTATTTCAGTTGCATCAAACGGATGTAACTAAATTCGCCTAAACTGCATAAATAATTTCAATTCGCGACAAACAAATCGCTCAAGTTACCGCGCATTCCTTTCCCAGGAAATTTGTAGCGCATTGGTAACTTAAAAATGCTAATAAGGCATTCAAGCAGATATAGTACCGAACGAAATTAAATTCGTTCCCAGATAAAGGTGCCTATCTCAGCGATTTCTTAACATACATCGTATCTTTCTCAGGCATTCACGAGTAAGATACAAAACGAAGAAAAAGCTCTGGGAGCTTTCTTCATGTGTGTCGTTTTGATCGCGATCTCCCGCTACATCGTCTTCGGCCTGCAAAAGAGGGACCGAAGAATAAACGAAATGAAAGCTCAAAGCTTTCTTTTCATGTAGATACGGTTGATCAAAAGAATCAACCGAGAGATTCGGAGAGTTTAGTTTTAACCGTCGGGCTGGATCGCCTCGGATCCAGCCCGATCAAAAAGAGAGTTTTGTTTTGAGTGTGATTGGAGTTAGTCGCGATTGGAGGAGTCTGGTTTTTAACGCGCTAGTGTAGGCGAGGAGTTAACTTCCGAAGTCTGAGAATAAAATAATTATTTTAACTAAGTGTAACCAAGTCTAAGTGTAACCAAGTGTAATTGTTTGTGAACCACAAACCGAAATTTAATTAAGCAATAAAATATTTGTTTTAACTAAGTGAAATCAAGTGTGATTATTTAGCGAACGATAAATCGGAATTTATTTAAGTAAAAACTGTACTGTCTAATTTCAAATAGAAGATAAAATATTTGTTTGAATTAAGTGTACTTAAGTGTAATTATTTTGTAAATGAAAACTCGGAATTTATTTAAGTAAAACTATACTGTTTTTTGTTTTAATTAAGTGTAATTAAGTGGAACTGTTTTGTGAATTATTAATTGAAATTAAAGGAAACTGGATGCTAAAGGTGTTTTTGATATCACACAGTGTGGAAAAAGTGTAACACTCACACTACAGCCTACACCGGCTTCAATTTCAACACCCATCGACAAAATTTTTGTGCAGCCCGAATCATCATGCCATCTTCCAGCTCTAAGACCTTTAAGGGAACTCGATGTGAACCGGTCCCGCAAGGATCCGGTCCGGAAGCGTGGCAACACAGTCAGGGATAGTTGTGTGAGGATAGCCATACTGGAGTGTGTGTGTCCTCTTCTAATGATGATAGACGTCCACGAGTACTGAGTCTTAGGGCCATAGTGCCGGCGTGACTTAAACTGAAGAAGAAAGGTACACACCCACACCAAGGTCCAGTCTGCATGGCAGGAATCACGAGCTTTGACCTGATCGTGGGGGGGGGGGGGGGGGGAGGCGTCTGGCTACTCGTGGAGGGATCATCGGGTCTCACATGTCTCTCATTAGGACAACGTGCTTGTCTCGATGAGACCCCTACGGAGGTCAGGCTCTGATTTCACTGGCTGCTCTCTCATAAGGAGTATGTCCGGGGGAATCTTAGTCCTGACGAGCGGGACGAAGAACCAGCCACCTTATCCTGACCGGCCGTCAACGGTGATCCGGTAGTACACCATCGACCCTTTCCATACCTATCTCGTCAGTCCGCACCGAGCCTTCAGCAAAATTTTACCGGCGTAAAGCTTTCGTTTACGTCTCTTCTCAATGCATGTTTCAGGCTTTTCAAACCTCCCTAACTTAACATGTTTTTATCAAATATTACAGCCACCGGTTATTCCGTTGCCTTCGTAAAGTATCCCGCGATTCGAATTGTGGAATGTGAGAACTCCACAATTGAGATATTAGCGGCGGCCTAGTTCACTTAGTGGAACAGTAGAGGTCCTCCCGACTCAACCATCCACTCCTAACCTCTCCTTAAGAGACCTTCTGGTTAGGCTGGGCCGATGGGCCCCTCAACACTCCCTTTTCATCTTTTTATTTTCCTTAGTGCTTTCTCCGTCTTAACGACTTAACGTCCAAGGTTGGACGGAACATAAAGTAAAAAGAAAAATTTGACGGAATCTAAAGTGTAAGGAAAACGTGACGGAATATAAAGTGAAATGGATTAAATAAATTTGAAGGAACATAAAAATAAGAAGAGAAAATTTGACGGAATCTAGAGTGTAAGGAAAACGTGACGGAATATAAAGTGAAATTAAGTAAATAAATTAGAAAGAACTTAAAATGAAAAAGAAAATTTGGAAAGAACATAAAGTGCAAAGAAAATAACGTGAAAAAGAAAATTGGACGGAACATAAAGTAAAAAGGAAAATTTGGAGGAATCTAAAATGTAAGGAAAACGTGACGGAACATAAAAATTTCTTTAAATAACAAAGAAGAAAGGAACCCCAGAAGAGTGCGGAAGTGATGACGAGGGATAACTTAAAGAATTAAAAATCCGGTGAGTCCGTCCCAGAATGTTTTTTTTATGAAATGAACCGAAATGGTTATAAAAACATAACTAGTTTGTTGTCGGAATTCTATTGAAAAGGGAGGTAAAGAATAACAAAGAAGGAATTGCAATTGAATTTGTAGTACCCAAGATGCTAGATTTTGCCATCCAATTGTACCTGTTATTTGCATAATTTTAGATCTATTTTCTTTTCGTATGACAAACAAAACAGAAAAATTTATAATTGATATGTTTATATAAATATCTGATGTCTAAGCTAGCCCTAGGAAATGGTATGAAAAGTACATAATTATAAAAAAAAAATTATATTTGAACAAGAAAAATTAACACAAGTATAGGAAAAGAAGCGTAATTAGAAAACTAGAAAATTTTGTGTATATAAAAGCAATTACCAATCATATCAGTATTATTGTGGATAGATGTCCTGTACAAATTTATAAGTAGTATTTTTACATTTAGTTATAGCTTCAAAGCATCTTTTGTTATACGAACTCTGAATGGAATTAATATGTTTCTAACGGCAGACGGCATATAAGTTTTAATATTAAGTACATAATAGATAAAAGTTTTTTTTTGATCTACTGACCCTCTATAGTTGTTCACTCAACGACATCATAGAAAAAAAAAAGGAAGTAAAGAGAAAATGTAAAGTCGAAGAGAATAGTTGTTGCTCAGGACATATATATTTTCCCCGACCGGCAAGAAATGCGCATTTCCGACCCCCTCGGTATCAAGTTAAATTAACAATAACAGGATAATCGAAATTTCTCTATTCTCTTTCGAACTGAGTAGGTAATAGATAAGATAGGTAAGAGCTTATAAGAGTACTGTTTGTTTTTTTTTTGCAACACTCCTCAGAGCCCCATTGCAAAGGTGTTGCAGATTGGATTCGCTTATTTTAAGATAAGCCGAATTCTAACGAATCCAATCTGCCATTTATAAAAACAAATCGTAAAAAGTCTTATGAGTTGGATTGCAAATATCAAACATAATTCATATTCAAATCCAACTCAGAAACACATAAAAAATAAAATAAACCAATAAATATTTAATGGGTTGGATTTCCTACACCGAGTCAGTGTTCGATTAAATTAAGTGTTTGATAAGATCAATGAAATTGTATAGATTAAGTGTTTTAAAGAGAAAAGAATATTAAACTTTGTTGCTTAAGTAAGTCTCAACTAACAGTGTTAATAGATTGATTAAATTAAATGTTTGATAAGATCAATGAAATTGTATAGATTAAGTGTTTTAAAGAGAAAAGAATATTAAACTTTGTTGATTAAGTAATTCTCAACTAACAGTGGTAATAGATTGATAAGATTAAGTATTTGAAAAGATCAATGAAATTGTATAGATTAAGTAATCCTAAATAAACAGTGAAACTTGAATATAGAAAGTGCCTAGAAGCGAAAAGTGTTAATTATTGGACAGGGTAGTTGGGTGAAGTTAACAAAATTTTTCCTTCCCCCCGCAAATAAGATGATTATTCTTTGGAGAGGAATAATCATCGCACATTTGCTGGGTAAGGGCTTTTATTTTACTATTTGAGCCATGATTGACTGTTTTTGTCACAGTCGAGTTTCAGTCACGGCCCTGGTACTTGCGCACGCCGTTAATTTGGATAACCGCCGCTATAAAGCTCCCGGTCGTAAGGTATTTTACCTTAGAATGATCCGGGTAGCTTACGTTGACCCCGACGGCGATGGCTGCGTCCGCCTATGGTGGAACCGACGCGGACAGAGGTCAATATGTATCTGGTCGACCCGGGGGGCGTCGACAGCAGCCATCTGGTGGACCTATCGCTAAGCTGTCACGAGGAGTCGTTTAACACCTATGGTGAGGATACTTTTTTTATTTTTATATTTCATTTTTTATTATTCTTTTTGTAAATTTTCAGGTGGACGCTTGGTGTTATGGGGGTACACAGCCCCGTGTGCTCACTGTGTGCCTAAGGGGTCGCCTCCGCCTTACCGGTCCCCGTCTGCTGGGTCAGCCTCCGTAGCCGATGGTCCGCCATCCCCAGGGCCGGACACCGCGATGCTGAATGTGCTCGCCGCAGAGGAGCTTCTGGCCCCCCGATCATCGCGCTTGTCTGTCTCGGACATCAGTTCGGAGCGCTGGAGCCTCAGCCAGTAGCAGCTTTGCCTTCACCTCCATTATTGCTTTTTTTTTCTTTTTTACATATATCTATATATATATATATTTTTTATTATCATTCCTTGTATTTTTTAATAAATAAATAAATAACTAAAAAAAATTCCAAATCTACTGTCTTTTTATTTGTCGTTAGACCTTGTACCCTTTTTCAGCTAGCTAGTATTTTACTTGTTTCGCTTCGTTTTGGTTTTTCTTCCTTTTCTTTCGTTGTTGGCCGACGGCATGTTATGCTAATTATTTTCTTTATCATTCTCCCCTTTTTGATTTTTGTTAATGCTGTTTTGCGCTACGGTTTCGTGTTGACCGTAGATTGATAGTAATCCAACTCATAAGACTTTTTACGATTTGTTTTTATAAATGGCAGATTGGATTCGTTAGAATTCGGCTTATCTTAAAAAAAGCGAATCCAATCTGTAAAATTTCCTTCCCCCCGCGAATAAGAGGAGTATTCTTTGGAGAGGAATACTCCTCATTCCGAGTTTGAATTTTGTAGTACGCGGTTTGATGAGGCATTTCAAGAGACGTTTATATCAGACCAGACTATGGCGTCCACTTCTCAGGCTAGTTTTGTAGGCCTCCTACATGGGGACACTATAACATTACGGCACCAAAGGCACCGTTTCGCTGAGTCGTCGATTTTCCGTGCTCGGATGATTCGGATCATCCGGGTCGACCCTGGCGGGGACGGTTGTGTCCGCCTTTGGTGGTCCGTCCGGACAGGCGGTCCCGCTGCATATGGTCCAGCAGGGGCGGAGCCGATTCCACACACATGGTGGACTACGTGCTTGGTGGGCGTGCTGCTGGTGTGGGGATATGTTGCCGATTGTGCACATTGTGTCCTAACGGGAACCCCCATACGGGGATCCCCGTTGATCACTTCGCGTGTTTAGTCAAAAACCCTCCTCAATACCAGACTCTCATCACGATCAAAACGAAACTCCTCCATTATTTCTTTTCGAAAAACTTACAACTAACTTTGTTGCAATGCACTCGGTGTAGGAAATCCAACCCATTAAATATTTATTGGTTTATTTTATTTTTTATGTGTTTCTGAGTTGGATTTGAATATGTTGCAACTTTGTTGCAACAAAATTTGATATTTGCAATCCAACTCATAAGACTTTTTTCCATTTGTTTTTATAAATGGCAGATTGGATTCGTTAGAATTCGGCTTATCTTAAAATAAGCGAATCCAATCTGCAACATTTCGGTAAATAGGCCCTAGCCTTAGGCTAGACGGTCTTGTGCCCTCCCACGGAGGGGGTAACTCTGATTTTATTTTAAATATTAAATAAAAACTTTTATATGGGTGTGAACTAAAATTCTTGTTTTCTATCTCTCTCTCCTCGTCGTTCTTCCCTAGGGCGGCGACATTCATCGCTACGTCGGTGGGCGGGGTCCTCACAATGGGGTGACTGGCCCTCTTTCGTTTCAGAGAACATGTAGGGCATCTAGTTGACATCGGCCCCCTAGATGCATAGGGCGGTTGGGGCATGGGACATGCAAGGGGAGTCATGACTCCAGACTCCCCCAACGATAGCCGGTAAGTCGGGCAACACCTGCCTGCATCCTTTTCCTCCTGTTTTGTTCCTTTTGAATTTTTTTTTTGAGTTTAAAATTTTTGATTCTTTGCTTTTGTTGTGCGACCGCGGGCGGAGATGGCATCCCCTTTGACCCCCCCCCCCCCCCTCTATCGCGAGCTAGCGATACCAGCATGCCATCCTCCATCTCTGCCCAAGCATCTGCTGACAGATGAATGTCCAGCGGAGGCCGTGATCCTGGCTGACATCAGCTGATCTACGGTTGATGTCATCCGGAGTCATAGCCTGCCTTCGGCAATCATCCAGCAGCAGTGTCGGTCCCAGCTCGCAACAAGCATGATGTTTCAACGCATACAAATTTGGTCAATCTTCACCTTTAATCTATACTTGTACAAGTTTATACACGATTCGATAAAAATAAATTCACTGTTAAAATTTAACGGTTATAAAAACAATATTCTGTTATTACATGGGCGAGAAAATAACCAACTGTTAATGAATCCCATACATGAATAGCATTACCGTAAAGGCATAAATTATTCAGATGAAACTTCATTAATTGATTATCTGTCCAATAATTGGGCCTAACTGATTTCAAACTTTTATTTCCGTGTATAAATATAAATTTATCACTGTTCAATAAATTCACTCAAAAAAAAATCTTAACTACACTGCTGAAACAAATGATTAGATAAAAAATATAAAAAAATCAAAACAAATGAATAAAATTATCAAAAATCCGTTACTAAAATTTACATTTCAGTCAAATGCTAATCTAAGCATATTTTGACTACCTTATCGTTCACTAAAAAACTATATATGGACTTCACGAAAATAAAAATAAAAATTTAATTTAGAAACTTCAAAATGAATTAAAACAAAAGAATACTCGTTAACAATTCAACGCTCAAATTAATTTCAAACAAAATCAAATTTCAAAAAAAGATAAAAACCTTTTTCCTTGACTTTACACAAAATGGCTGCCAAACTTAATTTTTACTAAAAATTTAAAACTTGTATCACACACTTGCACCTTGAAAAATTCACTACTAAAATGAGAGTGAGTTGACATTTACAAGCCCCTTTTATATCTTCTCCTATCGCCATTTCCCCTCCAAAATTTTATAAATTGCTATTTAAGTATTTCTAACTAAAACCTATTCGCAAACTGGTTTTACTAGATTTCTTATCATTTTGGTGAATTTATTAACCTCACTTCATTAATTAAAACGTATGATTTGAATAGAAATTTAATTAAATTAAAAATGTCCTATAAAATGGCGATTGCAGAAAAGTTCATAATTTTAGCGAACTAAACCCAAATTCTTGCGCGTTTCTCCTTCTCGTTTTTACCTTGTGCGTCTCTTTCGCACTCATGCGCAAATATAAATTAATTAAATCGCGAATTATTCAAAATTTATGCAATTCACTGCGATTCTGGCATCACTAAAATATTCCCCGCAAAAAGCTACCTCAATTTCATATGACATCCACTGTCAGAAATTGAAGTACTTGTCAGTTCGCGGTTTTCAAGTTTCGGTTCGTGGTCGCGAAATTTTAGATTAATTACGAGTGATTTATGTGTTCTAACCAGGTAAGTGCGTTTTTAATCATTGCATGTGATGTATTGTGTGTGTTTTTTGCAAAAAAAAGTGCGTAAAAAAGTAAAATTGTGTGTACTTTAAACCAAGTGCATCAGCTTGATTTTTATATGAAAAACTGTGCAAGATGTACATTTATTAAATATATAATCAACCTAATAAAAGCCATGGAAATAGAACGCCAACATTTTTTTGAAATATTAATGCAATTCCCGTGATTTGTACTTTATCGTTTTCATGGCTAGAAAAATTTTTCAAGACTTGAAATTTGCATTATCTTCGAAATTCATATTGTAAGTTTTAGCAATTGCGAAGAAGTTAAATTATTTTGAAATATTAAGGCAATTCTCGTGATTTGTACACATCGTTTTTATGGCTAGAAAAATTTGTCAAAATTTGAAATTTCCATTAGCTTCGAAATTCATATTGTAAGTTTTAGCATTTGCTTAGAAGTTTTGGAGTATTAAGGTAATTACTACGAATTGTGCATTATCGTTTTCATAATTGCAACGAGAATTTTTTTTTCGTCAAACCTTGAAATTTCGGTCAGTTTAAAAATAAAAATTTTGCACTGATTAGTAAGTTTGCACATTTAGAATTATTTATATAGGTTCTAGCATTGGCTAAGAAAAATTTCATTCTGCGGATTTCAGAAATTTCCGTTTTTGTATGTTTGCTATATTGAACTTTGATACGTTTTATTACCGCGAAATTTAAACTGAATCCATGACAAAAATTTAAACAATATCTATAGGTTCAAGCCTGCATACCTTTGGGTAAAAAGGGGGTGAAGAAATGCGCATTTTTTCTCTCTTCGTTGGATAGGCTTATGTTTTGGTTTTTTTTTTGCTTTCGTATACATATCTACATTTTTATAAAATAAATACCGTACGTTTTCGTCGCATGAAATTTCAAATATATTGTCCACTCCTTGCTTATCATTGATGCGTGTCCGTAGTAATTATTACCTGATGATGACTTAACTATATTGATGAATTTTTTAACATGTTATATTAGCGGAAATAAATTTTTTTTATATAGATAGGATGGTACTTTAGGTGCCTATACCCTGTTAAGATAGTTACTGGTTGAAGTATATAAGGAAGCCATTGTAAAAAAAAAATAGTATAGACTTAAGCACCCACCTATATATGTATATGTAGAGAAGAGCTAAGCGGTATTGATTCTATGCCGACTTGAAGTTTGTTAGATATGAATAAAATGAATTTTTTATATGAGCCTTAAATAGACATTATTCTTTTCTCTGACCTGACTTCTCTTCTAGTCAGCAAGCATGCCATCCCTTACCTCTGCCCAAGCTTCTGTGGACGGACGACTGTCCGACGGAGGCCATGATCCGGAAGTTCACCAGCTGTGAATCAGTAGATGACATTCCGAGTCATAGCCTGTCTTGGGTGGTCATCCTACAGCAGAGTTGGTCCAAGCCCACAACATCCCCAAAATTTAAGCCGTAAAGCGTCAGTGTAGCCTGATGTCAGCGTGCATCGAAAGAGGAACTAAGGAATTTTATCCTCAGTTCATAGCGAAATCAGGTGCACAGATGAAAAAAGCAATGACAGCATAGTAGGTTAGGTGGCATAAGGATTAAAAACAAAGTAAATGTGTCGTAGGATTTGTCTTCAGCTGTTGAACCCTCAAGCAGGCAAGACCGCCTGCAGACTACCTATACCTTGATACACTTCAAAAGTATGTAAACCAAATTTTACTAGCCACGCCATCTGTATATTGGTAATACAGATCACTTCTTTCACCTCTAGGTGAACGCACCCCGGTGAGGTAAGTGGAGAATTTTTACCAAGGATTTTTAAATTTATCTAATCCGTCATGGCTTAGATGAATTTCTAACATTTTGGATTTATCCATAGCTATATTATGGAGAGCAGGAATTACTCGGCTATGAAAAACCTTCTCCGTCAATCGCGTTCAAACGTGTGAACACGCCAAAGGAGCAGAACCGAGACTTTTAACTTAATGATTCGAGGCCTCATTTGCCGTTCATTATTATAGTTAACAGACAAGCCCAATGGGATAATACAGCCCTTATCGACGTATGTACAGCAGACACCAGGAATTACTCTGGTTGAAGTGGTTGCACGGAAAAATTCCTCAGGACTCGCAAAAAACTGTTGGGAACAATCTTGGCAAAGTCTTTTCTATTGTAGAAGTATTACGATCGGAGTGTAATCATTGTAAAGAGAAAAATTGGTAATTTCTTTAAAATTTCAAGACTTGCAACACCAAAATCGCTGATCTCCCTATTTTTGTTTAACCATGTAGGGGCTCCGCTGTAATACACGCCCTTGACGGCAGCTATATACTTCCACCGTTCCAACCTGCACCTGTGAGGGTCGCAGAGGAGAAATAAAAAATCTTTATGGCATCATTACCAGCAAAAATCTAAGAGACCGGCGGTAAACATGCACCAGTCGGTGCTGTCACCAACTTCCGGACAGGTCCCCACACTCGGTTTGAGTTATTAAATATACCGACTAGTAAATATGTTGATGTAAGTAGTTACATAATTAATTATTGTACGGAAGGAATTTTTTCGCAGAAATTTTATATTTAAATGTATCTTTTGGAAGGATAATTGAGTCGTTTATTTTGAAAGTGGCATATGTCACCTTGTAAAATCTGCCAAATTTGACACTTCAGATTCAAAAAAAAATTATTAATAAGCTTCAGATCTTTAATAGAGTTCCATTATAAAGGTTATTATGATTAAAAGTTACGACAATAAAAATATTTCAAACTTATTAATATTTTTAAATAAATTAAACCATAAAAATAAAAATACCTCCAAAAGTGACTTATGCCACTTTAAAAATAAACGGCTCAATTAATGGTGGCAACTGAGTGTGTAATCGTTTGTAAAAACTTTGTTGGTTTCACTACATAAAGTGAGAATGAAATTCTCTCAAAAGTTATAATGAAATTCTGTTCTACTCATGTAAAAAGAACAACTTCTATTTTTTTAATAATAAAAGGTAAATTAGAAATAAAAGCGTAATTCCCATAACTACTGTGATGTGAGTAGACGTGTTTTATTCTGGCTCCCGCTATACTTTAATTTTTCCAGGCCTTGTGCTAACCTGTCGAGTTCTGATATTTCGTCAGTAGTTCCCAATCTGATGTTTTCTGAAATCGGCCTGTTTTTGTGGTGTTTTTAACAAGGATTACAATAATTTTTGGCAGTTTGAATATTAAGTGAAAATAGTTCAAGTAGCGGCTGTTTTGTGAAACTGTACTGCGCCATATTTGTATTGGTGCGACGCTCTTAACGCGTACTGAACCGTTTATGTTAAATCATGACGGGGAGAAGTAAAAAAAAAGAGACAAGTCCATCTGCATCGAGCGCGGAGGGAAGTAATCAGATTGCTACTCGCAGTTTTCGAGAATGTTTGGAGAATGCAGGTTCGGTGGATGCTGTCGTGGAAAAGTTGCTTGGAGCAGTGGAATCTCGCCTCTCTAAAATGATAAACGAACGTTTTCAACAATTGGACGTAAATATTTCTGCTAAAATGGACAATGCCATTCACGGTCTCAGCAATAGAATGGCGTGTTGAGGCTCTTTGAAAGAGGTGCAGCAGAGCAACAACTCATTGAAATCACAAATTATTGAACTTCACCGTATGCAGCGTTTGACTGATGTCATAGTTAGAGGTATACCCGTCAAAAGATAATGTTCACGATATGATCAAGAGTGTTGCTGCGGCAGTTGGGCATCCCATTACATTACACAGACGCTTTTGGAAAGAGGCCATAGTTATTCCAATACCAAAGAAGTCATCTCAGGAAAATCTCTCTGATTTTCGCCCAATTAGTTTGCTAGGGTTTTTGTCTAAAGTCTTAGAGAAACTTATGTATAAGCAGATTATATTCAATGTAGATAGTAGCAGTTTACTAACACGATGGCAGCCCGTTTGCCGCAGCTCATATTCATGTGAAACTGCTATCCTGAAGGTTTCCTCTGATATAAGGGCTTCTCTAAACGGTGATGATTTCATATCCATTGTATTCTTGGACTTTTCTAAGGCCTTAGTATTTCCTAAGCTTGATAGCACTTGTTCTCGTAGAATTGAGACTGCTTTTAATGACTGTGTTCGTTTTGTTTTCAGGCTTAAAAGGTTTGACCATTTTTCACCTTTTTGGTTACGGCTACTGGGCTGCTCTTTGAGTGATTATCAGAGGTACAGGTCTTTGGTCTTTCTGTATAGTTTGCTCAATTCGAATTAACCGGATTATTTTAGAGAGTTCTTTACTTTAACATCTTCGCAGCGCAACAGGAACTTTTTGATGCCACGCTTTCATAGATCAGTCATGGAGTGTTCTTACCCTGTCCAGGTCATTCGGCTATGGAATAATCTTCCATTAAATGTTCAAACTGCGGTCACCATTGGTGCATTCAAGTCGCTTTTAAAGAATAATATTTCTGATTAATGTCTCTAGTTATACATTGTTGAAATATTTTGAATCTATTGTATAATTATTTGTATATTATTCTCATTTATTTTGGTTTCGATTTTCTTTATTTAAAATTTTTTTTTTTTAAGTATTAATTTAGTCTACATCCGATTAGTATTTAGTGCGTATAAAAGATTATAAATCTTGTGTACTTCTAACCTGAAATATATATTATTATTATTATCTACTTTTTGTCGAAAATTTGTCCACAAAAGTAGGTGAAATATCAACTTCTCTGAGAAACAGTCTTAGACAATAAAAGAAACAAACAGTTCTTCAAAAATAAAAGCAATACGAAGGACAAAATGGTTCAGGCGCAATCTCCGTTACCTTCTTTTCGTCGGCAAATTTTCCACAAAAGTAGGTGAAATATCGATTTCTGTGGGAACGCGCTGTGTGAAATGAACTACACCAATCGGTGTATTTCCGACAAAGAGTGGATGTTTTGAACAAGAGAGGCAAAGATGATACAGTTAAAAACCCACACACTTGTCGCTTATGCGAATATGCGTGCCAGTCTGCAATCAAATCATTTTCACTCGAATAGTGCGCCGGTACAGTGGTTCAGTTTTGTGTGTTTCAAATTAGAATAAATTAAATACAAAATTGTCACAGTGAAGTGAAATAATGAGTGCTGACAATATAATAACTTTAATACTCTCGGAAATTATTTCGCAGGAAACAATGCTTGTAGAGCTCATCAATAATTGGGGCCTACAAGAATTAGTTCCTATTCTTTAAGGTAAGTGAATGTGTCTGCAATTATTGTAATTGATGTTAAATCTGAGATAAACAAACGAATTTACAACCTTTGGATATTTAGACGTAAAAGTAGATTGCAATAAAAGACGCAGCACTTAGCACCTTTTACCTCTTCTAGGAAAACTATATTGTCAAAGGCGGCATTGGCATGCTTGCCTGAATTTCAGTCTTAAGTAATCCTTTGAAAAGTGCGGTTGACAGACAGTGAATTTATTTTCAATTATTTCCAAAAGTGGGTTCTGTTTACTGTGTATTGTGTAGTACTACTCGTAATCAATGTAAAAGATTGTGTGTATATTAGGTGTTTAAACTCAAGTCAATTTCATTTCATAATAATAATTTATTTCCACTGTGTACACTCAATGTACCTATAATGAGGTAGTCATAGTGCATTTCTTAACAATAATATTCTCACAATTGCCAGCCGCAACCCGAAACGTCACAGGCAGCGAAAAGCTTTCAAGGCCTGAGAACGAGCTTGCGGTGCAAATTGTGTGAGAATTATCAAGAATCTAACGTGTGAACCAGAGAATATTTGTTGATTTTTTTAACTGTAATTTTGCTTAAATATTAAGAGATAGAAATATAAAATGTCAGTTGTTAATAAACTTTTCTGCAATTAATAGTGGACGCGAGTTGTTTTAATTAACCACAGATTAAAAGCGTACTCGTACAAGAACCGAATACGCATCAACAAGGTTGAAGTTTGTACTTCAGCCTACTGAATTCCCCCAAGAACAAAAGAGTTCTTGAGTTAACATTAGGTTTATTTATTAGAGTAGTTATTACTGTAGTTTTTAAATACTTGTACATTGTCGCTTTAGTGTGTGAATGGCATCAACATGCTCCCCAGTAGAACGTGGTGTGTCTGGTAAACTTGGGGAACATTTTATGTTGTGCCAATAGTGCTAGTGTTTCCGGGATGATGTGACTTCAGTGGATCGTGGTGTGTCCAGTGAAGCTGAAACAATCCTGTGAGTGAACCTTGATAAATAATTTTTAAAAATAAAGAAACGAATATGTCTCATTTTATTTCTTTTTAACTTTTAAAATTTACTGCAATTATTTTGGAAAGCCAAAAAGTTTTATTGTTATGCGAGTGTTTTGATTGTTATTTAGTATATGATCGGTAGTATTTTGAAAGAACGTTGTGATTTTTAAAGAATTTTTTCTTAACCAGTGTCAATTACGCCACCAGATAAGTTCTCAAAAATCGTGTTGTAAATTTGAAACTCTTGCGATGCGATTATTGTAATTTCCTTACTTTTTTTGGACAGCCACCGGATATGTGCTCATAAATAAGTCACGTTATGTGACAACAAGGCTGGATGCACTTGAAATTGAAGTCAAACAAAATAAATTCATTCTAAGTTTTACTTTGTCGGAGCTAAGTCGTGATTATTTTAATAAAGTACTAATTGTGTTATAATATTTTTTTCGTGTTTTTATTATCAATATTCCATAACTCCCGCGATTGGGCGGCACGTAAATGTACTCTTTCGGTTCTTGCGACATGTCGATTTTCTGATTCTGATACACGTGAATAAGCGATTCGTAAACGATCTGCTTGTCGTTCCTCGTTTGTTGGAGAAACTCGAATTCGCTTATTTCCACGTGCTGCGCTAGTAGATCTACTAAGTGGCGAACGTTCAGGAAGCATATTTTTTGACGAAGCAATTAACACGATATAGATTCTAAAAAAAATTTGCGCTTGCACTAAATAATTTCACGATTTCAATTCACTCACATTGGGTGAGATCGATGATAATAATTAGATTTTGTTTAATATATGTACGATAAACTGCGAATGACATATGCCGTTTGACTTTTGCTGTTTGTCTTTTGCCGATTGTCAATTGTCACTTTTTAAATTATGTTAAAAGGAAAGAAAATATTGTAGAATTGCAGAAATGTTCTCTCAAATACATTTCCCGGTACGACACGCGCACCACCTACTGTAAGTTAATTGTACTATGCCTATAACCTTCGCGCAAATGCGAGCAATAAGTTAGCAAAGTTTTATCGCAATGGGATGAACGGTATGGCAGTGCATAAAATACGAACAAGCAAACAAATATTGATTTTTATATATTAGCTAAATTCTTTTTATATAAATATACCTATTTAGGTTTTATCCTCACACCTAAGCTTTCATTTGTTGAGCACGTAAAGCAGCGTTTGCAGTCAGCAAAGGTAAGCATAAATTGCACTTGGCAACATTTTATTGCAAAAAAGCATATTAAACATTCCGAAAAAATAAAAATCGTTAACGCAGTACGTAGATAAATTCTTTGTTATGCGGCGCAGGTTTGAGGAATACGAAGCCATAGAAAAATTGCAACGCTTTTTCTTAAAAAGGTTATTAAAGTTAACCATGCAAACACCTAACTATGTGCTAACCCTTGAAACGGACTTATCGGATTTGTTTATATATACCCTGGATGTCGCTTTAACTATATTTTTAAGTTATTACATAAATATAACCAGAAAGATTTCCTTTTAAATTGCCTTGGTTAGCTGTCGAGAAAAAAATATTCTGGCACAGTGAGTTCAAAGATCTAGAGGAAAGGCACGACATAAATTTTAATTGCACTGAAGAGTCTGAAGAGATTGTTAAAATAAGTTGGAAGCATTGGTTGATACAGAAGATACTTGACTGAAACGGAAAGCGGTGGAGAGGGCAAAATGTAATGTTAGGCATGGACTATATATCAAATTAAGTTATTGTGTAAGCGCCAACCTACAAATAATTATGGAAAATGCGTAGTTTAAGATTATTAATATTTTATAAGCCTCACTCTTCCAAGAAATGTATCCCCAATAAGCACCCTAGTACTTCACCAGCACCCTTTTAGTCAGTTTATGATCCTTTGTCTGGAAAGGTAGCTAGAAATAATAAATGTCCCAAGTAAAATGTATAAACGTGTACATAAAGAATATACCTGAAATTAAATACATTAGAATGATATATAATCTTTAAGTAAGTGTGGTACACGAATTCTTGAATAAAGAGAAGTACTTGTAGAAGAGTTCCATCACAGCCTCGTGCATCCAAACCAGCTATCACATATCGATCGACGAATTCAAAGAGAATGCACGGTTTATGGTGGGGAAGGAGCCCTGTTCCACAGATACTTCACATGCCCGACCTTGTGCGACATTAATAAACTTATTCGAAATATGTGCCAGCTTATCTGCCCGTCATTCGGCATTGCAAGAACGATTCTATGAATATAGAATGAGGAAGTCTGATTTTAAACGTCGCAAGAAAGAGTCTGTTAAAAGTGCAAAACTGTTTCTCGATAATTAAATCAAAATAAAATTAGTCAAGAATTGAAATTGTGCAAAACTGTTTGGAAAGCACGATTGTGTAAAATCAGCTAGCAGGGAGAGTCCTCTTCGGGGTGAGTTTTAGACAGATAATCTGTTACTCTAATCAAAAGGGGCAATATTTATATATATAGTATACAACAAAAAATTGGCGCAGCCGGTAGGATAGGGGAAGTTTTATATAAACGTAACAGCTTTAAAAACCTCTATCCTACGTCAAACAAAAGGTGGAACTGTGTGGGCTCCGTCTCAGCCCGAAGAAGACGACACCAATCAACACCTCACCAGTAGCTGGTTGGAAAAGGGATCGCTGAAGCAGGCATAAGCCCCCCTATTCCCCAAAACAACTCTACCAGGCGGAAAACAAGTTAAGTAAAGAAGACCAAAATCCCCCCCTTGCAACACCCCAGTTACTAGCAGTGGTTTATGTCGGAGGACAACCACTCCACTCCCGTACAATCATATCCACTATGCGTGTATACCACATGCATGAGCAGTGGATGTGGGATCCCCGAGAAAATCTCTTGCCTTACCATCATAATACTTAATACTATCATCAGATAGATGGCGCCTGAATAATGAGCAATTCATGGCATGTTTAGTTGGCAATTGTCAACAACATATGTTAACATGAAAAAGAAAAAAGAAGAAGAAGTTAGACAAATCAACGAAATGTCATTCCGTGTGTTCCCTCCAATTTCTAATACATCGCTGCAATAAATTATTTTTAGATCGAATCTGACCAATTATCATTGAATTGCCAGTCCGTGGTAGCGAAAAGTTAAAGGTTGAAGCAATATTTCTTTCAAGTGAAACATAGCCAGAGAAGTCACAATACCGAGTTATCTGAGACATATAATAAGAGCAAGTCAAAAATCTATCAAGTTCCTGTTGCTGTCCTCATCCTGTTTTTTGTTCAAAACTGTGGATAGTTTCGTATTCACAACTGGGAGCGAAAGTGTTAATTAAATAAGTGAACTCAAATCATCTTGTGTTAATTTTCAGCATTATGTATCCCTCAAGATCAAGTGAATATGCACCATGAAGCCGCCTTCTTTCGAACTTAAGTTAGAATATGGCCAAACCCAACAAATTTATGACGATTTAACGATTTATAGAAGTGCAAAATGTTAGAATTGTATGAGAGACACTGTTTCATGTTCATAGTAATGTGTTTGTATTGGTATAAAGCGATTAAGATGACATAAGAGGTTGTACTTTCCATGGCCATAACCATGGGGTAGTAACTTTGTTAATATTGTGGTCTACTGTATTTACCTGACTAGGTTAAGTTAATTAATGAATTTTGAACAGTGAATTAATATAATAAAATTGATGAAGTGTTGAAGTATTCCGTATGCACATTTAACTCCGGAAAATAGGATGGTGTAATATTTGGAAATGCACACAGGATCGCTTTGTTAAAGGTATTGGATTACTACTCGAAAAAGGATCCAAAACTAGGATGAGTCCGTTCCATTTATTTTACTAAAAAAGGAATAGTCGCGGTACGTACAAATGGGAAGATCGAATAGTGCACAACAACAAAATTTTTAGAAACAAAAGAAATTTCTGTGAACTTTAAATTTTGTTTTCTTCTTTCATGGAAATAATTTAAATTCGATTCCATACTCAAAATTTTCAAACAAATCAGGTATCTGTACCACCTTACGCAAAGTATGTTTGGATAAACTTAATGCAATTAAAGTTTGATTACATAGAAAAATGTTCTTGAACATAGCTTTTAGATCTGTATTTAAAATCTTATTTTCCATGAATTTTAGGTTTCCGTTTCTTTATTATTCAGTTAAGATGTTGAGAAATAATACATATCCTAAGCAAAATATTATGGAAACTCTATTTTTATAAAAAATAAAAAAATTAAGTTATATGAGCCCGAAATAACTTTTATCTTCTCTCTCTCCTCGTCGTCCTTCCCTTAGGGCGGCTAGTACATCGGTAGGCGGGGTACTAATAGGTCATCCAGATGATATAGGCCCCCTGGATTCAAGGGCGGATTTGGTATGGGCCAAGTGAATGGGAATGGGTAGGTGGGGTCATCATAGGTCATCCAGATGATATAGGCCCCCTGGATTCAAGGGCGGATGGGGTATGGGCCAAGTGAATGGGAGTCACACCATCATACTCTCCCAACGATCTCCTGTAAGTCTGGCAACGCAAAATTAAAAACTATACAACTCACTGTAGGTGGAGGTGTAGTCATACTTATACATAATTCTATAATCTCCAAAAGAATTAATATAAATAATAGTAACAACAATATAGAATTAATAGTATCATGGGGTAACCTCATTATTTGTATAATTACAATTTACATTCCACCGAGAGCACACTTCTCATCTGTAGACTTACTAGTCCATAGCATGTTTGATTCTTACAATAATATACTTACTTGTGGTGATTTTAATGCACATTATATTAATTGAGGAAACTCCTACATATGTTAGACAATAAAGAGAACAAAATACTAAATTTCGCAAGCGCATGCAACTTAATAATTCTTAATGATAGTTTACACACATTCTTTTACTCAACAACCAGCACAGCTATTGATCTCACTATGGCAATGTCCTCTCTAGCTGTTATGGCGGAATTAAGTACTTTTTATGATACAATTGGTAGCCAATAATATTGTGAAAAATAGCCTCACTATTACACTCAAAATAAAAATATATAAATATAGGAATGAATCTCGTCAGTCAGTCACGTTTGAGAAATTAACCAGACAACTTCTCCAACCTTGTAAAAACCGATCTACTAATACATCGCTAGTAAAAATATAACGAATTTCTTTTCTTTTCGTCCGTTTTCTACTTTTTAGCTCTTTCGGTGGTCTATTTTTCGACATTGGTGCCGAAACCCGGGAATTTATCCCCTTTAACGCGCAACGTGCGAAAGTGAACTTTAACGTTTAATTTTAACGGGTAAATCTTAATGGTGGACGTTGCCGTTCGAGCAGACGAAATATTTATCCAAACCTGAGTCGCAAGTAAATTCTCGCAATGCTGACAATTTCGATTCCAAATTTAAGCGCAGCAGATAAGTTTAATTATTTGCAATCGCATTTAACGGGAAAGGTAGCAGCTTCAATACTAGAAATTTTAGAAATTTTAGTGTGCGGTTGAATCGTCAACGCTTTACTTAGTTGTTGGTCAACGTTGCAAAATGGATTTATCGAATTAAAGCAGAAATGGACGTTTTATAGGATTGCCACAAAATCGCATCTGGCCCCTTTGTGTTGTGTGTTAGTTGAGTGTATTATCCTTGTGTTGTTCAGCATAAGTTGTTACAGATGAGCGAAACAGGAAATAAAATGAAAGGTTGTTAGTAAGGTTTGTGTTTTGCGACATTTTTGGTGTCAAGCTTAAGGGAACCAATTCTATAAGTGAGCTGGTGAAAAGCGACGCGAAAATTAAAAGATGGTTCGATTTGTCTGTGTAAAAGCCTGCTCCTCAAAATTCGTTAGCGAAGGAAGTTCATTCCCGTCTTAAGTTCCTAGGCAGAAGACAGTAACAAGTGAAATTATAGAGAAAAAAGAAATTTGCGACATAGAAGAACATAAGCTGAAGGTAAAAGAATCTAAAAACAGGAAAAGAATAAGGGAAAGAAGTGAGGAAACAATTTGGAAAAGACTTAAAACTGCAAAGTGGTGAGTCCGGTCTTTTTTTTTGGTCTTAAAAAAAAACTGATGAAAATTGTTTAAGCATTATACCTGAACACTTTACATAACTTTGAATTTGAATTTTATTTTGAGTAAATTTAGTTAACTTTACCTTTAGTTAAAGTACCTTTTACAATGTCGTAATTTCACGAAATTTTTACGCAAATCGTCAAATGGTTACAAAGAACTATTTGAACTGAAAGGTTTAAGAGTTCCTAGCTTTGACGGGGTACAACATATAAGATGGTAAAAGATTTATGTCAAGCAAAAACTATAGTACAAAATAAAAAAAAATTTTTAAGTTAATGATAAATTGTGTGAGTTTATTGAAGAGCATGTTAAGATATTTTCTCCATTACAAAAGATAATCGCAAAATATCAAGAAGAACAATTGACCTACGGTGATTGTTATGCCCTTTGGATAAAGTGTAAGCTTTTAACAAAACGTATGGTAAACAACGCGTCCCGTAATGAGGATAATTATCAAGCGTTCATTTTACCTATGGGACAATATCTTTTAAAGTGTTTCGAGAACAGGGAAAAAAGACTTCTGGAGAATAAATCCACGTTTTCATCATTTAGCGAAAAGAAGTGAAGCTGAGGATTATCTAGTTGACCTGTGGGATCAATTAGTAAAAGTTTGTTCACCGGCACAAAAAAATCTTGAAGACGAAGAAAACGAGGACGAAATTTTAAATGATTTTTTTGATAAAAGGGGGAATTAGAATTGAAAACAAAGATTCACAGGATATTCAAAGTAAAATTCCAAAACCATTTTCTGTTCCAAATTGTGCGTACTACGTTATTACAAAAGTAGCTTCTCTGGGATAAACAAATTGAATTATGCAAAAACTATTTAACGAGTCGATTTGAAATTTTTACCACTTATTGAGCACTATTAAACCTATATTTCTACGTAATATGATGGTTTTTCTATTGCCTACAAAGTGATTACTATGAATTGTTGCTCAAGTAATTCGTTTATCAACAAAATTCAAAAATACGCGAAAATTTTTAATTTTTCGACTTTAATTGTTTGTAACTCGAACACCGAAAAGAATAGGCTTATATTACACGAAAACCCTGTCGGTTTGCTGGATGAGTGTGTGTCCAGAACAAAGTATTTTATTTCCTCCCTGGACTAATACCTCCAACGCAAATTACAGTGGAAAGAGCGTTTTCTGCTTTAAAGTTATTTTATCGGAGATCTCTTTGACGTGCTTGTTGGAACATTAACGACATTTTGATTAGAGACAAACACTTATTAAGTTCCAAATTTTCTTTAATATTATAAATATGTACAGATGTAAAAATACGTACAAAAATGACGCGTTTCGCCTTTGTTAAGTACCTAAAAATGGTCATGAAATAAAATATTATTATTCATTCAAATTGAATATAATAATGAAAATGAAATATTCAATCATTAAAAACTGAAATATTCAATCATTGAAATATTATTTCAGTTGCATCAATCGGATGTAACTAAATTCGCCTAAACGGCATAAATTATTTCAATTCGCGACAAACAAATCGCTCAAGTTACCGCGCATTCCTTTCCCAGGAAATTTGTAACGCATTGGTAACTTAAAAAATGCTACTTACGCATTTAAGCAGATATGGTACCGAACGAAATTAAATTCGTTCCCAGATAAAGGTGCCTATCTCAGCGATTTCTTAACATACATCGTATCTTTCTCAGGCATTCACGAGTAAAATACAAAAAGAAAAAAAAGCTCTGGGAGCTTTCTTCATGTGTGTCGTTTTGATCGCGATCTCTCGCTACATCGTCTTCGGCCTGCAAAAGAGGGACCGAAGAATAAACGAAATGAAAGCTCAAAGCTTTCTTTTCATGTAGATACGGTTGATCGGAAGAATCAACCGAGGGATTCGGAGAGTTCGGTTAAAATCGCGATCGCGGTAAGTCGCGTGGAGTCTGTTTTAAAACGCGGAAGAGTCAAGTGAGTCTGGTAAAAAGCGCGTACGTTTCTTTGGAAAGGAAAGAAAGGAAAGTAACGATAAAGGAGGAATAGTGTATAAATTACAATTAGTAAAGTTTACTAAATAGAACTTTGTCGTTTCATTAGTGCTATTAATTTTGAATTGTGTATGGATTACAATTAGTTAAGTTTACTAAATAGAACTTTTGAATTGTGTACGCATTACAATTGGTTGAGTTTATTCTATTAATTTTGAATTGTGTATGGACTACAATCAGTAAAGTTTACTAAATAGAACTTTGTCGTTTCATTAGTGCTATTAATTTGAAATTGTGTACGGATTACAATTAGTTAAGTTTACTCTATTAATTTTGAATTATGTATGGGTTAATATTAGTTAAGTTTACTAAATAGAACTTTTGAATTGTGTATGGATTACAATTAGTTAAGTTAATTATTATAGAACTTTGTCGCTTTCATTAGTTCTATTGATTTTGAATGGTGTATAAATTAAAGTTAATGAAGTTTATCGAATAGAACCGTTTTATTTTTGATAGAATACAATAGTGCCATTCCCGTAATTGTCTCATAATTAATAGAACCTGTAGTTGTAACACCTTATCAGTTCATCATCAGATTGAGAACTAATTACTATTTTTACTTGTAAAAAAGCTTTGGGTCCAGGAGAGGACTGCCATAACTGTAATCTATTATATCATTTAAAATATTTTTACTGAGGTGCTTAGCTTTTTTAATTTCGAGGCTTTCATATCTATCGAAATCCCTTCCTCCTTCCAGTCTGTGAATTAATTTAATGTTGTCCATATTTATTTTATGGCCTGTCTGTTTTATATGCTTTGATATGGCTGATTGCGGCTCAGCGCTTTTTGCTCCTGTCAAGTGTTCATTAAATCTCTTTTTTAGCGTCCTTTTGGTTTTACCTATATAAATTCCTGAGCAATCCTAATCTCATAAACCCCACTAATTTTTTTTTTTAAATAGTAGTTAGTTCTCAATCTTATGATGCCCTGATAAGGCGAAACGCGTCATTTTTGTACGTATTTTTACATCTGTACGTATTTATAATATTAAAGAAAATTTGGAACTTAATAAATGTTTGTCTCTAATAAAAAAAAAATTTATTTTATCGGATCTAAGAAATCGATTCAGCCCAGATTTTTTGGAAGAAATTTTACTAGTGAAGTTAAATAAAAAGTTCTTAGATGAAGAAATTGATAATTTACCATTATTTGAAGAAGAAAACTGATCAATAATTTTGTTTGTTCATTTGCTTTATCATTAAAGATATTTTATATGTTGGATTAATTGGGATAATTTATCGCTGTTAAAAAAAAGAAGATTTACTTTGTTAGTTGTAGTTAGTTATCTTTTTTTTCTTGCTTGTTATTTATTTTTTCTATTCTTTCATTTGTTATGGTCGCGGTAAAATTTCGCTTATGTCACGTATAAAGATGAGCATTTAATGGAAACGAAACTTTCATTATTCGTTTCACGGTTGATTTAGCGCCATCTTTCGTATTAACCTCTCCACATAGAAATTCAATAAAATTTAACAACTCCCTAACTACGGACCTGTAAAAACATTTGCAAGCAAACACATTCGCAAACTCCAACCTATACGTAATTCCGAAAAGAGAGAGCAAATTAAATATGCACATCTACAACAAGCATGCTATGCCAGCAAGCAAGTGTAGGCCGCCGTCACAGCACACTAAAGAGAACGTACTTAGCATATAGAATATGCAATAGTATGAGCCGTATACGTGAGCACAGCCAGTTTGCTAGTGGGCAACGTGAATGCAGAGAAACATTTAGTATGGGAACCGTTGGAAGAAATACGAGCGAGGCGTGCTTTTGAGTGAATCAAAGAGTGTACGAATTGTGCCGGGAGTAATGCTGCTGATAACATTTTTAAGCGGGACTACAGCCATACTCAAATAGTTAAAAACTCTCCTCGAAACCGCATAAGACGATTGGGAGTAACGTGGGAGCGTGGCTAGGTACAACACCGCAGGCGGCTGGACGCCACACACAAACACACCAGCTCCAGCAACCTGTTTGTCCGAAGGCCTACTAAATAGTGGGAAAGGCTAGAAATCAGGAGCTAACCGTGATTTTGGCTGTGGCAGATCATCACACCAGATCCAGGTAACAGCGGATCAGGAGGACTCCCTGTGGAACCACATCGATAACCCGCTATGAATCCGTTCCATGTGTTTTATTAAACGAGGTCATTAGCGCTTGTCCTAATAAAATACAATATTTTTTTGATTTGGAACTAAAGTACCTGCAAGAACTCAACTTGTACAAAGTTAGGAATTCACATTTCTTCTAAAGTGC
Organism: Leptarthrus brevirostris; assembly: GCA_964036015.1. Lineage (NCBI taxonomy): Eukaryota > Metazoa > Arthropoda > Insecta > Diptera > Asilidae > Leptarthrus > Leptarthrus brevirostris. Next base: position 108,460,297 of record OZ038374.1, on the reverse strand, counting down.
TTTGATGATTTTTAACTTCAGTGCCATTGTCATGATATCCTGAGGAGTACCTAGTAGTTATGTAGCCATAAAGAAATAATAGGAACAATCCATAAGTGAAGCTTTTGTCAAAATTAGTACTTAACGATTTGTAAAGTTATCAATACTTTTTAGTTAAAACAAAAAAATAAATAAATTATTCTTTTTGGATTTGCTCATACAGTGCAGTCGCAATAATTTCAAGGTAGTAAAAACTCGACAGGGTGAAATGTCCAGGGTTATTGAAACAATCGGAATAGTCTCTTTTATAAGCAAAACAAATAAGTGCACTTTCTAGAAAATAGGTCATGGCGATTCAAAACGTACGCAGCTTAAGATACTGCAATAACACTTTTCTTTTAAAATAGATTAAAATTGAATATAAAGAAAAAACGAGTTGAACTTGTAGCGACTGTATGTATCTAGTCCATCAAACATTTCTATTGCTCTAAATTAAATTAAAAGAAAAGGGGTAGGTTTGAGGAGATATAAATAGGCGAAGATGTCGAAATATTATTCTTAGACATTTTCACTCTAAACAAAATTGAAATGACATTGTCAAACCTGTGAACTTATTCGAGATAATACAAGTTGGGTCGATCGTCCTTATGTTTATACGCGTATATGAAGTACATATATAATCTAGAAAGAAAAAAAAACCCAAGGGTCAGTTCAAGAAACTAAGATTAAAAAGAAAAAACAAATTGAATTGAGAGTTCCTTAAAGAGTTCAGACAGGTTTGTAGACATGTAATATAAGATCTGTAATAGATAGTAAATTGAATTTGTCAATAAAAAGAAAATATTATATGGGCCAACACTAAGGGTTGTCATTTTCTCCTCTCTCTTCTCACGCTATTGCACCTCTTTAGGGCGGTCACGTCGCTGGGCTGAGACTTCAATATGGGGTGAATGAACTCTCGTCGTTGATGCAAGGAATTATTTTTTTTTCATAATTGCCAAAGGGCATTCAGAGATACCTAGGCCTCCTGAATGCATGGGTGGCTGGGGCAAAGGGCCATTTAAAGGGAAGTCACTACATCGAACTTCCCCAACGCATCCTGGTAAGTTCAGCAACGCCTGCCGCAATCCTCCTTCCTCCTGTTTTTTTTTTAATTTTTTTTGGTTTTTTTTTTAATTTTTCCAACGTTTCTTTTTTTCTTATCAAAGTTTTTTTTTTCTTTTCCCTTTTATCCAAGTTTTTCTCTTTTTTTTTGTATCGCTTGACATCCCATTCCCCAATAGGCATGATTTTCTTTTCTGTTGTTGCACGACCTGGAGCAGGGTGGCTTCCCTTTTAAACCCCCCCCCCCCACACTTCCCTACCGCAGTCTCTAGACTGCCAGCATGCCATCCCCCATCCACTGCTCGCACCTCTGCCAACGGACTGGTGTCCAGCGGAGGCTGGTGTCTTAAGTGCCGTCAGGTGATATGCAGCTGATGACCCTCCGGATTCCAGCCTGCGTCCGACACCCTCCCAAAGTGGCTGGTGAGGTCGCAACCCGCAACACATTTTTATTAATTAATTTGTCTTTTTTGTTACTTTGTATGAGTAAAAAATTTTTATAGATGAATTATAAATGAGTTTATTTTTTACATTTAACTGTGTTAACGTGTTTTATTTATATCATTTTAATTCATTTTCGAAGTCATGGCTGACATTTTTATGCAGGGTGTTTCAGTTAATATGACCCTCCAGGTAACTACGCATACGTAATATTGAGACATATAATTCCTAATGACTTCTGAGATATGGCGATTTAAAAATTGTTGTTGTTGTTGCGACACCCTATATGAAATGTTACTTCAGTTCAGTATGTCAGTTGTTTTACGTACCTCTTACAGTTTTTGAAATAAACGAGTTTTTATTGTCCTCCTTCATCTTACATATTGGCGCATATTGTGAAATTAGGTGTATAAATATAAATGAGGAATCCCAGTTAACAAACAAAGTAGCTAATTCTTCCACAGCAATACCGAAACTTTCAGACCTTAGAGTTGTTAATACAGCAGACCAGAGACAAAACGCAACAATCAAAATTCGCTTTAAATTTACAAAAGCTACAGCAAAGTATAGAATAAATTTTTTGCGCTTGCTATTTGCTTATGCTTTTAAACCTGTTCTTCAGTTTCTATCAGCATAGCAAACAACGGATTGATCTGTTAGCATTAGAACAGCGAGCAATGGAAAATTTAACGTATTTTCAGCATCAGCACAGCAAAAGCAATAGCAATTTACAACTTTGCAGCAATTCAAACCCTAGTTGATACCCAAGAGATACTACACAACACTAGACAATCACCGAGACACTGCCGCTGGATAAGACGGAATTATACACAATATAATAAAAAATTTCAGCCATACTATAAAGAAATGCTGAAAATGTTCAATGCTTTTATAAAACAGAATAATCCCCTTCAGACTGGAATACAATACAAATAATACCCGTCTTAAAACCAAGTCAGCTCCTACAGGCCAATAGCACTCTCATCTACTTTCAGAAAAACTCTTGAATATCTAATGAAGCTAAGACTAGAGCATTCCTAGAACATAATAACCTTCTCCCTCAATTTCAGTTCTGTTTCAGAAAAATCTACCACCGATTGTGCCCTCACTCTATGGGCTAGAATAAAATTAGAAACTATAAAAAAATACTCTCTTTCCTAGACATCCATAAAGCATTTGACAACATACACATATCTATCCTTCACGAAAATCTCAAACAAACGGGTATCCTTCATCACATGATTTACATTATCATACCACTCATGTCACTTAAGAACATTGTAATCCGGAATGGAAATAGTACAGTCAAGCCTATACGTCGCACACTGGCATATCACAAGGCTCCGTACTTACCCCAATCCTCTTTAACGTGTACACTAAGGACATAGACAAATCCCTACCACAAAAAAGTCAAAATTCTCACCTTTGCTGATGACATATGTCTTATGACCACAGAGGATACTCTATCTAACTGAAGTAATTGACACCCTAAAATATGCAATAACGAAAATCAATACAAATCTTACTGAGATATGCCTTAATATTTCCACATCTAAATCTCGAATAGCAGCAATCTAGTAGCAAGGAAAAACATCAAAGGAGCAGATAACACTAACAAATATAATAATAATGATAATACAGAATAAAATCACCTAAACCTAAAAAGAACCTAAATTTCTGGGATACCACTTTGACTCCAAATTGAACGGCATGAACCATCTCAACAATATACAAAGAAAGAAATGCTACCAAGCCACCAATATTATCAAAGTGTTATGTGGTACTAAATGTGGTGCTCACCCTACATCTCTCTTGAGCATATATAAGGAAATTATTAGGATCATGATGGACTATATGTCGCCTTTATACGCCGAAGGTCCCAAAAATGAGCTTATACGGCTAAACCGGATACAATACCAAGCCAATCGCACGGCCCTAGGAACTATCAACTCAACCCCCACGATAGCCCAAGAAGTTGAGGCAAATATTATACCTCTCTCTGAAAGAAGGCAAACATGTTCTGACAGACTAGTAGCCAGAATAGTAACGAATGACCAGGCACATCAACCCATACATGAAATCATACAAATACTCGTAAATACTAACTCCAAACTTCCATACCTCTTGCAAACATAGGCATCCATTATCAAATCACATAATCTTATTCAATTGAAACAACATCCAAATTTTAGTATGGACTACAGAATCTCTCAGTTCCATTCGACAGTTGTCATCCCTAATATGGGTAACAAGAACAGTCACCAACCCAATGTCATTAAAGCAAAATTTATGAAACTTATCAATACCAGATGGAATAAGTTTAACAAAATTTACACTGATGGCTCAAAAGACAACCAAAAACCTAGTTACGCAATATGGGCACCAAGTCACGACATAGAAAGCCTCAATCGTCTATTTTTTATGCTGAAACCAAGGCTATATTAGAACGCGTTTTAATAAATGCAAGTCTTAAAACCTCCCAATTTTACGTAATTGTGTCGGGTAGCAAGTCTGTACTTACTTCATTGAAAAATTATTCTACGATCAAGTTATATCAAATATATTTTTAGAAACGCTCTCAAAGACTTTTGCAAAATCAGAGTAAGAGACGAAAAAGAAAGTTGCGACCACAGAGAAAGATAATTACGTTGAAAGAGAAAGTATCTTAAAATTCAATCTGAATATATGAAGTTTTCTGCAAAGATAAAATGAAGGTATACAAACATATCTTTGTTTAAACTAAAATTTGCTGTCACTCTGTGCTAATTGATTAAAACATTAAAAATAAGTTATCTAATATTCATCACTTCAACTATAAAATATATAAAATGCAATAATCACAAGACTTACGAGATTCATTTGAAAAACACATGCGCATAATAGTAAATTCTTATTAAGCCGTAGAGATTACGTAAATATCACAAATCGACGAATAATATATTTCATCTCGATATAATAATTTAATTAATTTTACTCAATGCCGAATGTACTTGTTTCCTCTACAGCTAATACAAGCTTCTCATAGAGTATTTCTGGAGTTGGATAGGGCGGCAAATCTAATCGATTAAAACAAGTATGGGCACGTGGCAAGGCATTAGGTTTTCCCCATTTTTCAATGCAAAATCGTCGTGGACCGGTTGATCCACGTAGTGCAGAAAAACCTTCATAAGGAATACTCGATGTTCCAGTTACAAATTGTAGCAATCTTAGTCGCTGTTCATTTGTAAATTTTTCAATTACCTGCCAAAACCATATAATAACTTGATGGTTGTCATGATATCCGCTTCTATATTCAGTATTTAAACGCCAATCGTTTATGTCTATTTCGGCTGTTCCAGCAATAACTAGTTCTAGTTCTCTCGCATCGAACACTGACACAAGCCTTGAATCCACAACTTCATAAAATCCTCGTACCAATGATTCGGTTTGCTCTTGAACACCACGTTCTAATCTCCATTTAACCATTCGTTCTAAGTATTCCTTCTTATTTTTTTCGTTAACCGTTATATTTTTTCCACCAGGTTTCAATTCTCGTTCTACTACGCGACCTAAAAGTTCCTCAGTCACGCAAAATGTTAATCCTAAGTTATTTCCTGATCCGATATCGTTGTCACGGATCCATTGCAAAGATTGATGAAACTCATTATCGAGAGATTCTGTAAATACAAAATTTTTATAAATCAAAATTTATATTTTTTTTGTTTTGCTTACCTAAATCACTTAAGGCAACTGGTAAACGTAAAAGAGCTTTATAAAACGGACGAGTAAAGAAAGCATCTAGAAGATATTGATGAACTAAGGCTAAACCTAAAACTCTTCCGCTAAAACGAAACCAATCATGGCAGTTGTCAACAAATGCAGATAGAGGGGAGACTTGAACTGTATACGTGTCATTTGCTGAATATTCGAATAATCCATAGTACGGATTGAAAAGCTCTCGAGATAATAAGAAAAAGAATTCCCTGAAATTTTTTTGAACCAGATAAGAAATTGCGTTTAACTTTTTTTTTTTTACTTTTCTTACCTTGATGGTCCACCATAATCAAGACCTTCTTCTGTATCCCAAATTACAGCTAAACGTCCACGTTGTAAGTCTTTTTTATTAGCAGACATTATTCTACGGAATGCATCTTCTAACAAATGTGATCGACGTATATGTAATCTAAGAAGTACAAATACATAATGAGAAATTTTAAAAATAGTTTAACGTAATATTACTTTAATTTATGAGGTCCTTGACCGTATCCCTTTGATTCTAATTTTCTATAAAAACCTCGCAGTTTTGCTTCAAAATCTCTTCGAAATGGCGGAGGCGCTCTCTGTGGAATTCTGGAATTTAATGTTGGAGAGCCTTGAGGACTTCTTTCCTCAACAGGCACATAGCTCATGATCTCCTGCTCGAAGAGGCTGCAAAAATGATAACATAATTTCAAACAATCTGTCAGCTACTTATTTTTAGTAAATACGATAAACTCAACAGTGTCCTTAAATACTTACAGAGTAAACACTATGTAGCATGCTTTAGAAAAGAACCCCATTTTCAGTTATTTAAGACATTTTACATTATAGTTCATTTTTTATTGTACGTTTCCATAATTGTGATATCCAAGTTAAGAACCTGCAACACTATCTACTACAACCTTAACACATATTTGGCCGGATGTCAAAAATTTGTCATTTCACAGTACATATGTAAGTATGTTTTAAGTATTAACGTCAACAATACTACAATAGGAATATTACAGACTCTTGTAACGCAAAATAATTGTTAACATACTTTTATTAAGTTTAATGTAACTTTTCCATTGGATTAAAATCCTTTAGCCATAAACTCAATCTTATTTTAATATGCATACAAATTAATTAATTTTTTTTTTGAGGTATGGAACCTTTGAGCCATTCGCAAAAATATGAAGGCTTGGATTTAATCTCTAGCCGACAGCATGGGTTCCTTTAGGGTAGGTCCACGGTTTCCAACTTGTTGGAGTTTGTTTCTGGCAATGTGGGTGGACTTTTAGACGCTGCCAAACTAACTGGATTTATACCGATTTTAGTAAGACCTTTGATAAGCTGTCTCACTCTATTATTATTTTCAAATTGGCCAAGTTGGGTTTCGCGCCCCCACCCATTGCATGGATTAAGTCGAATTTATCCAATAGGACGTACAGAGTGCATTTTCGTGGCGTGCTCCCTGATCTTTTGTGGCTCCTTCTGGCGTTCCCCAGGGTAGGCATCTTGGTCCTTTGTTATTCATCTTATCTATTGATGATATTACTTATTTACTTCAAAGAAGTAAAATTCTTATTTATGGGAACGATATCAAAATTTTCTCCTAATCAAATCTTTTGTGGATTGTGAAATCTTATAGTCGGACCCACACATATTTTATAGCTGGTGTGGCAATAATAATTTTAAATTAAACATTGGGAAATGTCAGCGGGTGGAAGGAGTGAAGGACTTCGGTCTGTATCTTGATAGACAACTTAACTTCATCCCCCACATTAACAATATCGCTGCCAGGGTCAACTCTTTGCTGGGATTTATCTCCCGATGGTCCAGGGAATTTCCTAGTCCTCACATAAGACTTCATCTTTATACAGCCCTTGTTAGACCACTGCTGGAGTAGGCTAATCCAGTTTTGTCTCCTTTTTACGGATCTCACATTAAACGTATTGAATCCGTACTGCGTAGCTTTGTGAGATCGGCCCTTCCTGCTCTGCCCTGGAGTGACCCTCTTATTCTGCCTGCCTCCATATGATGAGCGGTTGGGACTGCTACAACTTGCTAATCTCAAGGAGCGTCGCTGGGTTGCTGAGATAATTTTTCTACGCCAGCTTCTGCAGGGAAAGATTGACAGTGCGGAACTTTCTTCCAAAATATTACCTAGAGAACTGCCCTATTCCCTTCGAAACCAATCAAGCTTACATATAGCTTCCTCGCGCACTAGTTTCGGTATGTTCGAGCCAGTTAACCGCATGTGTAGGTTAACTAATGATGTTGATAATGTTTTCAGCACTAACGTGGACAATGTAACATTAAAGAGAAGCTTCTACAACTTATAACCATCCTGTTGTACTCATTGGTTTTTGTAGGGTTTTTGTATGTTGGTTTGTGTTATGTTTTGTATTAGCTTGGCTTAAGCGTTCTCTGTTGCCTGTGCACCCCTGATTGTTGTGCTTAGGTGTGTTTTGGCTTTTGAGTTACTAATGCTTTTTTCACTTCAATATTTTTTGTTATATTCTGGTGGGTAGGTCAATTGATTCCTGGCTTCTGCCTGTGAAGTGCGCCTTCTGAGTTAGAAGGATTAATTCTAATTCTAAATAATAACCAAATTTTTTCCGTTGAAAGCACGTAATAAAATTCTCCACTTGAGCTGGTTTTAAAATAAGACTTTCAAAATAAAACTTTCCAGATATATTTCTGGAGTGTTTCGGGAAAAGTTTCATTTTAAATCGCGCATTTTTGACGGGTCAATGACATCTGCAACTGTCTTTCTTTGATATTTGAGTATTAAAAACTGTAAAGTTTAATTTTTGTTAACAATATATTTGTTGCTACTCAAATGTCAAAAAATTACAGCTCACAGCCTAGATACAAGCCCGGAAGCTGACATTAACAGCTGAGCATTGGTGGTGTAAACAAACCAAAACTTGTCACAGTAGACATAAAGAAAAGTTTGGGGAATTGTACTATCTCGTAGTATTTCTAGCAATATATTTAAATTCTCATATTGGATTTTTACTGAACATGTTAACACGATAAAATGTGTATCTCTCTCCAATTTTCATGTGTTTTTAAGGAAAAACTCTCTTGTGCCCGTTTTCTTGAAGTATTGGTTTTGGTTTACGAGAGTGTGCAGTTTTATTTGTATGCAAGGATTAGTTAATCTGTCGCACAACAAAACTGAAATAATGACGAAACGCTTGGTGGTGAAATGGCTGAACTGTCATGTTTTCCGAGCTTGTATCTAGAGTAGGCTGTGGACAACTGCAACTTTGGTGAAAATAAGCCCAATTTAAAATTAAACCTCTTGTTGGAACACCCTTTCAATAATTTAAAATTAAACCTTTTTTTGAAACACCCTTTATTTTGTAAGCAATGTTATTGCAAAAACAAGATAATGTCTGGAATCTGGTTAACTGCACAAAAGAAATGTTGCAATACTTTTCTTTAATGGCTCATTATATCTTTAGTAGTGAGCAGATAGCTTTTGTTTTAAGAAAATAGTTAAGGAAAATTTAGCTGGTGCACATTCTTCACTAGGTTAATGCTGTTTAATGGAATCTACGAGGAGGTAACTAAAGGACGTGTAAGAACCAATGATTTTCTGCCGGGAACGAAGAGGCAAGTGATTCCAAACTGATCCACTGGTTGTCACTTTTGTTTACGTTTCTTCGGTTAGAAGTGTTATAGAGAAATAAAAAGTAATTCAAATATGAACGTACAAGTATATAAAAGAAAATTACTAATTTATACACAGTGTTATTCGAGTCTATGCGTAAAAGTCGCCATATCCCAACAACAGCAAAATCCAAAACCTTATAACAGCAATACTGAAAATTAAAGAATCTGTCTTGACAGACAGGCAGACAGGCGGATATAACTACAAATTTTTGACTTTCGGGCTTTTTCCTTTACGTATGCCGTGAGACCTTGCTTCTTGCCAAATTTCATGATTCTACGTCAACGGGAAGTGTCTATCTTGACAGACAGGCGGATATGACTAGAAATTACTTTCTTTACTTTTTCCTTTACTTGCGCTGTGAGACCTTGCTTTTTACAGATTTCATGATTCTAGATCAACGGGGAGTGCCCTATAGGTTTTGATTTATTTTCGAGTGTCAAAATATGCGGCAAAATGGGAGTATTTCGCGGCATAAATGGCCGTATTTTTTTATTGCGTTGACTTAGAAGCTTGATTTTTTTACAGCTCTAACGGATGGCTTTAGTTACTTCCTCGTAGAATGGAATGTCATTTCTAGTATCTTCGTCTTGTTTTTAATGAACTTGTATGAAATTCATTCCTTCACTTTTTAGGATTTAAAAAATTCTTTCCTCGCACAAAGTAAGCTTTTACACCGAAGGTTTTTGCTCGAAACAAACCTGTAGTCGATGCGCGTTCAAAAGACACTAAGTAATTTTTTTATGTTTTAGGCTGAACTCACATTCTCCTGGTATCAAAAAACAGCTGATAATCACATAACTAACACTAAATTAACAAAAATCTTGCTTGTGGTCTTTTTCATGTACAAATTTTCATTGCAGTTAAGAAGAGAAGGCCACAAAGAAAGAAAGCACAAGCAAGAAAATATTACTGGAAAACACGGGCTTTGGAAGGACAAAGAACAAACAAGAAATATAATTGGGAAGCACGGGCATTCGTAAACAATGTACCAGCCCACATCGACCAGTCATACGAAAGAAAAGTCAAATGTTTTTTCGATGTTAATCGGAGTTCGTTTGCTTTGTCAGGCTCGAGTCTATAATGGGTGTTGTGAGTTTGCTTCCGAAGCATGACGGAGTCAAGAAACGTCAAACTCGAATATGGCTGATATATGCAAAAACATTCCTAATTTTACTAAACAATGCATTATTATGCATGTAATAAACAAAGAAAAAGTATTGATATCTACCAAAAAAACAATCAATCTCATAAGATATCGAGGTTTAAATGACGGACAGTTCTGTGCTTTCTTAATAGAGGACTTCAAAGTAAAATTGAAATTTTATAAATTGTTTGTCCCCCTAAAAAATTTTTTCACTTTCATCTTTCAAACGCCACCACCCAGTAATAGATCTCACCTAGCCAAACAAAAATGTATGTCAGCGGCAATCTCAACCGTTTGGGAGTTTCAGGGTGATTTAAAAATTTGCGATTTTCACTGTATGCATATTATTATTTTATTTTTATCTTTTGATCCACTGAACGGAGCGACATCAAAAAAACTACTATTCCAATGACTTTTCCAAAATTGTCAACAATTTTGATATAACTCCTACCATTACAGGTACAGTCACTTGCGAAAGTGACAGAAATATTTTGCGATTACCTAAAATTCAGCATTTTCCCAAATTTTCTTCAAAACTCATGTAATTAATAAATCTGTTTATTATTTTTATTAAATTGCCCATTTTATTAACTTTCGGAAAACCACTTCCTTAGAAGTCCCTGACTAGCTAATTATTTGGTTGCACTGTAATTAAGGAATTCGTTAAATAAACAAAATAATAAAGGGTCGACAATGTTTGTTTAGGATATAGAGTATAGGGGGGTAAGTAGTGCATGTTTCGTTTAAGGTCTTGTGCGGTCATATTTTTGAATCAATTTTAAAAGTAGCGTGTGCATTGGAAAGATAATTAATTCTACTACACTACAGTTTTTTATAGCAATAAATGGCACTGAACTACGACCAAAAAACTGAACGTACTTTTTTTCGACGTTTCAAAATTAGCTGATTTTGTGACCACTAGTACTTTGCGCAACGCCGAAGAACATCTTTTACTCTGACGTGCTTATTTCATACTTTTTATAGTGAACTGTAGTGCCTCCAACCGAATGCATTACATTGCCGCAGAATACTTTGTCACGCCGACTTCGATATCCCAAAAAAAACAAAATTATTATTAAAACAACACCAGATTCGTGTTCAGCGAGAAATTTCACTTGATACAAGATGAAAGTTGCAATGACAGACATGACCATTGCCGGTCACCATGCACCTACCCCCCTTCCCTTCTACTCTACAAGTAACTAATTTTAATGAACCGACTTCACAAAAGGCGCTAAAAAGCACAAAATAATTAAGGACGATTAAATACGTTTGTTGTAGTTGTTTGCATTGCTTGATTTGCACCGACTTCAAAATATCGTAATAGATATCAAATTAAAAATTATTTTATGCTTTTAAGCGCTTTTCGTGAAGTCGGGACAACATTTTTTTTAATTTTATTTTTCACTTTTTAGTGTCTTCTATTCTGTACAACAAAAAAACAGGCGACCAAATCGGTCCACACGTTAAAAAGTTAGTCTCAACACCCTACCCCCACCCCATCCCACCAACACTTTTTTCTCGTGTTATCAATCAGGGAACATACTCTACCCAACAGAAAAAGAATCTTAGAAATCGGTCCAAGCGTTAGGAAGTTAGGCTACTCCTCCCGCACCCCCACCATAGAACCAAATTATTCTCCTTTTACCAATGGGGGATCACACTGTATACAACAGCAAAAGAACCATCCAACTCGGTCCAATTATCCAAATCAGTCCACGCGTTACAAATATAGACTACCGTTCCCATTCCCTAGGCCAAATTTTTCCTATTAGCAATGGGGGATCATACTCTGTACAGCAAAAAAAGAACCATCCAAATCGATCTACTGGTTAGAAAATTAGGTTCCACCCCCACCCAACTATCGGTCTACGAAGTTATGCCCAGTCAAACATAAAAAAATACACTTCTTTGTTTTTGGGAAGTCAGTTAAAAAGGTAAATGTAATTTATTTGCTACAAAAAATTCTGCTATAAAAAAGGGTCAGTCAGAATGAATATCGATCATTGTTGAAAAACCAATCGGTAACTACAGGTGTTCTTAAGCTAGAACAATTAAAAATTGGCAGAATTTAGAGCGGGTGTAATGGAATATCAAAGGAGATTTCGTAATCGATATGCACCCCAAAGAGGGCGATTTTCATGAACTTTCAGAAGGTTAAGAGAAACTGGATGTGTAACTTCAAACATCATGAATATGGAATTGCGATCACTCCCGCCATCCAAGTCCCTAAAACGAGTCGTAAGGAGAAGATCAAGAGTGTCTTCAGTTAAAGTTTGGAGGGTTATTCATCGAGGAGGATTATGTCCATATCATCCCATCCCAATCCAAGGACTACTGGAAGAAGATTCGCAGAAAAGATTACAATTTTTCATTTGGCTTCTGGAATACGACATTGAGAACAGGGCTTTTCTGGACCGAGTTCTATGGTATCACAAACTTCCACAACATTCATACCTGGTCGGATACTAACCCACATAGGACCTCGCATAGTGACCTCATTTCAGCCCAAATTCTGTGCCATTGTTTGGACTGCTATCATTGGCACCCATTTAATAGGACCGTTAATTTTGCTGCAAGTACCTTATAGCCAAATTTATGCGGACTTCTTGGAGGATACACTACCAAAGCTACTAGAGGGCATCCATCTAGCTTAGGGCAATATTTTACTAACACGATGGAGTCATAGCGCATACTGCACACATTTTGAAGGCAATATTAAATGCCAAATTTCCTGACCGGTGGATGGGATGAGATGCACCGATTCCCCGGACTGCTAGTACTCCGGATCTGGCCCCATTGGACTTTTTTTTAGGGAAAACAATGAAGGATGAAGTTTATTCAAGGCCTGTTAACGACTGAGACGAATTAGTTAGTAGAATTGGGACTACAGCGACGAAAATACGGTAGAGGCTGGCTACAATACACCTTAAACAGGGAATTAGAATGAAGTTATTGGCATACATAGAAAGTGGCGGAGGGCATTTCGCGCAGCATTGAAAGCTAACGCGAGTGTCTTTTTTTTCGACAGGCCAAGGCTCACTTCCACCTTTAAATTTTTAGTACAGTTTGCGACTTGGCTAGTCCAGCCGAACGCAAATCGACATTCGTAATAAGGCCTATTAATTCAAATTCGAATTCAATAAATTGCAAATTATTATAATCTTCTGCAAAATTTTTTCTACATAACAAAATTGTACATCCTTTTTCTATCTAGGCATATTGTACCTTTTTGGAAAGGTAATAAGGTGGCAATTTAATAATAATAAAAATTAAAAAACAGTTTTATTTATTACATGGATTTCGGAGAAAATTTGGAAAAATGATGAATTTTAGATAATCGCAAAACTTTTTTTTCATTTTTGCAAATGACTGTACCTATACTGGTACATTGTTGACAATTTTCGAAAGGTCATTGGGATTGTAGTTTTTTACGTTTTTTTGATGTCACTGAGTCGAGTAGATCAAAAGGTAAAAATAAAATAATGATGTGCATACCGTGAAAATTCACCCTGTAACTCACAAACGGTTGAGACTGCCCGTCCCCTTGCCATACAATTTTATATATATTTATATTTCGTAATATCGTATTTTAATAAACATGTTTTGTTTGTTTCGAAACCATGGTTTTGAATTGCTCTATCACGTCACTATTCTAACCATAAAGTGCAAAAACACGGTTTTTTGTCATATTTGAGGTAGCACCGCGATGTTTTTTTTAAAAAACTATGTGTGGGTTCTTATAGTACAAGTCTCCTTCTTTCAAGTGCCGTTGAGTTTGCTCAAATATCTTCTTTTTTCTCTCCGAGATATCGCATTTTTAAATTTTCATATTCATGAATTTCTCAGTATATGAAAAGTATATGTTCATCTTATTAAAGTTACCATAACGTTTTCGTGTACTGAGAAATTCATTAGCAAGAAAATTTCCCACACATAGTTTTTTGAAAAAAAAACATCGCAGTCCTACATAACCTCAAATATAACAAAAAAAACAGTGTTTTTGCACTTTTAGGTTAAAATACCTCAAAAGCCTGACGTTATAGAGCAATTCTCAGCCCGGATTCGGTTTCAGCGGAAGAAATTACTTCGGAAACAACTATACATTGTCCAGGGGGAAAAAATTTTCAAAATTTCGCAGCACTGTGCTATTAAAGTAATTTAATCTTGTTTCTAAACGCAGTACTTTTTTAAATCAGGTGCTTTATTGTAAAGTTCCCCCCCCCCCCCTACTTTAGTGAATATCAAACCTACTATTTCGGTTTGTCCTACTATACCGAAGTACGGTGGCTATCCTGCTCCAAGGAGCTTACACAATTTTGGGACTTTAAAGATTAAATATGTCTTATGTCAGTTGCTAACAAATACAAGTCAACACACTAGCTTGATTTCTGTTCCGGTACGGTTGCAAAATTTTTATCTTTCATGGATAATTACACTATAGGGAAAGCGCAGCTCATTACGAACAAATGTGGCCAAGTTAAAGCATTCAGTTGAAAATGAACCTCTCTTCACTCCGACACGCAACATTATCAAATGTAGTTTAGATGAAACTGCATCATATCAAAAATACCGAGAACAAATTTTAAGCCTTAGCACTGAATTTGGAGCAAAGTTTGACGATTTTAAAATTTTGGAAAATAGTTTTCCTTGTCTTCTTAGATTTCGAATCAGTTCCAGGACGATGCAGCTTTAAAGGCAAAATTCAGTGAAGTTGGCGTGTCTGAATTTTAAAAATATTTGCCAGCCAGGATTGCAAATTCGAAATTCGCATTTAAAATTGTTCTATGCTTGGAACTTATGAAAGTCTTCTATCAGATCTAAAATTACTAACATTTACCTTGGGTGGTTGTGAAAGTAATGAGTTGAATTTCTTCCACTTTAATTTTATTGTTGTTGTTCTTCTTCTTTTTATACAGTGTTTTTTGAAATAAACCCGCGTTTCTATAATAATTTATGATTTTTTTTTGTAGTCCACATAAACTTAATTCTTTAATTCTTACTTAATTTACCTATGTACGCATTTGACTTTAACATGCTTGATCTACCACAACTTAACATGGAACTAATAGATCATGTTTTTGTTTCATTATTTATTAACGAGCTTGGTTCTGTATCCTATATTTCTTTTATACTTTTATTTATTATTGGTATGTGTCGCCAGGATAGTTTGTGATTTTTTTCTCTAGCAATACTGTAAATCAGAAAATTATAATAATTCTTGAAAATTGGGTGCGGAATTACCCTATAATTACGGCCAATAAAAACCATTTAAAATTATTCCTTTTAAATCGGATTGATAATATTGTGTTAAAATTCCCTGCAATTTAAACGTCTCTCTTTGGCTATATCGTGCGCCGTTGCAGCTATTAGGCAACCTAACACACATTAAAAGTTTAATTTTTCATTTAATTACTTCATTTGAAACATTTTGCCCATTTTTCAAATTCTGATCTACAGTCCCTTGCAACAATTACTGACCCATAAAAGAAAAAGGTAAATCTTTAAACTGCATGCAGGCCAGTATTTAAATAATCTTTCTTTTGTGTGATTGCGGTATTATTTCATTCTGCCAACAAGAAAGTTATTTTATGGAAACTTATAAATTTATTGTTTTTAAGTATATAACCAGTAAATGGATGCAATAAAATTATATGCAATATATAATCTTAACTTTGACATCATCTAAAAAGTGACATCTTCTGCTTCCCCACTCACAAATGTTACGCAGATTATTCTTACTCACTGAAAGTTTCTGTCGATTTAAGGCAAATCTTCAAAGAGCTTTTGCGTGATTTTGTTAGATCATGCTTATGCTCGAACTATCTACGCTTCCATTTTTGAATAGCCATGCAATATTTTTACAATACATTGTATTATTTTAAATTAGCTGACCAACTGACTAATAAAAACTCAAAGCTAATGCAATACAAACAAATTTACGAGATACTTTTCACAAAGAATTTTTTTTCGCAAAATAAAGGTTACCCTTGGTAACATAATTATTAAAAACTCTTAAAGACGATATAAAACACTAAAAGCCGGTTTAATATATATGCCAGTTACCCGAGTTTGTAATTATTTCTCATTGAAGTTTATTGTATAATTGATTTCCCAGCAATTACATTTATTTACATTTTGAAAGACACATAATACACAATTAGTCTATTTAAGAAGCATGTTATTATCACAAGAAAAATGTAAGAATCCTGACACAGAGAAAACGAATACTCTGCAGAATTAAATGTTCTTTTAATTTAGTCCGACAGCCAAGATTAAATTTTCCTTTTTTTTAACCTAATCTTCACTTTTCATTAGTGAAATGTAATTATGTTAAGAAACACGATAAAAATAAATTTAAGTAAATACACTTCGTTCACTCTTAAAATTTACTATCAGTTATAATTATTATTGTTTTAGCACCAAAGGCAATTGTAATACTGACAAGGCTTCTGTTACCGATCGAGGTATCTGCGTCTAGTTAATGAGTCATTTTGAACTGCAGGTAGAAACCTTGATTCTAGACCAATGCACAGTTAAAGAGATTCCGTACTGGATAAAAAGTGAAATTAAATCAAGACTAAATGAACCGACGACAAATTAGCAAAATTTCGACTCTAGTTAAAATCACTTCAAGGGCACACCCATTTCCAGCAGGTTAAAATTGTTGGAATCAAACATAATTACCAAATTCTAAGCACTTGGTAGCCCTTTGTAGTAGTATTGATCCATGGATTAATAATTTTATTCCACATAAACAATTTATTTCAAATTTGAATTGATAATCCGCAAGTGCCTTCTTGTTTATTACTTTTAATTTTAACCGAGTTGTTCACTTAAGCGGGATGAATATCCAAGGTCGTCTAAGAGAAATTCGGTGATATAACACCATTTTCTGTTCCTCAGAAACATCGATTAATTAAAGAACTCATTTGCAGGCCATCATTTAACTGGAGTATGAGGCTGAAAACTAAGTCAAGCAGAACGCAATCTGTTGGGGAGTGATTTGTTTTGAGGCAGCAGTTTAATGTAAAATGGTAAGAAATGTAGTGAGTGAAGGCTACTGTGAATAATTGCCTTAATTAAATCGAGAGTAACCCTATTACGCAATTTCCACTTCCTATGCTGCGGTTAACTGCAGGCAAATTTGAATTTCCGCAAAAATGCAATGAAAACCCCAAAACGAACCTTACCATTGACCTTATTATCCGTGCTAAATACGTCTTTCATGTCTAATCGATTTTATGCGGTTTTTTTGATCTTGAGAAACAAATGCGAGCACTTTGGCAACAACATAGTTATTTGATAATTATATTAGGATTTGGGCAAGATTTAACCGTACAGGATGTCCCAGAATAAGTGTGAAATATATTGGGAGGTAATAGTACGGATCGAAAAATGCAAAAAATTCTATAGCAGGAGGATCTATTCTCTGTTTTTACCGAAGTACAGCTTTTTTAGGATTTGCGATTGCTTCACAGACTGATTTTTAAGATATCATTGCAAAGCTAAACCCATATGCTTTCAAACAAGCTACAATTCAGCCACTTTCCCTGAAGCCCTCTCTCACTACATCCGGTCAAAGGTCTTTTTTTTTTAATTTGGCAAAACTAAATTTTGCATAACCAATCGTTTTTCTCAAAATGTTGCGTTACAAACTTTTGCGTTTTGTCGATATTCGTAAAGACTTATTATTAAAAGCTAAATTTGTTAAAACCATTCTTTCTACTGTTTTAGATAAATCGTTATAAAAACGCACAAATATTTTGTTTACTGTACAATAAAATTTATAACAATTCCAAGAAGCAATTTTCAGGTAACTATTATGTACTTATTACCCACGTTGTTCTTATTGCATGCTGCAGTTCTGTGGTTGATTGATATTGCTTGCCACTCTCATAAATTTTTCTTGTGCGCCGTCCCCATATGATCAATGATATTTATATCAGTTGAATTCGCAGGCCGTTGCAAACGGTACCAGGGTTGGTTTCCCGAATAGACTAAATCTGCACCTGGTCACTGCAGGGCATTCACATAAAACGTGTAGTTGGGTCTCATCATCCTCCAGACAAAGTCTGCAAGTGGGGTCAATAACTCTGCCTATTTTTACTAGGTAAGCCGCCAGCCAAAGTTCTGACATCTAACCTGATTAGCTTGAGGAGCTCCCAGGATCTGTCCGGTGCTCGAGCGAGCGTGCCCCTCAATGTTGTTCCAATACAACCTATGCTCCTTACTTGCATGTTTTGCTATCAACCTCATAGCCATGCAAAGAGGAATTCCGCAGCCCGGCTCTGGCCCTATGTCAAACGACGGACTCCTTTACTATATAAATAGTTTGTAACTACTCCATATGAACCGGTGCATTATCCTGTTGTAAAATACATAAGCTTCCTTGCAAGTATTCGTTGAGGTTGGGAATTTCTCGCTGCAGCAACTCTTTGTAATCGGAGCAATTTAAACGTTGATCTATTCTAACGATATCAACTGCACCATGATAACAGATAGCGCCTCACACCATTATAAAGCCTGATCTGCTATGGTGACATGCCAAATACTATTCCATTCGCTGATCAAGTCTGAATGTTGCCGAGCAAGTGTAGTCGCGCGCGTTGATTTCCTTCGGTTAAGACAGGCTTTTCCTTCAGTCTTAGGCGCTTAATTGTTGGGAATGCCTTTTTGATCCTTTGCAACGTCCTAGCACTGCTTAAAACCCCCGCTTCTCGAGCAATTTAGCGAGCTGTCAGAGTTGAGTTTGATGTAAGACGTAAAATTTGTCGCCGCTGTCGTTTTATAGTCGTTCTTTTTTGTCCGCCTTTTTGGCTTCTTCTGTAATTTTCCGCATCCTTGATGAAATGATTAATTACATTGACGCTTCTGTTGATCTTTCTGGCAATTTCTCTATTTGACTTCCCTTCCTCCTTACGTGCCTTTATTGTCTCAATTTTTACCCATTCTTTTAAAAACACTATACCAATCATAAACCAATAAAATTAATCTGTCTTAATACAACCGCACTTTATAAAATTCAAAAACAGAATGATGACAGTTGTCGCAGTTTTTATGGGCAGATTTACCGTAATTAAATTCTTAGAATTTTCTCCTGCATTGTACTTCCCCGAAAAGTTGTCCCATGAGCCTGCGTAAAAGCATGTATGTGTTTTTACTCCATACCTTTTATTCAGGTAATATATGCTGAACCTAATCAGTTGTCGCGCAGTTTACATGTAAACACCGCCAACAGCGCCGCGTAGCATTGTGCAGGGGAAACTAAACACGATTACAGATGAATATGACTAAAACGCGCTATGCACCGCTCATCTGGCAGGCTCGCCTACTATTTTAGCCCTGTTCTTACCGTGAGACAACGTAAAAAGAAAGAATTTCTGCGAGTAGTTATAGGAACACCACGGCAAAAAGCAACCGACGGCATCTTTCTCTCTAGGAATCTATGGACGGACGAGGCCTACTTTACAAAGGATGGCACCTTCAATTTCTACATTGAACATCACTGGGCTGAAGCAAATCCACATTGAAATGAGCTGCTTGGACCATTCATTCTCGTAGATACTTTGAGTATCGCAGTAATTTTTTTGAACCTTCACTTCCAGATTTATTGAGAAACATCCCGCTTAGCACAAGAAGAGCATTATTTTCCAGCCGAAATGTCAAGGAATGGATGGACGAGCAGTATCCAGGCCGATGGATTGTGTCAAATAGACTACATAGGTGTCCCCAAGGTCACCCAATATTACTCCGTTACTTTTTGTTCTGGAGCCATATGAAAAGTTTAGTTTACGTTAAAGAGATTTTCTCAAGGGACGAGTTGGTGACCACAATAGATAAAGCAGGTAGAAAAGTACGGGAGCTGCGACGTTCTTAATGGGTCTATAAGAGTGAAATTCATGTAAATAATATACATCTTTTTTATTTTCATTATTACCTTTCCAAAAAAGTGCAACATGTCTACGTGGAGAAAGGATGTAGAAATTTATACGTAGAAAACCAATCGGGGAATATTATAAAAATCAACAATTTAACAAAACGAATCTCATACTAACCCTAAAATGCCTTTTAAGGTATTTAAAACGTATTACAATAAATGTTATTATGTTACAAAAGCTGATCGAAATGCCCTCCGTCACTTTTGATGTATGCTAGCCGCTTTTTCGTTTCCGCCTACTGCACAATAAATGTAATTTATATCCGCTTATTCCCTAAAAGTAAATTTTTCCATAATTTAAGTGCGGAACACAATATGGTGCTGGCGCTCGTAGCTGGCGCGGTAGCCAGACTTGTCAAAAGTTAAAAATATGGAAATTAAGAGATGGCGGTCCAATGTGTAGCTGGCGCTGTAGCGCAAAGTTCAATATTTTTAACTTTTGGCGCGCGCCAAATTTGACATTTCCGAGTTAGCTACCGCGCCAGCTACGAGCGCCAGCGCCACATTGTGTTCCAGCCTTTAAGAACGCCCCATAGTTATCAATTTGTTTTTCAATTATGACCGATATTCTTGCTGACTGAGCGTCTTTTATACCATACCATACCATATATTCATCAGGTATTAGTAACAGAAATCTGGCTAACACAAGCTTATATCGACAATAAAACAAAAATTTAAAACTAATTACCTGTGGACCCTAAACAAACATTTTCGACCCTTTGTCTTAAAAATGTTGTTTATTTAATGAATTTCCTAGATAAAGGGCAATAAAATAATTATATAGTCAGGGATTTCCAAGGATGAGGGTTTTCTAATCCTTTCTCTACCTGTAAATATTGTACCTTGTAAAATATTAATTACATGAATTTTGGAGACATTTTGGGAAAATGCTGAATTGTAGGTAATCACAAAACATTTTTTTCAGTTTTGGAAGTGACTGTACCTACAATGGTAGTAGTTAGATTAACATTGTTAACAGCTTTGCAAATTCATTGGGATAGTAGTTTCTTAGAGTTTGTTTGATGTCGCTACGTAGAGTAGATCGAAAGATAAAAATAAAAGAATGAGGTGCATACCATGAAAATTTTCAATTTATGGATCACCCTGTAACTCTTAAACGGTGAGGTCTACGTGAGAGCTATCACCCCACTTATTTTGGCATACCTTATGCGAAACACCCTGTATAAATTTAATCTCCTGGGGCGAATATCTCGAGAGAAAAGCATTTAAAAAAGTGTTTTAAACAAAAGTTTTCAAGTTTCAAGGGAGACATCACACATTTTTTTCGAACCAGCTTATTTTTCAAGTTATTCTCCAATACAAACTTCAATTGGCTCGGCCCGCGGACAAAATTTTTTCGAGAACTCTCTCCATTTACCGAAACATAAAATGCCCTAGAAAACAGTTTAAAAACCTTCTAAAATCGAGACACCTTTTTTCATATTTCTGAAGCCCAAAAAAGGGAAGCAAATAAAGGAATGAAAGCATTCCAAAGGTAAAACTGCTATTATACATATATATGTAAATATATCTCGAAACATTTATCTCAAAACATATATGTATCTATATACCTCGAAATAGTGATTTTCGGGTACATGATACTGCATGACTGCATGCATGATTTATTTAAAGCATAACATGCTTCTTAAAAGTTTTACGACAGGTATTCTCTCTCTAGTTCCCGTAACCCCTTATGGAACAGGAAAAGAACTTCACCCGATTCGAGACAACAATTGCAATGAATCAAGAATTTAAAGTTAATTCTGAACTACCGATATTAGTCTGCGACCACCAATGGCTTTTTAATCGTAATCTGTTGTCTGCAAAAAAAGAGCCATGGTTCGCCGTCGGGAGAAACTCTGAGATGGAAGGCCGACGCATTATCGCTTACTGCTCCGAATACTTAGTGTATTGATATTGTAATTCGATTATTTCCTTTATTTTGATATCTGTATTGTTAGGATTTGTCTTTCCTTTAATTCGAATACTTTATTTAAGGAAGACGTCTACTTCAGGCGGCTGAAAAAAGCATCGCTGAGAAAGGTCCAGATTGACCTTTCAGGAGTGAGCAGAGACGGACAATCGGCTTAGCATGAACAGTTCCAAGAAGAAAAGGGATAACTCTACGGACCTGGCATTGCAGATTAATAATAATTATAAATGGTTTCGAGTACACTAGTTGCAAAACTTTTAACGCGTTTTTCTCGAAAACACGTTTTCTAAAACGGTGACCACGATACTGAGCACTGTATTCAACCGATTGAGCTAAAATGTGAGTAGTTTTCGTTCGCCGGGGCACTTTTTCAGTAACTTAGTTTTTGCATTTTTTAAAAATGTTTTTATAGAAGAAAAAGTTAACAAAATTCAACTTTTTTTAAAAACTGCCGCCATTTTCTTAATTTTATAGTTTTAGCCAAGCTTGCCCAGGGGATTCAGGCCTGAATTACAGCGCTCCAACGGCCGCCATATTGTTTTTTTTTCACTAGCTAGCCAAGGGGATTCAGGCCTGAATTACAGCGCTCTAACGTCCGCCATATTGTTTATTTTTCACTAAAAAAATTATTTTTTCAATAAACATTCATTCAATAATAAATACCGAAAAAAGAATTGGTCTATCTTTATTTGTCTCCTCAAAAAAAAATGAAACCCATCTAACTATCTCCGTTAAGGAGTCTATTGGTAAGGGACTTGCTTAACACAATTTTTGGGTTTCTGCATTTTCTTGAAAATATTTCCTGAAAGTTTCAGGC
Source organism: Leptarthrus brevirostris (assembly GCA_964036015.1). Classification (NCBI taxonomy): domain Eukaryota; kingdom Metazoa; phylum Arthropoda; class Insecta; order Diptera; family Asilidae; genus Leptarthrus; species Leptarthrus brevirostris. The sequence goes on along the minus strand of OZ038374.1, from coordinate 108,437,534 downwards.
AAATCGGATTAAAACTGACGAAATTCTGCGAATTTAAAAGTTAGGCTCCAAAAACAGGTAGTACACGTCCATCCACTGAAGACGGCTATCGAGGGCTTCTTCGTAAACGAACATAACATTCGTTTTGTTATTACCAAAAAAAAGCAATACTTTACAATTGAAAAATATGTCTGTGGGCCACCATTTCATCAAAGGATTAAGCTCGGAGAAATCATGTTTTGGCCGCGGAGTGCTATAAAACTAAAGCTTCCGGGAGAGTTACTCCCACTCGTTTACTTTTTTTTTGTTTTTTAAGAAAAAAAAATACAGAAATTTGCTGAATATGTATGCTTTTAAATAAGGAATTAGTTGTAAAAAACAGTTAAGATTTAAAAAAATTCCCTAAAAATCACTTTTTTTAGCTTTGCTAACTAAACAAGACTCCTTGATATATTGATATTTAATATGTTAATAGTGAGTTCTAAGTATTATAATAATTTGGACTGTGTTTTTCTGTAAACCGACGACAGCATCTGTGTTGCAGAGACGTGGTCGCAAACACATGCCATTGATGAGCCTATTCCGTAGTAAAATTTTAAGATTTTGAGAAAGGAGCACACCATTAGAATTGGCGGTGGTGTTGCGATAGTTGTGAAAAATTCTGTGGGCTGCTTCCTTTTTGCTTCTTGAGAACCTTTCGCAAAGATCGAGGATGATTTTGATGAGCAGTAAGTAAGTAATCTTTGAAACTAATCAATTTAAACGCGAAAAATTTTCGACAAATATTGATACGTTAAAATGATTCGCGAAAGATAAAATTTAAATTTAAACAATATGTAATGGAGCAGTTTTCACTCGGAAACAGAAACGCCAATAGGAAGCTTTTTCTTGAATTTTGTAACCCTGTCTTGTCTACTGTGAATCCTTGTTTAAACACAAAAAAGGCAATTAAACATCTTTAGTTTCGCTAGACGGTAGAACGAATAAATCAAACGACTATAGTGCTGTTCCCAAAAGCTAGTTTCATTTAAATCTATATGCGGCACTGATATCGGCAGTAATCAACATCTAATAACACTTAAATCTCCCTTATACATGGCAATACTAAGTCTACGTAATGCATCACGTAACACCATGGTATTTATTGAAAATGGTTGGTTCATTTCCTACACCAATATTGCAAACTTCACTATGATGTACATAAATGCGCTGTTTAAGCAACGACTGATATCATATTCAGCTTGAAAACGCAATTAAAATTTTTTTGTGCAAACATGCTTAAATTTAATCAACTTTGCAATCGTCGGATAAAGCGGCACAAATTTCCTCCCACTTAATTCCATTTTTCGTTTAAATAGTAATGTCGGTGAGAGGAAACTGCCAAAATGGGAAATCTCTCAGTTATTTGTAGTTGCAAACGTCATTTCGTCCAAGTTAAAGAAAAACGGTGAATTATTTAACAACATGGGTTGCAGAGAAAATGTCGTTGGTTCGGAATCCACTTTAAATTGTAGGTTCACTTGCAATCGTTGTCCCGAATATGGTGAAATTCTTCTCCCACCCCACGCTCCACTAGGGGTTACGGTAACTAGAAAAGAGGGATGATTTTTTCAATTTTTATTTTAAAAAACTCATCCAAATTATCACTCTTTATTGTAAAAAACATCAGCTGGAACTTTCGCTTGAATTTCATATTCTGGCTGCAGTGTAGCCCCTTAATGCGATTTTAAACGTCAGAAATCTGCATTTTTTAAGCAAGTGTAGAAAAATTGGCTCTGAAGTGGTCTGAGCTGTCTGCTTTTTCTTTATAAAAAAAATCCGTCAGCAGCTGGGCTCTTTTCTCAGTGAACAGAGATCAGAGCACAAATTGGATCTATTTGGATCAGAGTATCGTCAACGAACAGACCTATTATCTCGTATTTAAGTCAAAGGGGGTCGCTCCAACCAATAGAAGACATATCGGAAATCTCTCTTTGAGAATGACGCTTATCTGTCAGGCTATATGTAAACTAAATAATAAAATGCATTTTTATTAATATATTTTTTTACCAATATTGTTGAACTAGTTTTGTTTAAGGGGTATTAAAATTGTTTTTTGCATTTTTTTTATTTGATAGAGTTGTACTACTATATTCAAGAGTATCTAGTTAAAATTTGAGGTCGATTGTAGCAAAACTGCCGGAGTGCCTCGGGTCTCCCTCCATTTGATACATCCCATATACAAAAGAGCAGTGTTAAAACTTTAAACGCGTTTTTCTCAGATTTAGTTTTTCAAATTCGGTGATCACTGTAACTGAAAAACTACTCATCTGATCCTTCTCAAATTTTGCACACTTCTTTTATACATAAATTACGAGGTAACAACATGGAGATTTTGTATTTTTTATTATTATAATTAATTTTACAACAACAATTTCGCCTATTTTTATCAAGAAATTTTTATAAATTCAGAAAATTCGTCGTTTTTTACTTTAAAAAATTGAAAATCAATAAAACAAACAAAATCTCGACGTTGTTACCTCGAGAAACTCATAAACTAACGAAAGCTTTTTGGTTTTTGTCAACATATGATCCAGTAATGAGTTATGATGATCATCGCAAAGTATCTTTTTTTTGTGTGTACGAATATTTCCTGTCAGTCGATCAATTCACAATATTTTTACCCAACAATTTAACAGAAGATTCTTGAAATGTTGTACTATTATGTTCTTAACTTAAAAATAAATTTATATTTACCATATTTTTTGTTTGTTTATTTAAAAATTTGTTTAAAATATTGGAAATTAAAATATTATGTTACACAACCCTATTTTTTATACTTTTGCCGTTAATAATGTTTTTTTCCAGAAAAATGCTTATAAAATGATAAAAATATTAAAAATAAAATGTTTTTTAGGTTAATTACTAGTATTTATTTTATTCATAAAATCCCGTTTGAATTTTTACTCTAGCTGTTACAGGAAGCCCAAAGACTGTGGAGTAGTTTAAAATGTATCTACTGTTGCACTGGAAAAGGTCTGTATTTATGTATACTCGTGCTAGACTACATTATAACGGACATAGTCGACGATTCACATTTTGAGACGATTCAATGAATTGCTACACAATGAATACATTAATTCCAAAAAGCTTGGATGCAGTTTCGAACGTATCTCTCTTGAAGTCCGCCACCGAACCCATTTGTGAGATATACTCACCTGTATGTATTCTAAACAAGTACATAATATTGATAAAAATGATGAATGAGACATGTTCTTTGAAGAACATCACTTACGACAGAAAAACTGGATCAAAACTGCTATCCTATTTCCAAGGATTTGATACAAATTTCACTGTCCCGGCCAATATCAATATCGACGGCGGAGCAGAGCTTTTCAACTCATTGGCTCGTGAAATGTTGAATGAGAACATGAGAAGAATAGGTGAACAATGAGAAGAATAGGTGAACAATGAGAAGAATAGGTGAACAGCGTCTTACAGGACTAGCGCTTATGAACGTCTTATAAAGTTATTTATGTAGTAGCATGAAAAATAGAAAACGAAACATTGTACTTCAATACACCACGTCCGCCCGGCCCCCTGCCAAGCTAAATCCTGAATCAGCACCTGCCTCGCCGGTGTGAATTAATAACTTGTTGCCTATGATAAGATGTGACCAATCAACCGGTTCTTACAGGTCGTGGTATCAAAACGTAACGCGTAAAGTGCTAATTGAAGTGTGTGTCTCGTTGGACAGCACTCGCCACCAACTAACCTACGATCAGTGATGCCACGTGGTTTAAAATACAAGAACAGAAGCAGATTTAAGACCGCATTAATTCTGCTAACAATATTGCAATCAAACAACATCTCAGAACTGAATACCTTTTCCAAAAAAAAATCATTCAAAGAAAGATAAGACGTGACAAGCGCAGCTACATCAACGTGCTACCAGAAAAGTCTGAAGAAGAAGCCTACCGCAATGACAGTGGAGATCTGTAGAAAATTTCCATATTTTATAGAAGTCCTGAACAACACCTTTAGACCGTCAAATTACCTTTTCGTCTGAGCCTGAAAAACCGTCGCTGTGGTCAAGATTAACATCAGACCTCCAACAGGATTGGAGATGGCAGACGTAAAATTAATAAATCTTGGTAAGGCGGAACGCCAGCAGAATTACTGAATTGAGAAACCGAGACCTATCCCACTGAATGAAAAAAAAATTGTAATCGTGAAGAAGGCGACATGATGAATTGCAACAATTGGCCTGGCATCTGTGCTCTAACTGTAGTCTGTGATTGCAAAAAAATCAAGCAAACAATGCGCGCACTCGTAAAGATAAACAAGCAGGCTTTCCTTAAGGTTTTTCCTGCAGTAACCACATTACCACCTTCCAAATTATCCTATGCAATCCTCCGAATCAAGCTTCCCAATACTTCTTGTGTCCGTCGATTTCGAAAAGTCGCTCAACAATTTTCGTAAGGGGAGGCATCCCAAAAAAAATTATGTACATCACAAAACAAAATTGTCGAAGCCCTTTCAAGTGCTAAAAAGAGTAACACAAAGATGCAACCTGTCTCCTTTACTATTCTAGATTGTCATTAATGTTGTATTGTGCAGAACCTAGATAACCACCCGTCGCGAGAGATTAGGTGGAAAAATTTTAAATATATTTCGCACCTACACTATGCTCGCGATGTTGCTCAGATTTGGCGCAATAGAAACATCTCCAGATGCACAATACTCCTGATCTTTGAATAGGACGTTAAATTTCTTCCGTTGTACGACTGTTTAATATGGAAGGTGACCTATCCAATATCATCTAAGCTACATCCTTTGTCAAGCGGTGTATCCGGTGGATCCTAAAAATCTCTTGGCCAGAAATTTCAAACAATAAAAACATACATAGACTCACAGGCGGGATATGAGGTTCGGTATAATAGTAGCCCTAAGCCCACAAAAACTTAAAGAGACCAGAAAAAATCATTATGATTTTCCCGAAGTTCCAGTAGTTGTGTTTATTGACTTGAAAATATGAGCCACTAGCCACTGCCATGCAAAAAACTGGAATGGAACTGTTTTTTGCAACCTTTTCTTCATAATGTCACATCATGCGCTTCTTATAGTTGGGCCTTTAGTAACAAAATCCTGCTCCTCTTGTTTTCATAAAAGAAACTGTGATCGAAATCAAGACAGTGAAGGAACGAATTTTCGAATTTCATGCATATCCTTTAAAAATAAAAGAAAAAGCAATTTTAGAAATGATATTTCATCGCATTTCATTAAGTTGTAGAAAAATCTGTACCAGTTAATGTTCTTGGGTACGTTCGTGCTGGGTGTGTGTGTAAAGGGCTGTGAAGCTAACAAAATTTACGCCATTTTTCAAACCCATCGGCTTTCCGAAAGCCACCACCCTAACCCAACTCAAGCCCACAAAATTTAGGGAAACAAATTGAACGAGTTTATGCACATTATTAGAATGAGTTTCCCAATCATTGTATAAGAAACATACCTAAATAGGTCAAGTAAATATATTCAAGAGAAGAAGTTATAATGGCGATATTTCTGTAACATTGTATGATCGAAATTAAATTAAAATAAATAAGATCGTGAATGCTAATACGTGAAAAAAAACAGATAAAAAATATTACTCCTTTGGTATTAAAAGCATTAACATACTAGGACCAATTTTAATTCTTTGGGCATCAAAGTTGTATTCTTTCTATTAAACTCAAATGAATGGACTTTTTATTTTAACTCACCTCAAAAGAATATTTAGTTGGAGATCATGACCGAGTCTTTCCAAAGCTGGAGTTCCCTCAACCCGTAAGATATTAATTTTCTCTCGTAGAGAACGTGACACAGTAGCCTGTCCGTGACGTTCCTTTAAAATTTCCAAAATATTTGGCTGACGTAAAAATGCAATTATCTGAAAACAATGTCAATGAAGAATATAAAAATAAATAATTTAAATATCTAAACCTTGTCGCTATAAGCAATTGGAATTTCTGTGACATCTTGAGTTGTTCTCGGCAAAGAGGAAGGAGGTCTCGGCGGAGGTGCTGGAGCAACATCTAAAATCTCATTTTGTTGACGATGACGTATGCGAGGGCAATCGACAGGTAGACGGGGATCCATAAAAGAAGTTTTGCGATTAGCATGGTCAATAAAGAATTGTTTTCCAGATTGATCCAGTTTCGTTTCCCAACCAGACGGAAGGTCTTTATTATTTAAAGCGAACGAATTTACTAAGGCAACTAAATCTTTATTATATTGGTAGCGTTGAAAGCAATTTGGATCTCTTCGAATTCGTATTACCATATGTTTAAGGGCAGCGTTTCTATTATATATAGACAAAGCTTCTTCATTAGTATGAAGCATAGAGTAGAAGTCTGGACGGCATAACATAAGAACGGCTGGATGTGATCCCATTAAAATCCTATCAATATCAGAAATTTGAAAATTTCGATTATCCGGACGATTTTCACTAGTAATTGTTCTACGAATTGACTGATAACGTCGATCAAGTTGCTGCCTATGCTGTTCCCTTCCACCTACTAAACCACCACTTGTTCCAGGACGCTGCCAACTTGTGGTACGAGTTGTGTGATCGATATAAAATATTCTACCATGACTATCCATCCTAGCTTCCCAAGCAGGTGGAAGAGGGTCCTCATTTTCGGGCAAAATACCCCTTCCTCGCTCTGGAATGGAAGGCAATCGTGTACTCGAAATATGAAGAACTTCATTATCGTTGCTATCGTGATTTTCCGACAAGCCGTTTGAATCAGAAGTTGTTGCCAAATTTATAACATCAGCGGTTCGAATATCTGGTGGTACTCCTTCTGATGTCATTATTTCTCGAGGACGAGTATCCAAAAATACACTTTCATCCGTATTTAACCTTGGCCTTCTAGCATGATGAGTGGGAGTAGGCGGACATATAAGGTTGTTTGAAATGAAATTAGTATTTCCACCAATTCGAGTCAAAAGCCTTGGTTGTGGTCGCAAAATTGGTTTAGGTACAGTCTGAGATGATGGCGATGTTGAAGGTTCAGGCGATGAAATTTCCAAAGGCGAAGCACTTCTTGTAGATGAACCAGACGGCGGACTGCGTTGATGAGAAGGCAGTTTTCTACATATTGGAAAATAAACTGCATCAGGAAGATTCACAATTGGATTTTTGCTTTTCCCGTTCGAAAGTGTTCTGGTTAGTGGCCGGTGTTGCCTTAGATTTTCATTTGGAGAATCACATCGAGTTTCCAAACATCCATTAGTTTGGGGAAAATCATAGTTTATATCATTCACGGGTACTTTTCTAGTCAAAATCGTGTTAATATAACTATCAGGGCCAATTTTCTTTTTTAAAAGTGGTTTTAATTTTACGTTTTCAGAGTTTGCTGAAGTATTTAAGCCCGCTCCATTATTTATATTCGTGCTATCATTTTCCAGTGACAGTGGAGAACTGCTTCCATTTAAGTGTAATTGATTATATTCACCATCCGGAACATCGTGGACGTCCAGATCATCGTCACCTTCCAAAGAGTATTGCTCATCGATGTCAATAATATCAAATTTGAAAACATCACTACTCAATCGATTGTTTTTGCTATTTTTTGGTGGCCATGATCTTTCCAACGGTCGGTGAAGCTGATTTCCTAAGGAACTGCCGCCTTCAACACCTTCAACTGCAAAAGTGCCATTATCTTCCGACACTTCGAAAACAGTTTCCGCTGGAATGTTCTCAAAGCACTCTCTCGCTATCCAAATATTGAATTGTTCATTCCCATGAAATTTGCCATTATTTGTAGATTTAATTTTTTTCTTAGTACCATTGGAAAATGAGTCCTTTTCACTATTTGTGCTACTTAACTTTGCTTTACGTCGTACGCCAGAGCAACTGCCAAGACTACACGATGAAGGTGTATCGTCTGCATTAGTTGAACATGGTGAGGGCTGCTTGCTTGTGCTTGCTACTTCAGTATCACAACTAATATCACATTTTGATGCGCTTCCACTGATGTGCAAAGATTCTGTAGATTCTTGTGTACTTTCCGAAGGGATATATTTAGCAGCTGCACCTAAAATCATATATTTTAAACCAAAATTCTTTAGAATGCAATCGATTACCTAAAGCGCTTTCGACATTTCCTTCATCAGCGGTATCACAGTTGACAAATGAATTTATTCTTGAGTTGTCAATTTCCTCAACATTTTGTAGTTGTTCAAAATCGGGAGGTGCTTCATCTACAATTTCACTAGACCCGGGTTCAATATTAGTTGAGACAACATCGTTTCCGGGTTCATTGACTGATGGCATAATTTCAGTAGAGAATTCACCTTGTATGTCGTTTTCAACGAGCTCCATACTTATGTGGTTATATTATTCAGATTTAATTGATTTAGTTCATATCATTTTAAAGCAATACAATAACCCTATGCCATAGAAAGGAGTGATTATCTCATCAATTCCAGTGACAAGGAAAATTTTTCCAGAGGACGATTTTCCGGTCATAAGCCATATTTTTACCATTTGTTTAATAAATATATTGTTAGAAAGATTTTTACGTATTCGCACTCCATTATATAATACATTTAAAGAGGATTTCTTGACTAGTTTTTTAGTTTACACTCAAAATTTGCTTTTCTTTTGACCGTAACTTTTGACACTGACAACAATTTACAAGTGACTGAACTGACGTTAAAGAAACAAATGGAATTGGGTTAGGTTATTGGAAATGTGGAAATATGGAAAAGCAAACGAAACTGATCGAAATTGGCCGGAAATGACTCTTTTGAAAATGTAATAGGAATGAAATTACTTAGAATGCATGAAATATGATTTATCAATAGAAGAACAACACATAAGTGAAATTATAACGCATCGTGCTGTTCAGATAACTCGAGCTTCTGATTATCGAGTAATAAAGTTCATTAGTACTGCAAAACAGGGATACCTTTGTACTGTGAGAGAAACACTGTCCTACTGCATTACTCACATTGCAAACCAAGTACACATTTGTTTTTACCCATGCTTTTAAGAGTCAGACAATGTATCACTCACGGCACGAAGTATCGTGGTTTTTCGATTCTTCCTTGTCCAGATTCCCCGTTAATTTTTACTTTGCCTATGAATTTCTAAAATGCAGTTATTTCGTCGTGTATAAAATTTCGACTCGGTTACATTCTTTAATGTGTGTAGATGGATTGGCAATATCTTAAAGACAGGAGCAATAAACATCCAGAGAGGTGAATCGAGACTGCGAGGGAGGGTAGGCATAGGATGTCCACAGGGAGGAGTGCTAACCCCCAATTATGGTAAGGGGCAAGTTCATACGCGCCGTAGCAAACACCATAAGGAGAGGTATGAGGGTGGTGGAGCAATGGTGTGTGGAACAGGGGCTCTTCTTCTCTCCAAAGACCGCATACTGGATCTAGACTATGATTGTGATACCGGTTCTATCATATGCCTCGGTGGTCTGGTGGCCAAGAGCTTCAAAGTCCACCGTAAAAAGGCAATTGAGTAAGGGTCAGAGCCTAGCGTGTGTGGCGATAACAGGGGCATTTTGAACCAAGCCGACAATGTCGTTAGAGACGATACTGGGCTTACCGCCTTTAGATATATATGTGAAGAGAACTGCTGCATCAGCAGCTCTTCGCATGGGTCGAGGCGCAAACTGTTACAGATCTCGTGATAACCAAGGGCATATGAAAATACTGGAACTTGTCAAAGATGAGATACCGGAATTAGAACTGCCTGTTGATGGTATAAGCAAAGTAAGGGTAATTGATAGACACCACGAAACGCTTATAAGGGATGGGTCCCTCCCTGAAAACCGTCTAACCGACGTTACAATATTCACGGATGGATCCAGAATTGATTTGAGGACAGGCGCAGGAATCTTCAGTGATGACCTGAATTTGAGCACCCATCTTTGCCTGAGGGCATACACCTCAGTATTTCAGGCAGAGATGCTGGCTCCGCTCTAAGTATTGGATTACATGCTAGAGAGTCGGGTGAGGGGCAAGAAGATATTGGTGGTACTCGGTAATCAGGCGGTGATCAGGTGTATGGACGGTACAGAGTTCAACACAGCACTGGCCTTGAAGTGTGTGCGTAAACTAAACGCGTGTGCCTCATCAAATGAGAAAGCAGACGTACTGGCAAAACTAGGGGCTGCTTCGAGTTTCCAAGGTCCGGGCAGGGGCACAGCAGAGGGCTTGTTAGGAACGTGGGCAGCGAGGGAGGTACTTCAGGTGTCATCTAAACAAGATGAACATTCTCGATTATGATACCTGCAGGCTGTTTGTTGTATACAGTACGTTCCCCCATTTCTACTATATGGAAAAATGTTAACCTAGGGTTTGGGTGAAGGAGGGGTAACCTAACTTTGTAACGCGTGGACTGTTTAGATGATTCTGAATGCATAGAGTATCTACTACCTAACCAGAAAAGTATTGGGACACTTGCATTTTTTTACATTTTCAACTTTGTGGATATATAAAAAAGTGTATAATATTTATGAAAGAAAATTTCGTTATAGCAATAATTATTTAATTAGTTTTGTTCGCAATTCTTTTCACAGTTATAAAAAATTCAAATAAATAACAAAAAAATAACGAAAATAACACATATTCATTAGAAAAATATGAGAAAATAAATTAAATTTACGATTTCTTTATGTTCAGAATTTCGCTGCATTACGTTTTTATTTTACAACCTCTTTAATATGGAGTGTCATTGATTTAACAAGTCTTTCACAATCCTCGGCGGTTCCTGGATGGTTCCGCCCCAAGTATTTTCTTAAAAACTCCCATAAATTCTCTATTGGGGAGAGATCTGGACTATTAGCGGGCCACTCCATTGTTGGTACTCCATTGTCCTGCAACCAGGCTTTACTGGATTTTGAAGTATGGTTTGGTGCTGCATCCTGTTGAAAAACGAACTCCTTTCAGGCGACTGAAGGAGAAGTATTGATGGCAGTACATTTTGGTATTTTTTGGAGTTAATTGCACCATCAATAAAATGGAGAGACTCAACTCCATATCCGGACATGCATTACAGAAGTATTAAATTTGACAGGGTGCTTCAAGCATTCTGTCTGGTATGCTTCGGACTTTTTCCGTATAACATGACTACGGTTGTCTTTCTGGAATTGTGCATTGTTTTCGTTATTTCTTTAAATATTGTAAATTTTTTTATTTCTTTAATTTTTGTAAACTGTGAAAAGAATTTCATACAAAACAAATAAAGTAATTATTACCATAACGAAATTTACTTTCAAAAATATGTACTTTTTTATAAACCCGCAAAGTTGAAAATGTAAAAAAATGCAAGTGTGCCAATACTTTTCTTTTATACGATGTGGCCAAATCCTAGGGGACAACCCTTTGATGCGTCAGCATGGTTTTGGCCGAGAGGGAATTAGGGTAAGGGAAGTGAGGAAACTTGAGTCTTGTTTTTGTATTGCTGCGAGCTAGACAACAGCCCAGAGACGGAGTGGATTATTTTAATTTCTTAATAAAAGCTCACGGGGTCATCTGGTCTCGAACCCGGGACCCATGGCATGTTGGTCTTGCCGCTCAACGTATTGATCCAACTCCGTCTGTGGTGAGAGTTGGAAAATGGGAGCCCTACCTTCATAAGGTACAGATTTATTTTGATGATTTTGATTCTGTTGTACAGAATACGTTTCCTGATTGATACGTGATAACAATTTTGTGTGAGTGACTACGATGATTCTCTGACTACGATAATTCTTCCTGGCTGTATAGAGTACGGTGGCGCACTAGGGCCATGTTAAAAATTTTCTAAGATGAGGATATGAAAGGGTGAGTGCACTACTAGAATGATGGCAAATGTCATTTGTATGCTAAAAAATTTTTAGTAGAGAACTTACTAATTGATGATGGTAAAGTAACTCACATCTGGAAAGTTTCTGGATACGCAGATTACATAACGATTTTAATAGAAAATGTGAAAAGGTCGTTTATGTTTCATTCGAAGATTCAAAAAATGATTTCTACACTACCGAATACTTTTGAAAGGTATTAGTTCAACGCGCGCTTTTCATTCATAAGAAATGTTTATAATATTTTCACACATCTTTTTGTCTACACATTTTTGTACGTTAAGAAATTTCAAAAGAAAAAATGTTGGATGTGACGAATTTTTTGAAGGTACACATCGTATGTGATGGCAAATACGAAGTGCATCTGCCTTTTATACACTTCAAACAACCAGTCCTCGGAGAGTCTTAGTATTCGGCCTTGATCAGACTAAAGTAAATGAAGTGAAGATTGAGCGGAGATCCTGTCATTTACCAACAATATTCAGATTGCTTGACCGAGTATCTTGAACTGGGCCGCATGAGACCAGTCCTCACATCAGAAGTCAACATACGAAGACAGGGATGCACTGTATACTGCAAACTTTACCTCACCACGCCATGTTAAAAGAAAACACCACGATGCGATTACCGGTAGTGTTTGATGCTTCTCACCGAATCACTAATGGATTTCTCTAAATGACACTCTGCCGATTAGCACCAAATTACAAGAAAATTTGATTTCTGTTATAATGCGTTGGAGGAAACACAAAAATTGCATTTACATCAGAAATAACGAAGATGTATCGGCAGATTCGTGTAGCTTTAACGATCAACCATATCAGCGGATCATTTGGAGAAATTCTTCCACAGAAAAGGTCCAAGAATTTAGTTAACTTGAACTTCATGTGCACCATATCTGGCCATCAGAACACTGAGGCAACTCTCTGAAGATGAAAGTACCAGATTCCCACTTGCATACTGCGTAGTAATGACTTTTATGTAGATAACGTGATGAATGGAGCCGACGATCTCCAAAAGGCAATAGACATTCAGAAGCAGTTCACTGAAATGTTAGCTTCCGGAGGATTTGAACTTCGCAAATGGGCCAGGCAATTGTTTACAACTATTAGTGACTATTCCGGAAGACAATAGAGAGAATTTAAACTACCATTGAGTATTAAAGAAGATGATATTATTGAAAGCTTGGGATTAGACTGGTATCCAGTCAAGGATATCTTTAGTTTCTAGGTATTGTTAAAGCCTGGTCCTCCTTCATTATCAAAACGAGTCTTACTGTCAGAAATTTCACGATTGTTCGATCCAGTTGGTTGGATTGCACCCAGTATTATTTTGGCCAAGATGCTTATTCAAAAATTGTGGATCGCAGGAGTTTCGTGGGACAACTTAGTTCCTGAAAATATCACAAAGGATTGGTACAACTTAAGGAGCGAATTACATATTCTGAAAGATTTGAAGGACCACGTTGGCTAGGAACTATCTCCTCTTCACATAGTTAACTTCACGGCTTCTGCGATTCTTAAACGACAGCAGTTTACGTACGTTCAGCGAGTTCTTCCGGAACTGTGGAGCAAATTTGCAAAGCTCTACTTCTCGCGAAATTAATACGTCAAAAAAATGGAACGAAGCTGAGGTAAGCGCATGGTCAGATTCTAAAATCACACTTTCATGGATTAATATTAACCCAAATAGATGGAAGACTTTCGTTTGTAATAGAGTACCCATTATACAAGAGAATGTGAAGAGCAGCCGCTGGAATTATGTGGAATCAAAGCAACTGCAGACTGTGGTTCAAGATTCTTGTTACCATCGAATCTTATTAAGCCTAATCTCTGGTGGAATGGTCCACATTGGTTAAGGTGTCTAAAAGCAACTGGCCTAGTTTAACTGCACCGATTCGACAAGTCACAAATTATGAATTAAAAACATTTCACGTTCATTCTATTCTAACATCCGATCAACTAGAGTTACTATATAAATACTCATCACTACACAAATTAGTCCGTATCACTGCCTTATGTTTATGTTTTTTGAAGAACTGTACGAGTCCAGAAGAACATCGAATCAAGGAATTTCTCAAAACGAATGAACTTCAACACGCCCTGAATCACTGGTTAAAAATTGTTCAGTTAATGGGGTTTGAGCAAGAGATACGCGATTTAAAAATTGGCCGACGACTAAGTAACTACAACAAAATTGATGGGTAATCTCCCAAAACCACGTTTAAGAATTTCGAGACCTTTCACTAACACTGGGATTGATTATGCTGGCCCTATATTAATGCGGATGTCTAAAGGTAGAGGTGCTAAATGTTTTAAGGGATATATTGCTATCTTCGTCTGTTTATGTACCAGGCTGTGCACCTTGAAGCAGTCAGCGAACCGACTTCATAAGCATTTCTTGCAGCTATGAAAACGCTTATCTCTGTAAGAGGATTATGTTCGCATATCTATTCTGACTGTGGCACGAACTTTGTTGGCGCAGACAAAGTATTACGGAAGAATTTTGAATGCACTGCATTCATCAAGCCTCCCACAATTTGGGGCCCTTTGAGAGGCTACCATAAAGAATATGAAACATCACCTCAAGAGAATACTCGGAGATACGACGTTAACATTTGAGGAACTGGCAACAGTTCTCGCTCAATTAGAAGCATGTCTAAATTCTGGACCTTTATGCCCTCTTTCAAATGAGCATCAGACCTATCAGTATTGACGCCGGGTTACGTCCTTACTAGAGATTCATTGCAAATTTTGCAGATTTCAACAAACATAGCCTTACTCGTTGGCAATATGTGCAGCAGTTACACCAGCAATTCTGGAAACGCTGGTCGAGTGAATATTTGTCACATCTGTAGAAGAGACCAAAATGGTGCATTCTTAGTTTATTTCCGGGCCAATACGGTGGTTGATTCCATACGGCTCAAGCTCTCTTGAATCATTTCAAAACAAATCGTTATGGACCGAGCTCGGCAATGAGCATGTTCTAAGATTACGTGATAAGTTGATGAGAGAAACAGAGTCAACGTTTTTGTCATCTAAATTCGCCATAAATGATTAAGAATAGGATCCTCTACCGCCACCGCTATTGAATCATTTTCGTATAAACTCAAGCGACGTTTCAAAGCTGCTCAATTGTGTAACAGACTTTTAGTCCGTCATTTAAAAAAACACAATTTGTTATATTTATTTTATTAGGTGATGTTGGAGAGTTACAACTATCTCTCCTGAGGGAGTTGTCAAGCAACTTTCAACTTTTCTATTTCCAGACTGATTAAAGAAAACACTATCCTTTAGTTCTTGTTAAAATGTAGTTTATTCTCACACAATTCCTTAGTAATAAGTTTTATTTCTTCTTATTTTCTTTTTTTTCCTTTTACTTTACTTTAATTCATACAATTCATTTGTAACAAGTTTTATTTCTTTTTTACACTATACAAGTTTTACCGACTAACTCCCGATTAACTACTGAACTCAACTCTAACACCGTAAAGCTTACTCTTGAGCAACTCTCTATTAACTTCTCAAATTACAACTGACTTACGCTTAACTAAAACTAATTGCAAGTTATCATCTTCTTTCACTATCGCCCCTTCTCAAACTTCTTCTACCTCCGCTAACCCGCCCCTTCAGCTAACCAAAACTCCTACATCCGAACACAACTCATTTATCGATCTCCTAATCCCACCTACAGTTAAATTGACTTTGCGCTCTGCGGATTCCAACGATGGACGATACCTCTTGTCCCGTTTTCGGGACCGTCGCATTTACGAAAACGTACGTCTATTTCTTGCCTATCTGCACGACAAACCAAATTCCGTCTGTGTTGATGGTAAAACCAGCACCAACGTCATGTTAAGTAAACAGCAAAAAGGCCTGCCCACCGACTCAACCGTCTTACACCAACTTTTCACTAAGCTCCATGAATCATTCAATATCCCTTCCCATAAGGTTTCAGAAGATCTATCCACCTATGCTGAGTATGTCACTTTTCGCCGCATTTCACATCTCTAAAAAAGTCGCAATGACTCCTTAAACTACTTTCGCTCCTAACCCCCGAATTCTCTATTTTTGACTTCCCTCCTAATGCACCCGCGGTCTCCGATCACGTACCTTTCCCCAACAACTTTTCAGTCTATTACCAGAACGTAAGAGGACTTCGCACAAAAACATCCAATATTTTCCTTAACTCCCACAAATTCCCGCACGATATCTTTGCCTTAACTGAAACCAATCTAACACCAGGAATTCTCGACAACGAACTATTCCCTCCAAACTATACCATTTTCCATGTTGACGTCATCCTGCTAAAGACATCCGACTCTAAATATCAGAATTTGTATGTATCATATTAACACTGAATAAGTGTCTTCCTTACATTCTTTATTGTTAAATTCGCCCATCTCAACCTCTAGATGCCTACGAGCCCATAATTGAAGCGATCAACACCCAGCTTTAAAACGCTAACGCCTCCGATGAATTTATTTTACTGGGTAACTTTAACCTCCCCCGTATTCAATGGTCATTGTCTGAGGACTGTTCTCACTTTGTCCCCCTGAACGCCTCTTCGGCCAAAGAAGCCTTTTTTACCGATCAGCTCTCTGTTTCTGGTCTCCTTCAAGTAAGCGGAGTCAGGAACTCCCTGGAAAGACAATTAGACTTAATCTTTTCTTCAGACCCATTTAACTAATATAACCATTTAACTAATATAACCATCTTCTCTCCTCCCTCGATCGTCACCATCCTCCTCTGTTCCTCGTTTTCTCCTATGAACACCCTCACGCCCTTTCAAGCTCCGAGGCTTCTCTTTCCTTCAATTTTCGTAAAGGCGACTTTGAAAAATTAAATCACTTGCTCCTCAACTCTAACATTGCCACTATCCCTCAACATCTTCCAACTGACGTTGATTTAGAGGCGTTCTATTCGGAAATACACGCTTGTCTTATACAATATATCCCTCTTCTTCCTCGTAAAAACTACTCCTCATCCTCCCTATGCTACGACAAAGAATTACGCTCACTCCGCAACAGGAGAAATAAAAGTTGGCAAACTTTTCTTCTAACCCAGACTGAGTCTGACTATTCTTCCTACCTATCTGATTATACCTCTATTTCTGAACGTTGTGATACCCTCTACTATGAGTACCTCCAAGTGATGGAAACTAGCCTCATATCCGACCCCAAACGTTTTTATAACTTTATTTATTACAAGTAGAAATCCAATGGTTGACCTAAAGATCGAGAAAACCCCTTCGTCTGGTGCTAAGGTTATCGACAACCTCTTTGCACACTTCTTCAGTAAATCTTTCAGCGAAAATTCCTTACAACCTGAACTTAACAACTTTACAGTCATGGATAAATGCACTCAAACGTCGTTTACATCTTTCGACCCTGATCCCGAACTAATCGTCGCCAGTATTAACGGGCTTGAGAACGACTTTTACCCAGGTTCTGAAAAAGTGTGCCATGCATCTAGTTCAACCCCTTACTTTGCTTTTCCGCCTCTCGGTCACTCAAGCGGTTTTCCCTCAATTATGGAAACACTCGTATATTATTCCCATCTTCAAAAAAGGCTGCAAGAACGATGCGTCAACTACAGACCCATTGGTCTAAATTGGTCTATGATTCTATGTTCTTCCACTGTAAGTCCATCTTCTCCCTCTCCCAGCATGGCTTCCTCAAAGGTAGATCTATGTTACAACCACCAACCTTACCGACATCGTCTCAAAAACACTATGTGCCCTGGAAAACTGTAAAAATGTTGATGTTATCGCCACCGATTTTAGTAAAGCCTTCAACAAGGGCTCCCATAACGTTATCTTGTGAAAACTAGATCGCCTAGGATTCCCCCCCCCCCCCCCCCCTCCCCCAATCGTCTCCTGCATTCAATCCTACCTCAACAACCGTCAGTACAATGCTCTTTTTAGCTAATCCATTTCTAACCCTATTGTCGCTCGTTCCGTGGTCCCTCAGGGCAGCCACCTCGATCCATTGATTTTCATCCTTACAATAAATGATGTTGAATGTGTCATCAAACACTCAGAGCTGTGCATTTATGCAGATGACATGAAAATAATTAAACATATCTCATCCACAACCGACTCTCTTCTCCTGCAAAAAGACGTCGATTCCTTCACCACATGGTGCAGGAAAAACTTTCTTGAGCTCAATGTCTCCAAATGCCAGTCTATCTCTGATTCCCGCAAACGTCTTACCACCCCAGAGTCTACATGTTAACCAATGTGCCAGTCCCTTTCGTTAACTCTTTGTGTGACCTAGGAATAATCTGTGATAGCGAACTCAATTTCCGTTCCCACATTGACAGTATAATTAACAGATCTAACTTTGCGCTAGGGTTTGTGAAGCGTTGGTCTAGAGAGTTCTCCAATTGTTATGTTTCCAAATCTCTCTATATCTTCTTCGTTAGACCTCTCCTTTAATATGCCAGCCAGGTATGGTCACCTAGACAAACAACCCACATCAACAGGATTGAATCTGTCCAGCGTAGGTTCATTCGCTTCGCTCTACGTGATTTTCCGTGAGTAGACAGATTCAACTTTCCGCCTTATGAAAATCGTCTGAAACTGAATCCCTAAATAAACGTCGTGATGTTTCCAACATTCTCGTCATTTATCAGGTATTAACTGGTGCCATTGACTGCCCTTCAATCCTGCAATCTTTACCCATCCCTGCAACCTTAGGTCCATTCCCCTTTTCCGACTCGATCGCCATCGCACGAACTACGGTCAACGCGAACCAATTACCAGGATGTTACGAAAAGTCAACGACCTTTACTCCTTTGACTTCCATCTGAGTAAATAATCCCTTCACAAAGCCTTATATCTTGATGACGCCCATCTTGATCGCCTTTCTTAATTCGTCTTCTTTCCAGTTTGTATTTATTATAATTATAGCTCATATTGTAGCTTATACTATTTATTATGACTTATCATTTATTATAGCTTGTAGTATTAGTATTATGCTTGTATTAAGCTTAAATAAATAAAACTGAAAATATTCATCGTAAAAAAAAATTAAACTCCTATATCTTGGCGGTGGTTGGAGATAGACTCTCCTCCTCCCAGAAATTTTTTTTTCGTTTCTCGCCTAGATCTACCAGTTATTTCATTCTTGAACACGACCTAAGAAACATCCTGTATACTGGGACGCTAAAAAATTAGTAAAAATAAAACAACAATGTATAAAAGTCCATTTATTTGTTTCATCAATTCTTATAATATGTATATTTACTAGTTTCTTTTTTGTTGTATTATTTCTTTAAACGTATTAGAGTTTCAAAATATGAAACTAAAATCAAACTTATAATTTCTTAATTTTTAATATACATCAGTACATTACATTTATTTGTCAAATACAGAATTTTAACATTCAATTTCCATTTAGAATGACATCAATTGAAAGTGTTTTAAACATTCCCTAATTTTTATTTTAAATTACTGTTATGTGGTGACTTATTGTTAGTACAACTTTATCTGTTATTGTTTATCTTGATTAAAATTATATGATCTTTTAATTTGTATTTAAGTGACTAAAACAAAAATATATAAGAAGGAAAATGTGTACAAATCTGTTAAATTAAATATAAATGAACAGAATATTTACATATCTCAAAAAATTGTTTCGTCTGCGTTTCGAAAGTGAATATTGCAATAGACATGAAATTCATTTTATGAGATTTGAAGTTTACATATATTAATACACTTAATCACAATGTACACCTGCAAGAAATTTTATAGAAGATATAATTCCGCATTAAACATCTTCATGATTTAATATTAGCACATAGAACACAGACATTGTGGGGCTTTATCGCATAGATAGGTGTCTCGTATTTTCTAAAACATTTATAGATAACACTATTTTTGTATTAACATTCCTTTATAAGAACTTGATAAAAACGGAAAAAAAAAATTACAAATTATTCCTAAAACAAATTTATGAATTATTCTTAATAAATGAAAAAAATAAATAAATAAATTTTTGAGAATTTTTAAGTGTTCACCTGCAGAGTTAATATGTAGCAAAGGATATCTAAAGTTAAGCTTCAAAAAGCCTATGCGAGAAAATAAGCTGCTCAGCGCCGATGTTACTTGATGGTATTATTTCTTACGATAACGCGGTAACACGCTCGCCGATTTACTGCAACAAAGAACGTTTAAAACAGGACTATAGAATGAGTAACCGGATTTCGTGATTCATGTTCTAATTGAAGCTTTAAGCATTTCATGATAAATAGTGGTATACTGTTACAGATAGACTTTATTTTAGGTTAATTCTTACAATCAAAAACAATTATTGTTTTTAATTTATTTATTGCTTGAAAATGTATCGTCTATAAAACAAACTACTAGTCTAATACTTTTAAGAATTATATCACAAAATTATTTAGACGTTTAATTTCAAGATTATGCTACTATTCATATTGAGATAAATATATCATCGGTATATGTTTGAAATCTTCAAATTTCTAATTCATCTCTAAAACCTTTCCTTAAATATCAGATTCCGAAAGCACCAACTGAAATTTAAAAAAAAAATTTAACCGACTTCACAAATGCACTAAAAACTATAAAATAATTTTTAATTTTATATCTATTACGACATTTTGAAGTAGGTGCAAATTAAAGAAACAAACCAAACTACAACAAAAGTATTTAATCGTCCTTTTTTATGATCCCTTGAGCTGAAACGTTTAGGTAAATTTATATAGTATCTTCGATTATGGTTGGGTAGTTGTTTTGTCTCTTTAATTTGGACCGACTTCAAAATGTCGTAATAGATATAAAATTAAAAATTATTTTATGCTTTTTAGTGCTTTTTGTTAAGTCGGTTTTAAAAAACTATTTTATTTTTCACTTTTTAGTGTATTCTACTCTGTACAACAAAGAACCATCCAAATCGGTCCACTCGTTATAAAGTTAAGGTTTAACCCCCCCCCCCCCCCCCCCCCCCCCCCCCCCATCCTTTTATCATACTTTCCCCAACAGACAAAGAATCATCGAAATTGATTCAAGCGTTACGAAATTAGACTACCCCTCCCCCACCATAGAACCAAAATATCCTCCTATAAGCAATGGGTGATCATACTCTATATAACAGCAAAGGAACCATTCAAATCGGACCACGCGTTACGAAGCTAGACTACCCCTCCCCCTCCTCCACCCTAGACCAAATTTTTTTCTCCTATTAGCAATGGGGGATCATTCTCTGTACAATAAAAATAGAACCATCCAAATTGGTCCACGCGTTACAAAGTTAGGTTTCACCTACACCCCACCAAAAATTTTTTGGACATGGGACCACCTCTGAAGTATGACCTACCAAACAAAAAAAGAATCATCTAAATAAATTCATAATTGGCGGAATGATCGCGTAACAAACATGTAAAAAAAATACAGTCGAATTGAGAACCTCCTCTTTTTTGGAAATCGGTTAAAAAAACTAAGTTTACGTTTACAGTATTAAAATATAAAAAGGACAAAACTAAAGTTCGTCGCACAAATGTTTCTGAATCGAAAGGAATATACAAAAATTAACATAAACCCGGTTTTAACGTTCGAATATTAAATTAGTTAAAAAATAGGTTATTTCAGTGTTTGGTTTAGTTCACATTTTTTTGTATGGAACAGTGGTACTGTATCCAAATACTTCGATTCAAAGGCTAATTTATCTTATGATGGAATTAATGCTAAAATTCTAGATGTAATTTTCCATCTACGAGTACCCTGCTTTAACTTAAACCATACTATAGAGATAATTACTGGTATGTAGATATTGGAGAAAATCGTAAGTGCTTTTATGTAAGCAGCTTTATGTATGTAGCTGTATAATTTCTTGCGTGAGAGAACTTTTTGATGAAGGATTTCTTCCTTATAACGCAACATTTTCTAAGCCCAATCTCAAGTACTATATTTGACAAAAGATACCTGTCATTAACAATAGAATTTAGAAATGTCGTACAATATAACAACGCTACCTTCGTAAATGGAGAACCTTCATCCTACCGCATAATTTGCCTCCTCGACACAATGGGCAAAATATTGGAGGGAATAATATACAACAGGTTACTCCCGATAGCTGAGGAAAAAAGTGCTTTATTAGAGTACCAATTTGGATTTCGAAAAGCGCGCTCCACCGTAGATGCAATCAAAATGGTAGTGGACATCGCTGTTTCTGCCATACAAGGTAAAAGGTGGAAACAGGAACAGGAAGCTTAGATATAATAGTGATGCAGGAACTGAATACTATAACGTTTCCACAGGGGCACCACAAGGATCTGCCCTAGGTTCTCAGACTACAGATCCCCCAAGAGATGAAAATAGTAGGCTTCGCAGACGACATTGCGATCATTACAACAGCGTATCTTTGGTATCGTTGGAAGATTCCTCACCTCCTGGTCGCACCAACAAAAAAAAAACATTGGTAAATGGACTTAGGTACTTAAGTACTTGCATACACTCGCGGCTATAAAAATTCACACAGGTTAGCAAGTCATTAAGGAATATTTTGGTACTTGTCGTATTCAGTAGGTAATTTTCTAAGATAACTGACTCTGCACGTTGTCATCGAGCAAAATCGGGATAAGTAAACTGTGAAAAATGGACTTCTGAAAGTCTACTCTTATTTCGATAAATTTGAAGTGGTGCAGTTTTTTCACCGCAAAGTCCCCCACAGACGAAGATGGTTTTGTGCGTACAAACATTGTGACTATCTCTATGACAAACATCTTTGAACGCCACTTTCCTTAAAGACAATGCGGTTTTCATTCATGAATAGATTTTCGAGATGAATGAATTAAGCCACCAAGATGTATTAGCGGTTGCTGCGACAGATTTCTGGTATAAAAATACTCAATTAAACATTCGTAAGCCGCGCATTTTTCATGTTTTTGTCCACATATCCTCGGCTTTTCACTTTCCATAAACATAAATAAAATAAAATATATAAACAAAATCCCGACTACACATTCGTATATCGGATCAATTCATTAAAAAATGTTGAGTTGTGTTACCTATAAAATATATACTAACCTAGGCATTGGTAACCGTACAAACGTAGAGGGTGAAAATGTCCTTGATGTGGAGGGTAGTCGATAGACCTTCACTCTTCGATCACAGTTACATTAGGTTCAATATAAAGACAAAGGTAACGGAAAAAGGAGCCAGAGAATTCCGAAACGTGGCAAAGACTGATTGAGAGAAATTCGTCAGAATAGTGGGCGATAATCTGAGGAAGGGGTGCCCAGGTAAAATCCGGAGTACCCAATACCTATAATCTGCCGTGTAACATGTTACTGAATCTCTGAATAACTCTCTCTGAATAACCTTTGTACAAGCCTGTCCAATTAGTAGGCACCGAAACAAATCTCAACCACACTGGTGGAACAGCGATTTAATGGAAACCTGCTGAAGAGTTCGCACTTTATTTAGGGTGGCGAGGGCGGCAACTGAACAAATAGAGTAGAAGAACTAAAAGGTCTTCAAGAAGAAGATCAGAACAACTAAAAGGAAGAACTGTGCGGCGTAAATGGAACCTAGACCGCGAACAACAGGGAAACACTAGAGGTCCTGTTAGACACTCATTTCCCTAGTTGTATGGTCCACAAACAATACCAGTACAAAGCGGAAATTCAGCATTGCAGGGATCATTTCTAAGGACAGGGTGGGTAATAAGCACCTTTGATTCAGGTAAGTCGCCGGGGTCAGTCATGCCAGTTATGTTACAAAAAGTACATGATCTGGTAGCCCCCTGTATACCCATGTACCAGAGTCCTGGCAACTACCTCGCGTGGTTTTCATTCCAAAAACAGGGAAATGTGATCACTCTAAACTAAAGGATTACAGACGAATCAGCCTAACGTCGTTTCTACTGAAAGCTATGGAAAGGCTTTTGGGTTCGTATATAAAGAGAATCTTAATAATGACCTACTGTCCGTAACTCAACATGCCTACACAAAGGGAAAATAGTTGAACACAGCTCTGCATTAGATGGTGTTCTAGAAATCAAAGTCCCTACACTATAAAGAGCTCACTCTGGGAACTTTTATTGATATAGAAGAAACAAGGTAACCACCGGGGCTTTTGCAAATGATATTGAGATGGCAAAGGTGTACAGAACTGTATGCAGTTGGATAGCCACGTTGTTAAATAATAGAGCGGTAACCTGCGAGCGAGGAGGCATCTCACTCAATAAAAAGGTTCACAGAAGCACACCACAGGGCGGAGTCCTTTCGCCCCTTACATGACTTCTGAAAGAGATGTCCTGAAAGAGATACTTCTGAAGCTCGAAAAAGAGGGCATAATGGGACTTATTCTAGACTGTAAATTGTCCTGGAAGATAAATGTAGAAGAAAAGATTGGTAAATCAAACAAAGCCTTCTACACTTGCAAAAGATTCGAGTGCAAAAAGTGGGTACTAAGGCTTCACATAACGCACTAAGTTTATACGGCGATTGGGCGACCAATTCTGCTTTATGACGTTATGTTTTGGTTGCCAGCTTCGATATTGGAAGACGCACAAAGATTGGCAGGAATGGGATTGACCTCCCTCCTTTAGATCTGTACGCTATGAAGGCCGCGAAGAGGACAATGCTGCGTCTTAAGAAATCACTTAAGAAACGGAGGTACGGCCACAGTAGCTTGATAGAAAGCCTCACTACTGGCACTGATTACATACTACAGAGATAAGAGACTTTAGCAGGAAGTTCAGAATAGTAATACCGGGCAGGCTGTTCTGAAAATTAGGAGCTGAATGTTGAATTATCTTACAGATTTCCCATGGCTCACACTCTGCTGGTGACAGGCGTCTCGGTGAATATCTACGAGGACAGACAGTCAAGCAATTCTAAACGCTGTGGGGTCCAACGAATGTTAAACTAAAAACGGTGCTCAACTGCTACAGAGTCGTGCAAAGTCTCAGCACGAATAAAAAGGTGCAATTTTGCTGGGTACTAGGCCACGGAGACAGAGCTGGGAACGAATCGGCAGATGATCTTGCCAAAACAGGAGCTGAATTGGAGGACCGAAGTAATGTAAATACTATTTTGAATACAATTGGCTATTAAACACCTCAGCGACTTGTTACACCGTGCGCAGAAAAGATGGGAAGGGACCACAACGTATAGAATCACGAAGATTATGTGGAAAACCTATGCCCGAAAGAAAACAAACACGCTACTCAACCTAACTAGGACTCAGAACTCTGGTAGCGTCTGCACTGGCCAGTGCCTCACAGGTGTGCATACGCAAAGAATCGGGGTCTCGAACACCGACCTATGCACACTGTCAGGAACTCGACAAAAAATAAATAATAGAACATCTTCTGTGCCATTGCCCTGCGTTTGCAAAGACATGACGCAAATCGTTAGAAAGATGTAGAGGAGGCTTTTAGATGCAAGATTGGGAGTATTCTGAAATTCACAACGGAGTACCTTTAATTTAAACAAAGGCAGCGCCTCGATGATCGCAGTACTATATCTATAGGATACAGAACACCCAAACGTTGGAAAGGTTAATACTTTTTTTTATTAAAAAACCAAGATTGAAAGCAGTTAATCGAATGGAAGAAGATAATTTATCTTTGTCCGTTTACATTAGTATTTCCAACGAAGAAAATTGTCTAGTTGTTGTATAAATCATCTGCGCCTGAATGCGATCAGGAATATGAACGGCGTATTTGTCTTTTAGGTATTGCATACTATAAACATGGCCCCCTCACTCTGAAGTAGGTCCGCAGGCCACGAATTTTAGTTTGAGAAACAAATTCAGTCTCATCAAGAAAATTCACTTAAATGGTTCAAAGATTTTTTTTTTTCATTTCAATTAATTGAACACAAGCAGGTGCCCGCTATCAGATTCTTGTACCGGAATTAAAACCAGATAAAGTCTTAGAACACCTTTAAAGTAGCGCAGTGGGTGGGCAGTGGTTATGGTGACGTTTGAACTAATTTAAAAAATTCAAAAAACCCTAAAAATTGCCCCGTGTGCACTTAAAATTTCTCAGTGCACACATTACATGAATCTCTGTTTACGTAAACAGAAATTCTAAACCAAGCAACATGTGCCCGCTTCATGTGATAATTTATGTCCACATAAACGAATATTACAAAGCGAGCCACATGTGCATCCGATAATTTCTCACATTTGACCAAGTATCGGGTTACCGCCCAACTTGATTTTATCCAACGTGATCATTATGCTGATAAAGCAGACGGCCCTGGATTTCTTCCCAGAGAAGATAAAGCAAATCGAGGAGTCCAGAAATAAATCGCCACGGAAAAGGTTGCAAAAGCAACAAAGTGCAATCACGAAGTAATATTGAAAATGTTAAGTTCTTGTAATAAAAGTAACAAAGTGTAATCGCTAAATGTTAATAAAAGTTTTATGTTCCTGTAGAAATTAATACCAAGACTAATCGCTAAATGTTAACAAAAGATTTATGTCTACGTAATAATTAAAACAAAGTGTAATCGCTAGTTATTAAAAGTTTTATGCCATTGTAATGATTAATACAAAGTTTTTAAATCAAGTGTATTACAGCTGACAGCTCATATATTATGTTTATATGAAATATGAACTTCATAACTTAAAATGGTCGTAACTTTGCAAGAAAACGTAACTTTCGAGAATGACCCCCAGCTACCCAACAACAGAACCTTGTAGAAACTATTTTTTTTTCCTACTTCCCATTTAATTAATTTTTGATTAACCCACCAACTAATATTTTTGTGCAAGAAATTCAGCTTTCCATGTTTCTAGATTTCGGAGAAAATCGGCTGTGGCGGACAGACACCGAGGGATTCCATGTGTTCTTCTTTGCCGTAATGATGAAATGGGTAATGATGAAAATCACATTTCCTGTTTATTAAATGTAACAGTATGTAATATCTTAAAGTCAACTGATCATAAAAAATCCACAATCAAAGTAGTATTAAAACTTTCCAACAAAGAATAACATACGATTTTACTAGCGCATACCTTCTGCAGTACTATGATTTTTTTCTTTTCTCTTATAACCAAGAATGATAATCAAACGAAAAAGTACACCCAAAAGTCTCACCTTGATAAGCTCCATCTATCATGTGAAATCCAGGGTCAGTAGGTATGTATTGTACTCTAGAGCTCAGGTTGTGATATTCAAACAAACACTCTTAAGAGGTTTGTAAAAGAAACTTGAAAAGCTTTCCATTAGGAAATGGTCACCTTTTTTAACCCGCCGCCCGGCGGAATCAATATAATCAAATAGCTCTCAAAGCTGGAGGAACCATTCATGTACCTTATCACAAAACTTGAACTAAGTTTCTAACCAGGCGCCAGAGCTAAAAGAAAACAATGGCCATTTTAGACCAATTGTGTGGACGTCAAAAGAGTTTCGTAGCCAATCAAGCGGAAAATGCTGGGGCTCTCTCAGAAACAATAAAAATAGAGTTCAATATAGAAATGTTAATTGATTTGTGCAAAAGGAACAATAGCATTACATGCCAAATACATATTAAGCCTTTCGATACCAGCTACCTAATAAATGCACACAATCTGGTTTAAGTAAAATTGTGGGAAATAAGATAATAGGTACATTCGACTTTCACAGGGTAGTAAATTGCCGACTCGCAGAAAGGCAGCAGGTTGGGTTTTAAAAGGCTCGTTTCTGTAAAGGTAGCATTACCATCTTGGGGATCGTTGTGGGCAATTTACGAAATACGGTCTCTCTCTACCTTGCTTGACTATGAAAAGGCGTTCGACTCGGTTAAGGGGAGTCTTATGTGGACGGGATTGGGGCAAGGCAGAAAATACATAATTGAGGTAATAAAAGTTCTCTATATTAACCAAAATATATCTCTTAAAATAGTAAGTTGAAATTCAAAGAATTACAAAAGTTATAAAGATTTAAGTGAACCATGCGCAGGAGCTTTGGCAGCCGTCAAGCAATTTGTGATCCTTTAGACTTCACTTCATTCATCGCGATTTCTCTAACGTCGTCTTTTACGATGAAACGTCATTCTGAATATGGTCTTCTATTACACGAGTTTGATCTGTTCCCATTGGTCGTTTACTGCAGTGTACTGTTAAACACCCAGCAAAAATGCAACTCTGGGGATTCTTAAATCAGCGCGGATTCGGATGTTTGGAACTCTTTACGAAAAATCCCAGTGACAAATTTTATAAAAATGTATTAGTAGAAAAGTGGTTTGGTGCCAAAAATCAGAAATGGGTCGTGCAGGAAGAGAACGACCCGAAAACATCGTATTCGTCTTTCGCTCACTTGTCTCGTTCATCATTGCGATCTTTGCAAATGAAACGCTGAAAGATTGGTCGAGAGGATGACGAGGTGTGAAGCCATTATTGGCAAATACGAAGACTACTACTACGACCTACTTTCAAAACAATTCAAAAAATTCGAATTCTTTCTTTTGAACAGACTGTATCAATCGTTCTACGATAGTATTGTTACGAATATAAGAAATATTGTTAAAAGTGTAGTGAAAATAAGTATGGAACGAAGCGGAAAAGAAGAAAAACGGTTTACTAATGAATCGAAAGGATGTGAAGAAGCAGGGACCTTATTACTGAATACGATTCGATTGCAATTGATCGTAAGTATAGAAAATTCAGAATTGAATGAGATGTAAAAGAGATATTGTACTTGCATGAGTTGGTAGCTTTATGTCCAATAAATTCTAAATGTCCTATATTTACGATCGATTCCTTAAAGAAAATAGGTTACAGCTCGTCCTACGGAATAGCAACATTGATAAGATTTTACAGAAATAAAGTGGCATTCCATTCGTTAACCCTGCAGCTAACAAGCAACTTGGGAACCAAAGATTTAGAAAAATAAAAAGAACACCACACAGAGAAATGAACTGTGAATCATAAACGCTGCTAAATTACGCTATCCGTCAATGTTTCCATGGACGGAAGAACTTCGTAAGGTTAAACATGCAAGTTATATAGGCGACGGTGATAGTAAAACCTACAAGACCATTATTGGATCAAATCCATATGGAGAAAAACAGTGCATAAATCCCATACTTTGTGGGAACTAAAAAAAGAAAACCAATAAAGATCTTGAGTAAAAGGGCAAACAGAAAGACCAATTGTTAGATACGTTGTGTAATTAATATGGAAAAGCTCTACGTGAAAATACATAACATGTAAATAATATGCAGAAAGTCATTTGGCTACACTCTATCACAAAAATTCATCTGGCAACAACTCAAAACATTAAAACCGCACTAAAGGCAAAGTTCGTGGTGTACTTGCAATTGGACTCCTACAAACACAAAACCCCTTTACCTGAATATGTGATCTCTTCTTTCATATAAAAATAATTGATTTACTCAGCGTTAAAGTTGGTCCAGGGAGCGAGCACTTCATTGCTGGATGTGTCTACAATGACCCCAATCGTAAGCAAACTGCTCCCAAAACCATTTTTCGTATCGGTTTTTAGTTAAAATTTTCAATTTGATTTTTGACGGAAAAACGAAATTTTCTTTCAGTTGGCTGAAATCCTGGTAAAAACAAGCTTTAAGCTTTTACTCGTTGGTCCCCCTTAATCCAAAATGCAGAGGTATTCGCTACCAAAAAAATGGCCCACAGCTTTGAAGTGAATTCCGGAGTTCAAAACCCGTTCGGTCAAAACCATGCTAATGCACATAGGGTTGTCCCCTGGTCTTTGGCTAGTACATAAAAAAGGGTATATTTTCACCGCCTCTTTTCTTTATTATTATGTTTAATTTATTTAAGTTCACCAAAGCCTGACTACTACAAAGCAAATTACAATAGCAACATAATCAATAGAACACTGAAACTAAGAATTTAATCTGAGCTGATTCTTCAACTGATCCCTGGAAAGATTATAGTCAATATTATCAAAATTGCTATTAAATAAACGAGACATCGAGAAAATAGGATCGTTAAAGCTATAGTTAGTACGGTGATAAGGTACGTGAAAGAAATCATGAGCGTGCCGCAACAGGTATGTTGAAGACGCTCTTCGAAGAAGTAACAGTTTCCATCGAGCAGTCAAAAGCAAACAAAATTCTGGAATTGTCGCGTCTTCCCTCAAGAGTCTCCAGTGATAAAAGCTTAAATCTGTTAGTATACGGAGGTAGGTGAAAACGATCATCACAAGGAAGGTCACGCAGAGCAAAACGAACAAATCTACGTTGAATAGCTTCAATGCGGTCTAAGTGAGTGGAGTAGTAAGGTGCCCAGGCCGGGCAAGCGTACTCAAGAATGGGCCTAACAAAGGTACAATATAGCAGTTTAGTAATGCATCGATTGTTGAATTCCTTGGAACATATCTTTACGAAGCCCAAAGTAGCACTAGCCTTCATTCACACGATTAAATCGATATGATGAGAGAAAGAAAAGTGAGAATTAATGACAACACCTAAGGCATTGGTTTTGTCAAGTCTAGATAATAAGTATCCGTCAATAGTGTAGTTTAAATTGAACGACGATTTCTTGTGTGAAGCCAACATAGTAGTGCACTTGTCGATATTCAAGAAAATTATTAGAACACCATTTCTGGAAGGAGTCCAGTAGCCAGTTTCTGTAACTTTCACGTGAGTATTTTCTCACTTTCTGACGTGAAACTGAATGAATTTGTTGTTATAGGCAACAACAATTTCATTTACATTTACGTCACTGCGCGTGAGAAAATACTCACGAAAGTTACAGCAACTGGCTACAGGTCAGAATTTAATAGTGCAATCGTCAACACCAGAGATAGTACAAAATATTTTAGCGTCGTCAGCATAACAAAGAACATAACAGTTGATGTAAAATAATTAAAAGCAGCCCCTGAGGAACCCCAGACAAGTTACAGATTTCGTTAGAAAGAGCCCCACGTAATATTACACGATGGGTGCGACCAGTCAAATAAGAAGGTACCCACTTCACGAAGACATGGGATTGTTAGAACATCTCAAAGATCTGGCAAAATTAAGAAAATGAGTAAGAACATGGTAAAAGTAGTACCACTCTTACAATCATTGCAGTTTTGAATTGATTAATGCAACTGCGTTTGAATGACGTATTATGCTGACAGTGGTACACTGTTTGGACAAACGCAACGAAATAAAACGTTTGACTAAATTCGTTATGATTGAGATAATTAACCCACAACTAAATAAAACTTATTCAACTATGCCTGCCCAAATAAAACAATTAGCGGGTTCACACTAAATGTCCCCAAGTTACCTAAAAGTTGTTTTAAAGTTAAGAAATCTGCATTACTACTATTGACTCAGAAAAGCAGTGAAATTGGTTTATCAATGTTGGCCCAAAGTTGAGTGAATAATTGAGTTTTATTATTGATTCGCTTTGATCTACATGTTGATTACTACTACTACGAAAAATTATTTGTTAATTTAAAAGAAAAATTCTACGCGTGCCTATTTAATAACACTGAGCTACAACGAATTAGTCAACGTATTTGCATCTGACTAATTCAATGTGGCTTTAGCCTTTAATTTAATAGTTATTTGTGAATAATAGGTACATACCTATGTGATTGCCTTCTTTCAGACTGCTTCATTTCTCCTATTTTTCTTAAATTTTCCTGGCACAATCGTATCGTTTAGCCGCTTCCTTCAGATTCTTTCATTTGCTTAAAGAGTAATACAGACACTAATAGCATTCTGTAGGCCGATTTAATTTTTTTAGCAACTATGTATGAAAGCAAAAGAGATCGTAGAGCAGTTGAATGGAAAGAAAAGATCACTACGGATTGTTTGTAGGCAAATATATAAACAAAAAAAATCAGTTAGCAGAGGAATATTTTCGTCAAGTCATATATTCTCTTGATTCATTAATGGAGATTTTAAAGGAACGAAACATTCGAGATGTTCTGGCATTATTTCAGTTAGGAAATATTTTCCCAAAAATTTTGGGCAGAGTGAGAACTTAGCAGATGTGCGAGAAACTGTTATTTCATGCAAACAACTTTTAAATGGACGTTGTTATGTAAAAACGATCCAATCTACAGAGTAAAGATTTCGAGTTACTGATGTTTGAAATTGATTTTGTGAAAATAATACGCAAGGAAAAATAACAAATACTACTAAACAAATGTGACTTTTATTTAAGGCAGGCAGGTTAACTCTGTAATGTGAGTTGCATAAAAAAAGCTATTATTGATCATATTTTCGTTAAATCAGTTGAAACATGTTTGCATAATAAATAACAGTCTTTCCTTTACAGTAATTAACTGATTTTTTAGTTCTTGTGAGTTTTGCATGACAACGTCCTACTTAACCCCAATTATCTAACTGTATGTATTAGCTGTAGCTAATGTAAATTGCGAATTGCGTTAATTTTCGTGTAATTTAACTAAACTTTTAGTCGGTGTTCTAATTTGTTCGTCTGGAAGCTTACAAGTTTCCTTAAGATCAACTTTAAGGCTAAAGTAAAACTACGACCTCAAGGTCAACACGAGTTATAACTCAACAATACGAAAACATCAATACAACATCTACTGCCAAACCTCATAAATCCAAAAATACACAAAAGGGATTTAAAGCCCAAGCCGTAACATTTTCAAAATATTTGCTTAATTGCTTAAATTTTCTAAAAGACAATTTTTTAAAGTGAATTACGCGAGAATTTTGATACTTTTTTATTCTAGATCGACTGATTCACAAACATCTATAACTAATAAAACTAGTTAGTTTTTTCTATTTAGGTCATTTCTGAAGGCTCTGTTCATTTGGCATCATGGATCGTTGCTCTCATCATTTGGCATCATGGATCATCCAATCCCTACCAATTTTATCACATCAAAAAATAAGGCAATTTTTTTGTTCAAAAAATATATATATTCACCAATAGACCTAATTAATGTGTTTACCAGACTTCATCATGTTAACAGACTTTTTTGTCAGGTTCTTTCTTATAAAGTTTTCAAAGATACCTACTTTTTTAACCCAACCAAGAAACCCTTAAACTCGACTTTGCAACTCTTTTTCGATTATTTCATTGTTTTAAGAATCTTTCATAAACCGCACAAATAAGCCAGATATTTTTACACGCGATAAAACAACTTCTCCAAGTAACTGTTAAATGGTAGAGGTATTATTGTTAGGCTAAAGGAGTATTTCTGCAAATAACGTATATTAAATCCGTGTCTGATGCCTAAAATGAGTTGTCAAACTATAAACTAGATTTTTTCTTTTTATAAATGAGTAAAATGCGTACAGTTTAAACAAATTAATAGTAAAACCAAAATTTTATCTAAAAAACAAACAGCAAGTTTGAATTTGAGGCATTTTACACAGCAGACAAGGAAATATATTTTATACTATAAACGAAAAATAGGAACGAAAGAGTTTATTTTACTTTTGCAACTTTTTTGTAGGCCTGGGCATGCTAGATGTAATCGTAATCTGAAAAAGTTATCTGCAACTTATGAGACATTTAAAAGTGATGTAAGTCGACTTTAAAAATTACCAAATTTAAAGTTTTGAACTAAGTTTCAATATTTCGATGCTAGCAAGAGTTTGTACTCTTTCTTGTAATGTTTATAATCTTTAAAATACGCAGCAAAGATATAAATTAATTTTTCTTTATATGTAAAAAAAAAAACTCAAGGAAAACTTAACCTCTTACACTCCAAGCAATACCAATATACCCCAAGCAAGCACTACTTATCATCTACCTCAAAGTAACATGATGTAATTGGTATATCAACTATTGCCACCAATTAATAATTCATGTCAATCATTTGTATTCTAAATTTTATAAAAACCACGAAATCAAACTAATATTGTAATGTCGTACTTGAATCATTCATCGAAAATGTTGAAATAAATTGATTAATATTACATTTTGTATATGATGTAACATCAAATGTCTATACAAAATTTATGATTTAAAAATATTAAACTAAGTTAATTTTGTATCATTGCAATCTTACCGATATATCCAGTAGCAAATAATTAAGCATTCCTGTTTCCTTTAGTCCTGTGACGAGAAGTATTTCAATGTAACGCAAAAACTCCAATAATTAATAAAGAATCAATGGAGGCAAATTTCCTCAATTAGATATTTTAATGTGTTCTTTAAAATAAATAATTAAAAGAAAATAAATTTCAATTTGTTTTATTAATAGTTAACTCGTTTATTCATCCGCATCTGCTTTCAATATTGTTTGTTTCTTATCTTTCAATAAATATTCTTCTTGGCACTATGTAATAAAGGTTTTTGTGTTTAGAAATTCTTTTTTACTTTTATACAATTTTTAATTTTTTTGCATTTCATACATATATATATGTTTACCTCTCTTCTAAATAACCATTTTCTTAATAAATCGAAAATCTGTTTCATCTAATATTTTGTTTAACAAAAAGCAGCAAACACAACTAAATTTAAAAAGTAATTGTTTAATAATAAGTCTTAATAATAAAAAAAAGTCAGTTAACTACATATTTATTATAAATGAATAGAAATTTCATATTTGAAATAAAACATGATGTTTTATGATCATTCTTAGGTTACCCTAGAAAAACGGTTTTGTTAACATTAATTAGTGCAATCATGTTAATAATTCAAGTCTTTGGTTTCTTTTTATATTTTCATGTTTTTATTTTAGTTTATACGTCAAGAATTTTTATAAAACAAAAAGCCTACGATGAAACAAGTCGTTTTAGAAAAGCGCGAGCTCCAAATACATGACTTAATCAACATTACAGCAGTAATTCTTATATCTATTTACAAGGAAAAATCAATTTGGTCGAAAAAAGTATAAAAATTTATATCTCTCAATGTGACAAAAACAATGAACTCTTAGTACATAAATGTTTACTAACTGAGTATTTCATAAATTTTAGAAAATTATTGCAGTCAAGATTAGATTTTTTTTTAATAAAATGTACATAAATCTAAAAAATTGTCAGTGTAAACATTTTACAAGGCATTTCTGAATAAGGTGACCAACTCGTTAAGTAGACTATTTAGGAGAACAATACTTGTACAAACCATAACTAATTATGAAAACCAACAAAAGTAAAATAATTTTTTTTTTATTAATATAAGGAGGCAACTTTCGTATTCCTTTGTTTGTTTTTTTCTCAATAGTGTAACTTATTAATACATGCGGCAGTAGTTTTTATTCAATAATTGATATCTATAATGATGACAATCAATGATGGTAAATTTTTAACAAATCGAAAAACCATTGTTTTAATTACTGGCATTATAAATTTACCAACAATTGTTTATGTGGATCTGATATGTATGACATAAAATCCTCCAAAATGATCTATTAACGTCATTGCAATTATTTTTGGCCAATTTACCTCTTTTACTCGGGCGATTATAGGACACGCACATTTAAGCCATAACTTCCAGGTTTTATTCTGTAAGATTATAGATTATACAATTACGAATTTCAATATAAACCTTAACAAAGCCAATTTTTAAAAGACAATAATAAAAAAAACTTATTTAAAAATAATTTTGCAGTGCAATTTCAAAACTAAAACAATAATTCGGGAGCTTCTGAACAAAACCGGATAAATTCGTTTCTGCAAATTTTACAGGAAAGGTCAAAATGTAACCCTTTGTTTCGAGCCATCTTTTTAAAGTCATTGTTTTAGCAATATTTAATCCGTGATCTCTGGTCAGTCGATCCGGTGATGGTCGAAAATACCAAAACGAAAAAAAAATCACCTCGGTTTAAAGTGGATTTATCAAGTTTTGTTCTGCTGTTCGTCAATTTTGAAAAATAAAACCTGATGTTATATTTTCATGTTGAAATCTAAAATGATTGCATAGAAATCGTTTGTCAAACTATATTCCTCTTATAATTTAGAGTTTGGCTTTTCGCCAATCACAACTTGTTTACTTTATCTTTAATTATTTTGTGAAGTAAGGTTTAGAAATAATTGTTTGTTGTCATTTGAAAATTTGTGACAGCTTTACTCGGGATACTTTTTAAAACGCCTTTAAAAGACAAAAAAAAGTATACAAATAATATGAAATCAAAATTTAGCTTGACTTCGTTTTGAAATAAACAAATTTTGAGTCTACACCTAAAGCTTGAGCTTAAGCCAAATTGAGTTTCACAGTGCTCGAGCTTAAATGTTGTTTTTAATATGAACTAACTAACATACATACTATTGTGAATTGATTTACTTTCAAAAATGTTTTCAATTTTTTTTTTAGATAAATCTAATTTTAATAGTCAGGATAATTTACTCATTTTAATATATGTATATGTATACACTCATTTTCATAACGGAGGTCTAAATGTGTCCTTTTTTGGACGGCCGCCCGTACTACCTACCATATACGCATTTTATATCTTTCCATCATAATAATAACTTTAAGCATACAGTTAAGAGATGGTTTATTGTTTTATAGAGTATTCATAATGTAGTCTAGATTTCCATTCATTTAGAACCATTGTAA
The DNA here is from genome assembly GCA_964036015.1 of Leptarthrus brevirostris. NCBI lineage: Eukaryota > Metazoa > Arthropoda > Insecta > Diptera > Asilidae > Leptarthrus > Leptarthrus brevirostris. The sequence goes on along the minus strand of OZ038374.1, from coordinate 108,401,298 downwards.
ACCAAGAAATTTCTAGCCAACATTTTTGAAATTTGGACGAGTTTTACGAAAACATTACAAAAAGTTTGGTACAAAAATGTATAGGCGATGTCAGAAAAAATGATTTATTTCTGATTGATTATACAACATTTTTATTGTTCATAACTAGAGTTAGGTGTCCCTTATTATATGCTAAATGAATTTGATTAAATTCACTAAATTAATTCTTTTACGAAAATTTCCAATTTTCTTTATTATTATTTAACATTTAAACAAAGTTAAAGGGTATTTCCAAAGAAGTAGCTCATGTCCTGGGTTCAAAATATAATGGTACGGTTTTACTTTATCTGCTTCTGCCTTTGACTATATTAGGTCTGTCTATTTACTCTAAAGTTTTCACACAAAACTGAAAGTTTTCGTCCGCACTGAGTTAATTTACTTTTGGATTTGAAGAAATTTGACAGTCCATTAATTTTCCCTTTTACCCAAATTTTACAAACGCTGATGAGTGGGGACAAAATTTCGGCAGAATTCTGCTTTTATGGTTGACAACTCACAGCTGATTGATGTTTGGAAAATTGCAGTTTATGAATAAAAATTGAAATAAACACAGGGAACTATCAACTTTTTTAGTAAATTGTTATTCATTTTAATTTATTTTTACAATTTCTTGTAAACGCACTGATCTTTGCACTGAAATTTACTTTTGACAGTTCTTGAGTTGTTATCAATTTATCCAAAAATTGTCCGTTAATTTTCGAATTTTCATTCCCTTCGCCAGAAGAAAGTGGTTTTTACCCACCCTTTTTTACACATAAGTAAACAGACATGATTGTATTTAATATATTTCGTGTCAAGGTTCACTGATCTCTTATAATAATTGGGAAGTTTAATGCAAAAATTTTCATATCACACCTTAGCTTAGGAAAACAGCGTCGTAATCGCAAACAAAATGTAATGCCTTATGCAGACAAAATTCTAAAAAAGAAACATTTTTAAAGCTACATAAAATGTTGCATTAGGTTGTTCATAAGCGTGATATTTCGTTCATCTCACTTTTTGAATACTATTGTTTCAGTCTACGATTATTTTTCATCGTATGCCCGTTCAGAAGGTTGAAAAACAAAAATTTGTTGTTTACATTTGAATTTGTTCATAATTACTGCTTTTAAATAACCAATAATTCCAAACATAAATATTTACAGTGAATCGGGAACGCGAATTTAAGTTAATGTTGTTTATATTTTTTTTCGAGAAGAAAAGGGAATATTTGTTTCAGTGCTATTTTGTCATTTGCTGTAAAATAATAATAATTAATGTTTAAGCTCATATCACATAATACATACATATTATATTTATTCAAGACGTTTTTCATTCAAGAAGCTCTTTTCAAACAGGTAAACAAACCAATTAAATTTGGTTATGTTCAACAATCGCACCAAATCAAGAGCATTGCTGCGATTATTTTTACCATCGAAGCGACGGAAGACAAAGCCGGCATGTCAAGGGACAGATATAAGACTACAGCCAATCAAATTACAGTCGCACGCGACGAATCGCACTCGTGAACGAGGGTTTAATTGTTAAGCTGGTAAATTTCAATTTTAAAGAAATATTTGGAACCGTGCAGCTCGCTTAGGCTGATTTCATTTTAAAGATCCGATCAATCGCAATGCTTAACATCTATGTAATCAGAATAATTTTGATGGAATTCCGAAATCTAAAATCTATATCATCAGCGTCTGTTAAGGACATTGGACATAAGGGGTGTCGGTCCAAAGAAAAAATTCTGTAAATACAGTAATGAAACATAACAACATATTGCTGTTATTCGCTCAATTTGTTAATTTTAGCAAATTTAATGCACATTTCTTACGTTTTAAAATTTGGAGCTGTTAACGAATTTATTTTCCATGTTTTCGGCTACGAGTTTTAATGTTTATATTACAATTCCGTATTGTACAGTTTCTACTGTAAACATGTTTGGAGGTGATACTTGTTGAAAATTTAGACAATGTACTTCGGGCTTCTTTTTTATTATTGCGGAGTAAAGTGGGAATTTGCAGCTGGCGCTGGTGCTGCCGCTCTCTTTTGGAGCTGGCACGCACTCTGGCGCTCAGTCTGTAGCGAAGTACGAACAGAATATGTAGCACTGTCACTTTTGAAATTTTTCCTGAAAATACCGTTGTTATCCTTAAGTATTCAAAAGTTGCTTCAAAAAATTTAAACTCAGTTAAGCAACAATACAACTTAACAGAAATAAAAGCACTTAACACTTATTCCGCTTTCCTCTGAAATATTTTTCCACAGTTTTGCCTTCGTTTCTAGGTTTTATATTCGGGATATGATAAATCCCAGAATACATGTTGTTTCCGAATAGTTTCAATTAAATTTTTCTCTAAAATCGTGCTCCCAAACCATTAATTTAGAAATGTCACATTTGGCGCGCACCAAGAAGTTGAAAGTATACAAAAGTGCGCGCCAGCACCAGCGCCAGCTACAAATTCTGTTGACGATATCAAATGGCTACGTTTTTAACTTTTGACAGTTCGCGCACCACGCGCCAGCACCAAATGCAAATTCTGTTCCAGCCTTAAAGTACACAACCAAGGAAATCAAACTTTTACTCGATATAAGATCCCAAAATATATAAATATATACATATAAGCATGTCGTAAAATCAATTGGGAGACGAACTTGGATCAATTGATTGAGCGATGCTTCGAGGGTTCGAGCCTCGATCTTTCCGTGGGTTTTTAAATGCAATTAAAAAATCCACTCCGTCTTTGGGCTGTTGTCTAGCTCGCACCAATACAAAACCAAGGCATTCAAGTTTCCGCACCCCCCTTACCCTAATTCCCTTATACCAAAGTCAATGTCTGAAAACATGTTTGGTTTATTTCCAAAATTATTCAAAATGATTTTCTTTTCTAATCGGCTGCCCCTGTCACTTTTATGACAATATTTAACATGATTGCACATGCGCATGTGGTTTTATTGAAACACCAGAAAAAAAGAAATAATTAATCTTATAAATAATTTCCTCTTCTATCCACGTAAAATATTAAAATGAATGAATTTCATGAAAAAAAAACCTTCAGGGCGGAAATTTGAGGTGAAAATTTGTTCAAAACCAAGAACGTAAAGGAAAGAATTTAAACGAAAATTTGTTAAAAACAAAGAACGAAGCTAGGACTGACTTAAAAAAAAATAAATACTGTTTAATTTTCGCACAAACAATAAAAATGCTTGAGAGCGTTTTGAAACTTTTATGTAAACAAATATTAGGTCTGACTGTCTGTTTACTCGAAAGTTTTTACACAAAACCGAAAGTTTCCGTCCGCACTGCGTCTGTTTACTTTTGGGCTTGAAGAACTTGACAGTCGAGTAATTCCCCCTTTTACCCAAATTTTACACGCTTATGAGTGTGGACAAAATTTCTACATTTTTTCATTTTTACGATTTCTTCTAAACGCACTGAAATTTACTTTTCACAGTTCTTCAGTTGCCATCAACTCAAAAAGCACAAAATATTTTTACTTGGTTCTTATCCACGCTTTTTTACACAGAAGTAAACAGACTGTCAATATTAACTCGTAATAGTTTCCAGCGGCTTAAGCAAATAAAACATATTTTCTTATAATCTTTATAAATAGTAATTGCTCGGAGCAAAAAAAATTATCATGACGTTAGAGCTTAGCGGCCCGACAAAAATGAAGAAAAAACTGATAAAAATTAGGGGAGACGATGGATATTAAAATGGCATTAACAATCGCATGAAATTGACGAGTTCTACGTAAAAAATTTACATGGATTAAGCCTGTCTTTTGCCTTTTATGCTCTAAAAAAATACCTTAGTAATCAAAAATTCCTCCACTTGTAAAACTAATTTTTTTTGTTTTACAGACTTGAATATAAAGCTAAATTTAAAAAAAAAATAAGGCTATAAAATCCTATTCCAACTCCTTATACTAAGGGCAGATGCCTTCTATGCCAATTTGCACACTCAACCAACGAAATTATCGTCAGTGTAAAGTCTGACGAAAATTTAAATTGGACTTTACCCCAGTAGGCAAAAAATCTAAAAGATTTTCACTATAGCTCCCAAAATAAAGTTAAACTTCGAACAACTTAGTGAGGTAATCTGTTGTTTTTAAGAACAATAAAAGCTTCTTTATTGGAATTCAGTAGTGGTTTAAAGGTGCTTATTAGGTTCCATGTAATGAGACAACTTCTTCCGTTTTATAATTATAAGATTTCTAGAAATGATAGGTCAAATTGTTGCCAATGTACATGTTGGAATTGTGTATAAAAATTTAAAAGATGTTCAGAATGTGAGAAATATAAGAATGTTGAGGAACATCCTAGATATTATGTGTAAGATAAATAGGAATTAAAGCCGTTAAGTACCGTTGGATACCAAACATTAATGAATCATACATAACAGTTGTTTAATTCAATAGCTTTTTTTGAACTATAGTTACTTAAGATATTGTATGGTCATAGACAAAATTTAACTTGTCGAATGATTGAAAGTCTTAGGCCTCCTTTTCCAGTATAATAATCATCTTATAGTATTAGAAAAATCCATGATCCAACACTAATTCTAAATGTAGTTTTCATATCATTATATCAAAACAATATGAGTCGGTTTTATTACTAATTGTGAATACCATTAATAACTATAATTACAAACAATTGTGTATAACTCATTGGTCACCTGTCTCATCACCCTAATGTAAAACTAATATTAAGGCAAACAAATTCAATTTTCTTACACATTGTACCAACAAAATTGAATTTGTTAACAACTCAATAAATTTTAATTCCTTATTGAGATCAAGCATTTATGCTTTAGATTTAAGATTACTTTAGTTTTGCATTTGAGGATGTAAATATTTTTTTTTACAGCTCGTTAGCTTTCATGTATCCTTTCTTTAAGTTTGAAAGGTCCTGAATCGAAAAAAAAATAATATTTTCAAACTTTTCTCTTTTTCAAAATCGAGGCATTTTATGAACACAATTCTAATTGATTCTTGTTTTCATAATTGTTCTATTATTGAATTAAACGAATTACTTTGTTGGTTTAATGCAGTCTTTACGGCAAATTTAAACTTAAAGAAATAACTTATACGGATAATATTTAAATAAGATATATTATAAATAGTAGGAGAAAGGCAGATAGGAATGATAGAATTACGTAAATATAATTAACAGTGATTAGAAAAAGAGTTTGATTCGATTATTTTGTCAGTTATTCCTATCGCCCTATTTGTAAGGTAAAAACAATTAACTAAGAGCGAAGTTGATATTATTATGTGTTCTTTAATATGTATGTACGTCAAATAGCAAAAACTGTTTTTCGTTTATGTACCGCAAAACTCTATGAATAAATTGTGCACAAAATAAAATCGTAAGTCACATAAATAACATAATGAAAAATTTCAATTGCTTTTCAGTGAGTTAGCAGTATAGGTTACAATTTATTTTTACAAGCTATTGACGTATACGATGGTCTAAGAAAGCAAAGCGATGAATCTGTAATTTAAATAGAAAAAATATTAATTAAAATTTCACTATCAGTAAATGATGATTCGTGTTATGTTGAGTAAATTTGAAACTACCTCATAGTCACCGAGAATTGCTAATCTGCAGTATTTTGCAGATAGAAAAACTTTCTCGAAATACCATTGAACGAATGTGTAACAGTAATATTTTCCCATATGACAATTCAATTCAATTTTCATTTTTTTTACCGGTATTGGCATAACATTTTTCGATACTTTAAATATAATCCAAGGTTTTATTTTAGACCTACATATAGAGTAAAAAATATGTACGTAAAATTGCTTGATTTTGCTTTTGTGCTTTACTTACTGTCAGTGCAACAGAAAAACTGAAATAATTGTCGCTAATATCATAGATCTACTTTATACAGGTGCTAATATATCATCGGGGGTCTAGAAGACAGTGATACCAAGAGGCATATCGTTTTAAAGTTTCTTGATAATCTTCCTAATACTGTCGGCAAAAATTTATATACAAAGTATGCCTGCGTAAACTGCGGGTGCCAGGAGTTTCTCTAATCCGGCTTTAAGTTTTTGAATACTTTCAATAACTTCATTTCTCCATAACACATCACCAGGTTCTTGTGATTCCCTTATATTTTAATAAAACTAATTCTTAGTTTCCTTGTAACTTGGAATAACTTGTTTGTAAGTAATTCACAATATGGGCAGAGTTTGTTCTCTTTGAAAAATATTGAAACATCGACCATTCTTATAGAAATAGTCCATTCTTCTTCATTTTCTAAGATTCTCTAAGAGATGCCTAGCAACAAATGCGAATATGTAGTAATTTTTATGCAACAATTTACGCATTCCTTTCGGACAGATGGCGTTGCTGGAACCAGCTTAACCACATAAGGTTCAGTTTAGTTTGAATATACAACAATTTCATTTCATTTTCCCTTAAGAGGGGATTACAGTTTAGGAGAGAAAAAAAAATTATCATTTTGATATTTTTTTAAAGAACAAATACACTCATTCTCTTGAAACTTTCTATTATTACTATTTACAGTCTTTACTTTATATGATTTTTTCCGATAACTCCAAAAATGCGGCGATGGTGGGGGATTGCGTAAGAGATGAAAATTCCACTTTGAGCAAGATAGCGTCGTTGCTAGACGTTCTGAAGCAAAAGAAAAACAAAATCAAAACAAAACATTGTGCCCTTCGATATGAACCCAATTAGCGTCAAATCGGTCCAAAATTAAGAATGTTTTTTTCAGTAAATTATGGTAATAAAAAAATATTTGTTATAAATAATTTTTAAATAAAATAGGTTCATATTCAAGAAAAAAGTATAAACAATAAGTGTGCCAACTTGCAAGGGAATCGGAGAGTTAGTTCTCGAGATAACCTTCTCAAGAGGTCGAAAAACAGCCGGCCGGGAAAAGTTCGGTACGGGGAAAAACATGAAAACGTATGTAATCAAGAATTTTGTTTTCAGCTAATCAGTTATTCCTGGCTCACATTCCATCCCTTTAGTTTCCTCAAGGAAAACTACTGACAATAAAAGTACAGTTTTGTATTTCATATTAAGCCTAAGCTGAGAATATCAAAAAATTAAAATTTATATTATACAATGAAAAAGATAAATTTTTTTTTCGCAGGGAACAATTTTGCCAGTGCAAAACATTTACAATTTCTAAGGATTGGTTGAATTATCTATAAATTTATTAGGTAATTTAATTTTGTTCCACATGAGAAGCAAGAAACAATTTTTTAACCACATAATACAGATTTACTTTTTCATAAGATTTTCGCAATCCTCTACTTTTTCACGCTTTTAGCTAAGACGCCCCAACAAAATTAGGTATGTTTTAACTAACTCTAGCTCTAGAAAGGAGGAAAAATGTGTTCAGTGACACTTGAAAGCTGCTCTAAACTATCTGTTAATACACCTAGTTTAGAGCTGTTTTTTCTGCTTTACGTTTATAGATAAAGCAAGTTTGAGCAGAAAAGTAGTGAGGGAAAAAAATTATAGTATTTTTGTAATTTCTTCAGAAATATCGCGTTTAAAGGTTTACTTTTCACACCATTCAAATATTTAACAGGAATGACAATTTACTTGATATTTTGCAATCCAGAAAGTTTTGAAATGGTGTTAATTGAGCTTACCTGGTCCTTTTTGTTCGGTTTTGCTACGCAGCGAAACCTCTCTTTACGGGCACCTCCGAAAAACGGACAACTCCTAAAAGCGATACTTTTTCCGTTCCCATGCCCCAATTTAAATTTTCACTCCAAACCTACCTCTCAATAGCGGACCCTCCCAACAACGTACGCGGACAGTACATTTAAAATCCCAACAAAAGAAACCTTATGGGAAGAACATCAACAAGTGAGATGGTGGCATTTATAAAGCTCAACCACTGTGAGCCTAAAAGTATATGGCGACATCACAAGACTCCGTTGCCTTGCGTTTGCGTACTCGACAACTGTTCAGGCTGGACTTGGTGCTCTCAAGTTCACCCATCCTTTATAGCTAACATAGTTACACTTGCACGTGTTCATTATAGAGATCGTATTGCCTAAAATTCGCAGAAAAATTTGTTGTCATAACCACCGTATTCAGTGACACTAACAGGAAATGTAAGTGATGATCCAAAATAAATGTTTCAAGTCATTTATAAAAAAAATAGTACATTTACATAGTGATCACATGTTTCTTCGTTTTTAATTCAGTGACCTCTCACGCATTAACGGCAGTTCACATTTGAATGAAATAAATTTTCTTTAATTCTTTATGATTAATGTAATTATTGGGGAAAAATACTCTGCAAAATGTTTGAAGCTATTTCCGTTATTTAAAATTTTCTGAGAACAACTTGTGATCACTTTTGCACCGCGCTTGCGACGTGAAGGAAAGTCACACAGTGTACCGTTATTTTGATTTAATTTGTTGGGTATTTTATTGTTACTCAAATTAGTATTTGTTGCACTTTCGTTCGGGTCAAATATTTCAAAATGCGTGCATTAAACCAAATGAGAAAATCCGAAATTTTATTACATCTCAACAGCGGATTGTCGACGCGTTAAATCGCTAGAAAATGTGGAGTTAGCCAGATAATGGTTATCAAAATTAGAAAAAGTTGTGATATTAGCGCAAGTGGATTAAAAGGTGGAAGACCGCGCAAGATATCGGTAAGAGGGAGTAGGGAAATGGCTCGACTGCTGACATCGGGCAAAGTTAATACCGCCAAAGCAGTAACTGCCATCGGAAGCAATGCTAGTGTGGACTGCACGTCTTGCACTTTACAGAATTGGTCTAAAGGCTATTGAGCGAAAGAAGAAGCCACTTCTTTAGGCTAAAAACATTTTAGCTAGAAAGGAGTTTGCCCGGAGATACCGCGACTGGACTCTAGCTGACTGGAAACAGATATATTTATGGTAATTAAGAAAATTGTTTTAATGATATCAGGTTATATGGTCCGACGAGACTAAAGTAAACAGGTTCGAGTAAGATGGGCGCTTATGGTGTTGGACAAACAACCCTACAGGCATTCAAGCCAATTTCATAAAGGCCACGATGAAGCATGGGGGTGGATTCATCCTAATTTGGGGGTGTATTACAAGGAATGGTGTCGGACCAGTATTTCGGATTGAATGTACGATGAGAAAGGAGGATTATCTACAAATTTTGCAGACCAATTTAAGGCAATAAGACAAAGTGGGATGCCTGAGCAAGAAGTCATCTTTCAGCATGATGAGGACCCTAAACTTACAGCCAAAGTAGTAAGAGAATGGTTGGGGACCCAACAATTTTCTATGTTGAAGTGGCCGGCACAAAGCCCAGATATAAGCCCTATAGAAAATGTATGGGCTTATGTCAAACGAAAGTTGGCAGGATATCCAGAACCGCCAAAAGGGGTAAATGAATTATGGTGTCGGTTTCAAACAGAATGGAAGAAAATTCCTCAAGAATTTATAGAAAATTTATATAAATCTATGCCAAACCGAGTTAAAGAACTAAGGAAAAATAAAGGCATGGATTAATTATTAAAAATATTGTGTTTGATTGGCATGTGAAACGGAGTGCAAAAGTAACTGACAGAAAATTTAAAATAACGGAAATAACTGCAAACATTTTGCAGAGTATTTTTTTCCCAATAATTACATTAATCATAAAGAATTAAAGAAAATTTATTTCATTCAAATGTGAACTGCCGTTAATGCGTGAGAGGTCACTGAATTAAAAACGAAGAAACATGTGATCAGTTTTGCACTTCACTGTATCTATTAAATAAAAAAAAGAGAAATTTACGCAATTAATATTCGACTTGTCTATTTTGAGACCCATTTAATCTCTTGGTTAGTTCATATTTTTTAAGTGAAGGGGTTTAGTGAAATTCTGCCTATATAAGTTCACATGTATATATACAGTGTCGTTCAAAACAAAGGGAACTGAATGCAATAGAACCCATTTGTTTTGATATATCTGTATTGCAAGTGATTACTATTAAAAAGAAATATTATTATTAATTATTTCAGTGTTCCTTATTATTATTAGTACAAACTTTTTTAAAACAACAAATGCATAACGAAATAAAAATTAAAATCTGGTAACAATTGCATTTTCGCTAGGTCATAACAAAGGGAACTGATAAAAGAACTTAAATGTAACTTCATTTTATTGTTGACAAACTCAATATTTAGTTGAGTATCCATTATTTTTTATTACTTCATAACATCTCTTCGGCATAGAACTAATAATTTTATTAATTATTTTTGGAGACATTTTATCCCATTCAATTTTAACTGCTTCGTAAAGTTTTTCACCGGTTGCCCATTTGCCATATCTTCTTACCTTCTGTTTTGCAATAGTCCAACAATTTTCTATTGGGGTTAAGTCTGGAGATTGGGCTGGCCATTTTAAAACATCAATTTTGTTCGCACTCATCCAAGTTTTAACAAGTTTGGAAGTGTGTTCCGGGTAGTTGTCTTGCTGGAACCTCCATTTCAACGCCATATTGTCCTCTGCATATGGAAGCATAACGGTTTCTAGTATATTTTTATACTAGAAACTGCCATAATGCCATCAATGCGATGTAGTGGTCCTACTTCTTGACCGGAAACACATCCCCAGACCATCACTTTTCCATCCTCCATGCTTAACTGTTGGAATAAAATTTTTTGGATTCAACCGGTCACTCGGTCGTCTTCGAACTCGTATCATCCCATCTGAATTCTGTAAGTTAAACTTCGAAGTGTTCTCTTCTCTGACGAATCGAAGTTTAAATTACAAAATTCAGATGATAAGAAGAGAAGTGACGAAGAAAAGTGTTCTCTTCTCTGACAAATCGAAGTTTAACTTACAAAATTCAGATGGGATGATACAAGTTCGAAGACGACGTTGAATCCAAAAAATTGTATTCGAACAGTTAAGCAGGGAGGAATGAAAAGTGTGATGGTCTGGAGATGTGTTTCCGGTCAAGAAGTAGGACCACTACATCGCATTGATGGCATTATGGACAGTTATGCAGAGGACAATATGGCGTTGGTATGGAGGTTACAGCAAGACAACTACCCGGAACACACTTCCAAACTTGTTAAAACTTGGATGAGTGCAAACAAAATTGATGTATTAAAATGGCCAGCCCAATCTCCAGACTTAACCCCAATAGAAAATTGTTGGACTACTGCAAAACAGAAGGTAAGAAGATATGGCAAATGGGCAACCGGTGAAAAACTTTACGAAGCAGTTAAAAATGAATGGGATAAAATGTCTCCAAAAATAATTAATAAAATTATTAGTTCTATGCCGAAGAGATGTTATGAAGTAATAAAAAATAATGGATACTCAACTAAATATTGAGTTTGTCAATAATAAAATGAAGTTACATTTAAGTTCTTTTATCAGTTCCCTTTGTTATGACCTAGCGACAATGCAATTGTTACCAGATTTTAATTTTTATTTCGTTATGCATTTGTTGTTTTAAAAAAGTTTGTACTAATAATAATAAGGAACACTGAAATAATTAATAATAATATTTCTTTTTAATAGTAATCGCTTGCAATACAGATATATCAAAACAAATTGGTTCTATTGCATTCAGTTCCCTTTGTTTTGACCGACACTGTATATGCATCATTACCGCGGCAATTTCTTTTAAATTGTTGACACACATATGTCTGCCTGCTCAGTACGACGCTACTATACTGTAAGTTGATGATCGGTAATTCTGCAAGATAAATAAACGACATTTACCGATTTTGACAGTAAATGAGTTCAAATAATATAAAATTGTCTTTACTATATTTTAACATAATTTACTGAAAGGCGGTTAAGGGTTCAAAACTCGATTTTCAGATTTTTATTGTTGCTTTTAATTCCAACTTTGCCTATTCAAATAAAATATTGGCAGTTTCGGCCATTGAAAGCATTGAAAGCAGTAACATCTAGTACAAGGCAACAACAGAGATTCAAATGCAAATATTTATATTAGATAGGAGTTTTTATGTGGTCAGACAATTTCTCTGTTTAAAAAAATGCATGACGTAGTAATTTACAAATTAACATTTATACCTTTATCCTCCTTAAGTCGGGCTAGAAGTTTAGAGGAATTGTGTTTTCTTACTTGTCAAACCAAAATCATTGTTACGTCATGACTTCCCCTCTTGAAAATGTACAGGTTTTTGCGACTTCGTTGCACATTTTATTAAATATATGAAACATATATGATAAATACTGAAATGTTTTGAAAAATTCGAAAATCTTAAATAATTGACATTCTTCATTATCGCAGCCCCCCTATTTATAGATATTTTTTACAAGAGACGAAGTTTCAAGTTCTTTACGAAAGTAGGTAACGTTATTCAGAACTCTTTTGCGGTTTTACATGTTTTAGTTGATTTGCATCAACTTTTTCAAAGTTTATATTTTTAAAACTAACTTTCAACACAGAATTACAGGAGCTGCTCCAGATTTTTTATTAATAAAATGCCAAAATTAAAAAATAAGGAAATTAATAAATTATGTTATTGTACTTGCCTCATTAAACGATTGAGGTTTAAGAGATGAGATGCTGTTGCTTATTTAGAAAATTTTTTGGTATTAAAACTAAAAGTAGTTTACACATCGTCAGGATCATCCACTTCATAATCTGACACATTCATAACATCTTCTTGGGGGTCGTTATCAGCCAAACCTAATGGTTTTGTCGTTTTAGCACTTGGGGAATGTATCTCATAAACTTCGTTTACAAGTTCCTCAACTATTTCGCGTTGTTTGGAACGCAACTGTTCTAGTTCTTCCGCACTACGCCTTTTTCGAAACTCGTAAACTAATGGATATATGTGCTCGATGGCCGCTTGTACATGTGCAACGCTTCCAGCTAAAGTAAAAACATTTAACAAATATATCACAATTACCTTTAAAAAATAAATACCTGTAACAGTTATGCTTCCTGTTGAAAAAATCTTCAAAGTAGCTTTTGGAAATCGTAGTTTATACGTTACACCTGGATGCAATTCTGGCTCATAACTTGCATCCTTTTTATACTTCTCCGAAAAGTTAAGTATTTTAATGGCCCATGGCATACTACATGTTCCCAGAACATTGACTACGCGAAAGTTATTAAAACGCGTATTAAAACCTAATTTTTGAAGGCAACGAGCGTATCGACGTGCTGCGATCTTAGCCTGGGAAGTATTTTATAAATATTTACAATTTTCAAAGAATTTTTTTTTATATTACCTGTTCTTCAGACGTAGCACCAGTACATGTGATGCGTCCTGACGACCAAATTGAGGCAGTTGTGTACGGACGTCTTAATTTCATAGTTACCATACCGTTTTCACGGCGAAATTCTACATTGAAACCATTAAGTGCGATCTCGCGCAGATTTAAATGACACCTAACACTAAATGAACAAACTACATTATTTATAACTATATCAATTTCTGGTTCATTTTCTTGTTCCGCTTCTTCGCCACCATTTGAGGCTGTTATGTCGAGAGATTTCTCTGACTTGATAATTTGCTCTTGGCATCCATTCACATTTTCGGAGGAACGGCTTTTCCCTTGACCATATTCAATTTGAGATGTTTCTGAATATTGTGCTGTTGAATTGCCAGAACGAGTATTCTTATTTATACTTAAATTTGATTGTTGAAAAGATGGATTCTGCGTAACTGACGTGGTCGACATTGCAACCATCGTTCCCACAGTTGTTGAAGTAAATGAATTTCCAACGAGTATATGAGAATTGGTATTCATATTGCTAGCCGAAGTTGTTGCCATATAAACCTGGCTAGATTCATTATTATGAAATTGGGGAAAATATCTACTAAATTGCTGTATATTATTGATTTGATTATGGCCAAAAGCTTGTAAATTTGGTTGGTTTTGGTTCTGCTGTTGTGGAATCTGTTCAAATATTTGAGGTGTACTATAGCAATTGGAACTTACACCAGATGATGGATTATTAACAGTACTAAGTGGAATTGCCGATGTTATACCAACCATTTCATGCGGTAATAGCATACGAGTTTGTTGCACTGTTTGTGCATTTGTTGAATTGCTTGAACCAGGTGCACCTCCTCCATTAACACCACCATTTGTGAGAGTTTTCATACAGTTTTTCTGCTGTATCAGTGTAGCCATACCACGTCCGTTGCCGCAATACATAAATAATGTCTTCGAGGCGGGCTTTTATACTCCTAATATTAATTAATGTTTATATTCTTCTTTTTTAACTTGATAGACCGATATTTAAGTCTTACGCTCAACAAACACTATATCAACGCTTGCTTAATTTTCCCTATTATCCTTTGATATGCAATACCTAATTACTTATAGTCGTTCAATTATTAATGTAAAAAAATCTTCAAAAATGCGTAACACTTATATAAGGCTTTTTAAGTTTTCTTTTCATTTCTTTATCAGTTCAAACGATGGTTTTTCTGAAACTGCAGTTTCGATCTGCCACTGAAAAAAAAGAAAAGTGCTATTAATTTAAATATCACAAATTCTCTTATTCTAGATGTCACGCATGTAGCGCAGTATGATCACATCCACATGTCCAATAATATGTATTCTGCACAGCAATGATTTGGACGTAATGTAATGTAATGAAGAAATATGTGTTCATGATAATAAATTTTTTAATTATGTTACAGTTCAACGCTTAGTGACCGCATTTCAATGAAATTTAAGTTTTCTTAAACATGATTACTTAAATGATTTTATATTATATCTCTTCTTACATTCTGTACACAGGAAGCACAGCACCTTATCCCTTTCTTCGACGGACATAATAACAATTATTAACTAAATACTTCAAGCTTGAGAACTAATAATCCTGACTTATTCAAATATATTTTTCCTCCCATACTTAGAGATCTTGATATTTGTTAATGTAAGAACAATTTTTTTCCTTTGACCAGACCCCATACATTTTTCCCAATCTTGGAAGCTTCTTCTTCTTGTTATCTTCTTTAGAACAATTTAAACTTACAACAAAACGTGGAGGTGGTAGTGTGATCATGTAAACCTGATTTTCAACTAGCGGAGTGTCCTTTTTCTGAAATAATTGGAATAAGGGACCGTTTCAAGTACATAGAAATTGTAGAACCGCATATGTTCCCATATGCCGCTTCGATGAGTGTTTCAACACGACAACGACCCGTGTATATCGAAGTTGATAAAGGAGCATTTGACTGGTAGACCTAATTCCAGGACTTGAATATCATTGAAAATCTCTTCGGGATCCTTAAACGACGTTTCAGCAGCCAACGTTTCAAAAATAACGGACTTCATCGAAGCATTGGAAGAATAATAGAAAAATATAACCCCGAGACTATTATGAATTTAAGAGAGTCAATGCCACGAACATGTGCCAAAAATATTAAAAATAACGGCCATTATACAAAATATTAAGCAAGTAATTGCTCTCAAAATAAATTGTCTTTGAATTGTTTTTTAAACCAAGTTATTTTGTACCTATTTCATTGTTATAACATTTTGCATTTTTGTGAAGTATGCCACTTTGTTGCTGTATGATTAATAGATAAGATCACAATACATATTCTAATTAACTGAAAAAATATTTTTGGTGAACTTAAAAATAACTAATAATCCGACAGGATACAAAAATCAACAATGTCGTGTTGTGCTAAAATAGCTGATGATGCGGCGATCGGTGTGTGTTATCTTTTTGCGGAGTTCTTCAGATGTTACCCTAGTTATTTCAAGCTACCAAGCTGTTGATGCCTCGAAATCGGTTATGATGATGTTTTGGAAAGCCTCAAATTGAATGTAAAAAAAGTAAATAACAGATAACATATCAAATTTCTTCCTGAGAGTGTGGATCGATAACTTTTACTGATATGTGGAATATTTCCGCCTATCTGGAAGAATTCGTATATTACGCTAATACACAAGTTCGGTCTTATGTTAAAATAGACAACTATAGTCCTGCGTTCATAGTCGACCCTAAAGCTATTGGAAAAATTGGCGTTGCCAAACTACTCTTCAGGAATTTTATGTCAAGTAACCAGCATGGGTTTCACAGCAGTCGCTAACTTGTATATCCTGTATACCGGATAAGGACCGGAGTGTTGCATGCAGTATGCACAGATTTCAGCAAAACCTTTGATCTTTGTGAGATATGTGGGATAAAAGCAACAGGATATACTTTACAATGTCTACGGTCCTATTTGTCGGACAGCACTCTACAAGAAAGGCTAAACGGCTGAATATTTTATATAATTAATGCAACAGCTGGTGTTCCTTAAGGAGCCCACCTAGATCCGCTAATTTTCAACATAATTATTGGTGAAACATGACAATCTAAATTCCTATTGTTGAATATAATTTGAAGATATGTAGGGTAATAACAAACATTGGTGATGTACATATATTATTCGACAACAGGACAATATTGCGTTGGGAGGTTAAAAAAGTGTGCCCTGATATATTGTGACAAAAACAAACAGAGATGGGAACGGATTTTCAGAGCGTTTAACTCTTCTCCGTTTATTCACCTCTTTGGTGAGATCAATTTTTGTATATGGCTTAACATACTACATCAGTCAAAATTTAGAATTCATAGTTTTACTTCATGACAAAGAAGGACGTCTCATGAGCATTGAAGAAGTAAAAGTTAACTTATGTTTAACGCTCGCTACACAATATCATCGTTTTACCGTACGATTGGCGAATAGCGTTGTATGAACGGTGAACGACGGTAGAAAATTTCAGTGTGGGTGACAACGCTGCCGCGTTTTTCGCCAGTTTTAGTTTTGCACTGTACGCTGTTTGATTTACGCTGAACGGCGATAGTATGGATGAATCATCGATAGCCATTAACAGCGGTAGTAGTAGAAGTTAGTAAAAGAATTTCTGTTAGAATTTATTGAACTTTATAAAAGTAAACCTTGTTTATGGAAAATTAAAAGTAATGAATATAGTAATCGCAATGCAAGATATCATGCGTATGAAGTTTTAGTGGTAAAATTAAAGAACATAATTTCTGACGCAGCAAAAATTAAGGTGGTGAAAAAATTACTCAAACCAACACTATGGTTTTATAATGAACTTGTGTTTAACATATCGACGGTCCCGAACCAAACAAACGCAAAAAAGCGCCCGAACAAACTGAAGTATCTTTCGGCAGATAACAAAATGTGTAGTAACTCAATTTTGATGTTTTTGAGAACGCGACGTTTAAGATTTAAAGTGATCTGAAAAATCCTAAACATATAAATATTTGATTTTTTCCCACAGCTGAATATAACAATTTATATTATGTAATATATTAAATGGTAAAAATACAGAATGACGGCTTTTCAAAAACTTCAAAGTCGAGTTACTGCACATTTTGTTATCTGCCGAAAGATACTAGTTTGCTCACGCGCCAAACAGATATTTCAGTTTAGTTCGGGATCGTAGATATGTAACAGTCTTGATTCATTCTGAAATAGGGTCTTTAATCGTCGGGTTTTAACATCAGTTCATTTAATAGATTCCCACGCGAAAATTCACTGTTTTCAATAACCAACGTTTGCACCACACATGTTTCTCCTCTTTTACAACTTTTTACAGCAAGAGCTGCCGACACTGTCAATAATGTATCAGCACTGAATTATGTTACCTACATGAGCGGATTTGGGCTCACTTTTCGATCGTTGTCTCCTCCTGGATAAGGATAAATTCTTCCTTCAACATAAACTACTTTTTATAAAGAAGTCCTTAAAAACCTAGGCAGTAGAAGTAGTATGCAGTATACCCAATCATCATTTTTCTCTTTCTGTGTAAGCGTGTTCCAGAATAGTAAAACTATTAAGTATTAAAACTATTGTTTTAATGAACAAGACATATATTTTGGCTCAATATAAAGAAAGCTTCTATTGGAATATATGATGAGTGTAGAACCATAGTGATCCAAGTGACAATGGCATCTTGTATCAATATGTATAGATGTATTTTTCGCAGTTATATAAATGTTGAAGTAGGAGATTGATATTTTAAAGGAAAAAGCTTTTGCACTTGGATCAATAAGGTATGAAAAAAGATTTGTTTTTCTACCCATTCGTGTGAAAAGTCAATTATCGACAGATATGTTACTTGGTGCGCCATCGTTCTACATACATTCTTCATATAAGTTTTAAATTCAATACAATATTTCATAGAAGGTTCCTTTCCACTATGTAAAATTGTCCCCTTATAAGATAGACGATAAGTCAGTCCATCAATATACGAGGTGTCGCAGTTAAAAAACAAGAATTTGTTTTAGAATTTTAATATACAACATCTTGACAAAATCAAGCACCCATCCCTTCACAGTAATCCCCACCGAGTCTAACATATTTATTCGATCTTTCTGAAAATCGTGAAGTGCCTAATCCTGAATGAACTCCATCACCTCAAATAACGTCCCTTCACGGGACTCTTTATCTGAGGGAATAACCAGAAGATCAGTGGAGCAAGATCAGGGCTCAGGGTTATGAGAGGCGGCAGTGTTGGATGTTCCATTTTGCCGAAGACTCGAGTACGCTTGGGGCAGTGTGTGTCGGAGTGTTGTCGTGACAAGATTCATTAAGAATGTGCCACATTTCTGCGGGTGCGAGCGAGGTGTGCACATAGCCCTGCAAAAACTCTCGATAAAAGACAGCATTGACAGTCTGGTCTTGCAGCTCGAACTCTTTGTGGACGAGATTGTGGATATCGAAAAAAGATGAGTCTTAATTTGCAAACGCTACATTTGTGCCCTGCCCATTCGTAGAGGGAAGCAGTCCACGACAATTACACGACATTCAGTTTTCGAACGATTTTCGACGGTTTCTCGCCTGACTGTCAAAATTTGATCTCGATTCTGTTATACATTTTGCCGACGCAAGGTATACACATTATTTGAATATGTACTCATTTAAAAAGAAAAAAATATTAGGTTGTTGTGTCTCATAAGCCCCTATTTGTTAATTAAGTAAATTGGGCAATCGATTTCTTTACATATTTCGATGCTTTTATTACAAGAGGTCGAAGTGTGAAAAGTAAAGTAAATGTTTATTTTTGAAAATATAGCTGTCGCCATGCTATGAAAAATTGTTTTTAATACTAAAAAGGCACTGGTTAAATCTTGCGTTTTTCTCAAAAATACAGTTTTTCTTGATTGCAACAAAAATTTCAATTTGACATGCAAAAGAATCGCACTTTTTTGGCGAAAATTGTATACTTTTTTTTAAAACGTCGCAATTCTTATAATTTTCAATATTTTTTAAAACCCTTGTTTGATGGTACAGAAAATGATATTTATTTTAATAATAATTTGCCTTTTTTTAATTTTAAAAAATGTTGTGTATATTTGTAAGCAAATAGTAAATACATATGTACCCAACATTTTAAAACATTTGATGCCGCAGTTTTCTATAAAAAAATTCTAGAAGAATATCCATATTTTTAAAAAGAAAAAAATATTAGGTTGTTGTGTCTCATAAGCCCCTATTTGTTAATTAAGTAAATTGGGCAATCGATTTCTTTACATATTTCGATGCTTTTATTACGTAAAGGGGTATTCCATAGTGACGGTTAGAAAAATTGATTTTCTTTATTTTTGCATTCCGAAAACCCTTAAGAATATACCTAAAAAAGGGCTTCGGAAAATCCGTTGAATTAAGAAAGTTACAGAACTTGGAAGTTCGACGCGCATGGAAATTTGCAAATTTTAAACCGGTTTTTCGAATTGGTGACCACGTTGCCTACAGTTCTACTGAATCGATTTATTTGAACTCTTATAGCAAGGCTAAAAATCACACTTTTTCGTAGCTGCATAACTTTTGTAATTTTTAATATCTTAAAATTTCAGCGCTATGGACGATAGCCAATAGAGAAACAATTAATAACGGGTCCGTCCAGGTAATACGTAAGCATCACAGTAGGGGGAGGTGTTCTCTCTTCGCTTATTTTTGATTACAAAGGGGGGGGGGGGGGGGGGGTGTAGACTAAATAGTCAGCAGACATTCACCATCGAACATCAAAAAACATCATCGACGACTTCCATGCATGTGTTAAAGAAAGTGCCTTGGTTTGTGGACAGTTAATAACTTTCTTACTTGCTTTAGTAATTAATAAAAAAAATATGACCTAAGTAATTCCATGTTCATTTCGCAGACTAATTTATTTGTAAATTGCCTGTTTCATTGTAATAATGACGTGTTGATGAACCAATGCTTACGTAAGCGAGAGGGGAGCGAGGGTGTTAAAAGCTTTGTTTACTTTTGATGACAAGAGGGCGGAGGGGTTAAAAATGGCTAAAATTTTCTTATGTTATATTTACTAATTTTTATAGTTTGCAGAGAGCTGCAATCGTGGTCACCGTTTATTCTTGCGCTGCGGACACCGCAATCTTCAAACGTTCTCGGGGCCTTTGTTTTTTTTAATAGATTAAATTTATTCTTGTATAAAAAGGTTGAATTAAATATACAGAAAAAGAACTCAAATAAACTCTTACTGCTGAATAATTTCCTGAATTTCCAAACAGAAAAACGGCTCCGCACTACGGAATACCCCCTTAACGCATTTGAAAGTTGCATGTGAGGTAAGAGCAGCTGTTTTTTTTCAAAGACTCAACCAAATTTAGTCCTATCACATTGAATTTAACGTCATTTGAAAGGGAGCAACTGCGGCTATATAATCATGCACTACTTAGTCATATGCTTTACAGTTACAGAAATTAAAACGTGGCACAAAATAAAAATTTTATTTTCTCATATCTAGAGAAACTGGGGTGACGATCCAAATTGGACCCTATCATTGAGTTTGATCTCATTGGAATCGTGAACCTTCTGCGAAATAACGCTATTGCACTCATAAAATATATGTCAAAAATTACATCAAAAAAACGTTCAGCTTTAGTGTCAAGCTTAAGCTTCATTCGGCTTCAGTATTTAAATATTAAATAAAACATGAAACTTTTATTTTGTATCGAACTCAATTTCAAACATTCAATTTGATAGATATGAGAAAATAAAATTTTTATTTTGTGCCACGTTTTAGTTCCCGCAATTGTAAGGCATATGTTAAGTGGGTGTGATTATTTTTCCGCAGTTGCTCCCTTTCAATTGACGTTAAATTCTTTGTTATAGGATTAAATGTGGCTGTTTTTGAAAAAAAAAAGCATCGGCTCTTGCCTCCTTAAAATGGAGTCATATAATTAGAACTTTAACTTTCAAATGCGTTAAATGGTATTAAACTTGAATCAATTTATATTTGGAAAGATTTACGATAGACTCCAAACGATTCTCAATTACAATGAAAGAAAGAATAATTTTAATTGATCCGTTATTTGCCTTAATTACAGCAATTAAGAGATAATGGGCTAATCCACACAAGTATTCTTGCAGCAGTATTCAAACAGGTATTCTGTGGAAGAGGTAACAGAAACAAAGAGGAATCTCTACAAATGTGCTGCACTTCGGAGAGAAATGTGCATCGAAATTCAAACCGATCTCACTTGTTGCAACGCACTAATACAACCAGAGCATAGTTTTTCGGGTGGTCAGAAATTCTTCGTGTTTGGCTATTGAATTAGGGGGACAAAGAAACCATTTGGATAATTTTGAATCATAATCCAAGTCGATAAAATGTTTGCCTGTTGTAATCGAGTAATTTAATGGCTAATTTCTCTTCAGGCGGAATAGTTATCTCATAACGGTGTTCTCTTTTTGGGTGTCAGTTCTAATTGCCAATTATATAATCATATTATAATCAATAATTATTGAGAAAAAATTTTATCTGTCGTTTTCACTTTGCTTTTTAGACCTTCGCCATTCTTTTGTCCAGCAGGTTCACATTTTTCGTTGATAATCTTCCTGGTCTTCTTGCTCCGAATAGCTTACAAATAAATAACAGATAGCTAGGAAAACAATCGCGACGTTATAATTAGGGTAAACTTTTCTAAAATATTTTATCTTTTTATTCGCGAAATTATCATGTCAAATCTTTAATTCTCATACTGATTTTTAATTTTCCTACAATAATTTCTAAATGGGTGAAATGCCAGGGTAGGAATTCTCACGAATTCAGACAACCTGGTTGCCTTGTAATTACGCAAAATTGTAAAAATGTGTAGAGCTTGAATTTAACAAGTGTGTGTTCAATCGGTTGAAGGAAATGTCAACCGTTTTACAAAATTTTTACTCATGGCACACGCCACACGGCATGGGAGAATTACAGATCATGCGCACAAACTTCACATTGTCAAACTGGTTTGAATACTGCTGCAAGAATAGTCATGTAAAAAGGCCCAATGAGTTCAATTTTGGAGGCACGTTGGAAAAATCACGAATTTTGTAAATAACAGCAAATCGCCGCAAGCTAAAAGTATTGCCATAATGTAGACAAGGGTCGTCTCTTTCGATTAAAATTTGGAAAATAAGAAAAAAAGTAATTTTATTATCAATTTTCCTCTCCTCTTCACTACATCGCTCAACCCATTTGTTTCCTTCTCTACCCGCACCTGCTAAATCCCAAACGAATTTTAATATTTATTCATTAAATAGTTATGTATTTATTAAATCTGTAAAATCCGGATTTGGTAGAGCCAGAATATAACTTCCAGCCCTTCCGCTTTTCGACGCACGCATAGTAATACGACGATAGTGAGACGCTAACAACAAAGTGTTGAACCACAGACGAGAAATTTTCGATCTCTGCTTCTTTTACATAATTGTTAGCAACTTGGTAGATACCACTGAATTGTTATTGTAGGTCAAGATAAATGTACCTGTTTATTGTGATTCTATCAGCCCAGAAAGACTATATAGAGTTTGGATCGAGGAATAGCATGTAGCTCTGATTAATAGGTCTGTTCGTTGACTGCGCTCCGAGTAAAAAAGACCAGGAAATAAAATAGCAGCGCAGAGCTCTGCTTTCATCTGAGTAGCAAAACCAGATTGGGTGCAGTACTCCACTCTTACCAACTGATTGTCAATTTGTTTTGAATATAATTATCATTTAAGAAATTTTTAAACAACTAACCTGTCTAAAATTTTTTTCAGTATGTGGCGAGTTTTCTACAAGAATTCACCATTGTTACTCTATTCATTTATTAGCACAATACATTTATTTGAACTTGATTAAGAAAAGGTCAAAAACTTCTATATAACTTGATCTTTATTGTCAGAAAGCTGCGCTACCAGGACTGAATTAAGGCTGTCGCATATGCTGATAATTTGACAATCCTTGTATTGGGACAATTCGTTACCGTAAACAACGACATAATAGAGAGCGCGCTAAGCAAAGTTAGCAGATAGTGCAAAGATTCTAAACTGTCAGTAAACTTAGGAAAGACAGAGCTGGTACTCTCAACCTAAAAACCAAGGTACGCTTTATCGCGCTCAAACTAAACGGGCGTCAAATTTCATTCTCCTCCAGGGTTAAGTACTTGGGGGGGCGGCGGTTCCTTGAACTTATGTTGAACTGGAAGCAATATTTAGAAGAAAGAGTCAAAAATGGAAGAGTGACACTTTATACCTGCAACCGGGATTTTGGTAAAAGGTGGGGGCTTCCTAGTCTAATGGCCGGCCATGTAAAAGTGATATCAAAAGGTCAAATCTCATGCTGCACTTCCTGTCTCTTGTCCTCTACATCAATTATCGCGCGTTATGCAGTGCAATTAGACTTAAAGAGTTTGGTTGCTAAGCCCTATGGCCACGGTAGTATCCTCAACACAACACCAAGGGGATCTTTTTGCACCTAACCTGGATTTTACGAAGAGCTTCAGTGTCAGAATTCTGTCTATGAATGAGTTGCTCAACTGCTACGACAACGCACTATACACTGGCGGCTCCAAGATGGACTGTGGTGTCGGTGGGGGTGTCTTTTCTGATAGACTACATATTTCAGAGTCTTACAGACTGCTCGACGGCGCAAACGCATTCCAAGCGGAGGTAGTGCTTCCTCAATTTGTGCCATCTCGAAACCGACTTAGCCAAGCTTTAACAAGAATAGAACATCGGAGCTGCTCAACAGGACCCTTGATCTAATTGCAAAAATAGTCGCCGTCTGCAGAGGTCACTGCCTGCTAGGCATGAATGCAGCCAGGCCGGGATTCACCACAACATATTGCCGCAGCTGCGGCATCCCGTGTGAAGAAATGATACTTCCTCTTCTCTGTAAGTGTCCAGACTTGGCGAGCATCAGAAGTTAGTCACTGGGACATTACTTTCTTGAAAACCTATAAGCAATCTCAGGAGAAAAGATTAGGGAGTTAGCCCATTTCCTTAACCCCTCGGGTTGGTTTTAGCACATCCCTCACGCCCCAACAGCGTCCCTACACTCTACTTCTTGCGTAACACATGCCGCGAACAACAACCAGGTCTTCAAGTCGTGGCAACAAAACGGCGCACTTAGCGCTAATTAGAGTGCTGGTCTCGTTGACCGGCTCTCGCCGCTTAAATCAAGCAACGTACTGTTCTAATAGTGTATTTTTAATTTTTTTCATTTAATCCTTGAAACGGAACTCGAGTGTGCAAATATTTGACTAGGCAGAACTTTGAAATTGTGGGTTAGAATATGATTCTTTTAAATCTAGTATCAAATTTAAGTCTATGACTTCTTAAAGCTAAATATATGTAACTTGCATTACATTTTTCCTTATTCATCTTTCAATTACCATGTTAAAGAAGATAAATAAAGTATTTAGAGGAATAATGGTTTTTTATCGTAGGTATTATTGTATATGATATATATATATATAGGAAATAAATAAAAGAGAAAAAATTTATAAAAACAAAGAACATGTTTTAATGAAAAATACGAAAAAACAAAAAATCCCTTTTACATGTTAAAACAAGTCATTATTTGCAAAATTTGTTTCCTTTTTACGCCTACATTTGATAAATTAAAGGATCCTTTCTTCCGAACAAAATTAGCAGCAGCACTTAAGTACAGTGCGATCTATAAATGCAGCCACTTTGCTAATTATTACCATCGCACCAAATGTTCTCTTACACGACATGGCGAAATTCTAATGAGGATAAATTTGAGTTCTACATCAAGAAAGGGGCCAAGGGCGTCGCAAATCAGAACTTAATTCGAAAGATCTACACAAAAAATTAACCATCATTATTCAGAATGACAAAAGGCGTATATGCACTCAAAAAAGTATAACACAAATTCTCTCGGTTTCTTTACATTACTGCAGATTCTAAACAAATTTTTTAAGACACTATATTGCGTAAGTTATTCTAATTAACACATTATTTCGCTGATTGTAGTTTTTTTTATTGTAAGCGGGGCCCTAAGTTACATACACATAGTTCTTTACAAACCCGATTACGCTGGATGTTCAATTTACACACCTCATTAGCCTGTGTTATTGTCACTCTTCAGCTGATTTTTTTGTTTGATAATGAGTAATCCTCAAATCACTAAAAACTATAGTCTTGAAATTTTGCGACTATCACGCATCAGAACTCCTTAAAATATATACTTTTGCTTTCTTTGCAATTAAAATCTCTTATCGCGTGTGAAAATTTGTTAGAATTTTTTAAGTCAATTTTCAGCGGAAATGGCCAAGATGAATAAACCACATTTTATCTTAAAAGACACCCACATATTTCAAGATATAATGAAAATTTTCGCACAGAAATAGAAATTTACAGCTGTACGAAATTTATTCCTTAATTATTCAAATAATTCCCAAAAAAAGTGTCAAATTTCTACTTTGCTCAAAAAAATTTTCCCTCACTCACCGTTCTCAAAACTTCACATAGGACTATAAAAAATTCTTTTGTTTAAAGTTTTAGATCAATATCTTTAGTTAAATCACAATATTTCATATTGCTCAACACAGTTTCTTCCTTAACTTTATATTTATTTGGTCCAATTATTATTTTGACAACAACTTTGTTTTTTATTTGAGATTTTATAGCTAAGTGACACATGAAAATCCTTCACGACAGTGCAGCCATTTTGTACGGTGTGTCGTGTGTGTGGATATTGAATGTGCTGTGCGGTCGCATACGACCGCCGCAGCTCCACTGGTTCCTTGAAAATACGTTCGACATGCAGCGCCATAGTCCAAACAAATTCGATGATTACTGCGCTTCTCAGCTGAATTTGATGAGCTATAAAAAGATTATGAGCTCCGATTTTTAACATGGTAATGCTTTTCGATGTTTTGTAGGACTTTTTTACTAAACTTGAATTAAACAATTATTTTTATTTTTGAAGCGATTAATACATTTAACTAAAATTTTGTAAATAAGAATTTTTCATTAAATCTGTCATTTATAACAAACATTTCATTTTTTTAGGCCATCATATTCACTTACCTATCCATAAAGTGTCGGAAGTCTTGCCATGTTAATGATGTGTTTTTGTTTAAATAAGCTTATTTTAAATTTATATACATACAATTTCTATCAGCAATTTTAATCCTATTGATTTGATACATTCAATAAAACAAACCTTAAACACTTGAGTTTATATAATGAAAAGTAGTCAAAATTTAGCTTATTTTTTATAGTGAGACTGCTCGACCACTGACTACGTTTACATTTATTCTTGTAAACTTGACTTAAAATTAACTCGAAACTCAAGTAGCCTTTTTGATTGATGTTCAAATTTCATTTAAATCTTCATATTTTTACGTTTAAGGCTTGTACGTGAAATCAATGCAAAATTTTAACTCACAAAGTGCACAAACTTCATTGTTATAGCAAAGTTCATCACCGCTATAAGAACACATTAACCATGGCATCACTGCATATGCTATAAACAAAATACTATCTGCCATAAAATATTGATAGTTAAATGACAAGAGACGAACGTTCGTAACTTATCCATTCCATAAGATGATTCCGCTTTGCTTTTTTCTTATAATACTTGCGAGATCTTCCTTTCAACAAAACGAAAATTATAATGAAGAACTATACATAAAACCCTTCCCGAGTGGCCTTATAAATACATATTTTCAATTCACAACAAGATGGGAATTGGGCCCGGAAGATAGCCGTACGGTTTTTATATTTATAACTTAAGAACAATTATTATAATTTAAATATAGTTTATAGTACCCATTTAATACCTCGGTCTGTTGCTGAAATCCTGTTGCAGTTTGACGTGAAAGAGCTCCATATTAGCTTAACACAAGGGCTATGGAGATATGAAAATTGGGGTTATCCTGTGGTTGACGCAGCGCCTGGTGCTGAAGCTTGGGCATGGTTTTCTGGCAATATAGCAAACAAAACTGTAGATGATCAGTGGAAAAATTTATGCAGTACTCTTTCTGGAATACTATGTACATCACTCAATTTTGTAGATAAATCCAATAGCGTTGAGCCAAAGTATTGTCTTCGCCCAACGTTCGGAAGCATTGACTTACAAGAAGATAAGGTCGTCAGGTAACTAAGTAATAAGAGAAATAATAAAAATTTCACTGTAACCATTTTATTTTAGATATGCTACTCTACCTCGGGAAATTGTTTGCACGGAAAACCTAACACCTTGGAAAAAATTACTGCCGGGCAATTACAGAAATGGTTTGGGATCTTTGCTTAACTCAGGATATGTACATAACACGAATTATCATTCTTTGCGTATTTCACTACGAACACTGTGTGGTTCAAATTTAAGGGAAGGTTGCATTATAGAACTCACAGAAAGTGCTAATTTTGTATACGATCCAAAATTGTTAGGAGGGCAAGATTTTTCTATAAGAAAAATGTTTGGACAAGGTGTTAATCGTGCTTGTCCTTTAGCAAAATCTAGTAAAATTTACGTAGACATTACCGACGAAAGGCATGATCTTACGCCAGAGCCCAGCAGAATTTTCACATCTATAAGGGGCGCGAGTGAAAGAACATTTGCGGAATACGATATTGCAAAGGAATCACCTAATGCAATGTTTAATATTGCATGGATCAAAAAGGACAAGCAGAACAATGTGGTTTTAAGCCCACCTCCACCACTATTTGCACATCGTTATATTCTAAATCAAGGGCAGGAAAATGGAAAAATAGTTACTAAAATTACAAACACTTTTTGGGCACCCATCAATATTGTTGTTCAGGAAAATATACCGTGGTTCGTACCGACATACCTTCACACCCTATCTTTAAAAAGTAAATTTGGTAAAATAACTCCAAGAAAAGTTCACTACATACCGGGACAACAAAGAGAAAGGCCATATCATCTCGAAATTCTATTTACGATACCTGCAAACTCGTGGGTTGAGATTTCATTAGACTTTGATTATATATTCTTGAAATGGTTGGAATACCCCCCTGATGCAAATCATGGACATTACCTTGGTTCAGCTATTATAACAGCAGCTTTACCAGTTGGTACAAACTACACAGGAATTCCGGTGGATAGCTACCTGTTTGCTCATAGTTTCAACGCAACTCGTTCTCATTACATTGTTCAAATTCGAACTGAAAGTTTGATTTTATCCCTACCAACGCCTGATTTCAGTATGCCGTATAACGTTATCTGTCTTGCTTGTACTGTTGTTGCGTTAGCATTTGGTCCAATTCACAGTGTTACTACGAAAAAAATTGCTGTAGAAAAAAAAGATGAACCACATTCGTTTCTAGGAAAGCTCAAGAAAAAAGTGTTCGGCAAGTCAACATCAACAGCTTCTTCGCCAACAAAAGAGAAGAGCTCTACTGTAGAAGGATGAATTAACTAGCTCGTGTATTGTACATTTGTAAATGGAACTAGTTTATATATTAAAATTTAATAAATTACACAAGATATATAATTTATTCACATTCCTATTCGGGTGATTGTGAATTAGAGGAAATGGTCGCTGAAAGCACGCTCTACCGAGCGTAATAGAGACC
Organism: Leptarthrus brevirostris; assembly: GCA_964036015.1. Taxonomy (NCBI): domain Eukaryota; kingdom Metazoa; phylum Arthropoda; class Insecta; order Diptera; family Asilidae; genus Leptarthrus; species Leptarthrus brevirostris. The sequence goes on along the minus strand of OZ038374.1, from coordinate 108,372,466 downwards.
TGTTTAAGTCTTACAGACATGGTTGTAAAATTTCATCGGATTTAGGTAATTGATGCTTCGCTAAACACACTGATACACCTCTACGAAATGTTTGGCGGAAGGTTACAAGTAATAGCACTTCCATGGTGATAGATAGCTTTTCGATTACGCCCTTGCTGCTAACTACGAGTCCGAGTTCTGATATTTACTTAACAGGGCAGGGCGGTTGTTGCTTTTTTGAAAATAAATGTTTTTTCTCTGAAAATAATTACTATATGATTGAATAGATACATATTACTTTTCAAATGAGTAAAATATAAAATGAGTATGTTCTTTTAATTGAATTTTAGTTTAACACCTTGGCAGGAGACTGAGTTTGAATGGTTGGTTGAATAGCACGATCACCATGCTTTTGCAGCAGTTTCAAGCTTAGAAGGGTTTACAAGTTTCTCAAAAAAAAAAAATTGCCTAGCTCGCTGAAAAGCAAAAAACAACACATTCGATTTACGTCATTCCCCCCTTACCCTAATTCCTTTTCGACCAAAACGATGCTAAACGCACAATAGGGTTGTCCCCTGGGCTTTGCCTAAATAATAAAAAAACAGGAAAACATCGTCAAATTAATAAGAACATTCTGCTGAACTAAAATGTTGGTAAGTGCAAAACAATGTAGAAACTTGTACCGATGATTTCAAATACAATCATACTACAGCAGGGCAAGGAAAATATTAAAGTTTGCGCTACATGCATATAACTCTACTGGAGGTGGATCTCTGTAAATGATTCGTTGATTTCTTTGTTTAGAGCATTTATTTCATTTTCCCACGCAAAACCTATCTGCTCCTTCGATTTTCCTTCGAACTAATCTGCGGCATCAAACCGTAAACACCGAAAGCTCGGCTTTTTTATTTTTAACAATTCTGTCAGTAAATGAGAAAAATATTCACGATCACAAGAAAATGCCGTTAAAACAATGGTGTGGTTATCTACATATATTTATTATTTGCTTTGCCAGTGGGGGGCCTTTAGAAGCCCGTTGTACACAAACTGCTAAGCCTTCTGATTCCCATATCGAATTGGATAATTTGCTTTATATCCCGATCTCTACTTCTGCTAGATAGTCGCAGAAATAGGTTCCTAAGATTCTTGATGTTCTATGCGTTAGAGTTAGGCATAGACCGAGACCGTGCAAAACTTCTTTCTCGCATCTCATACACTGGGTGGAGTTCGTTACTCCTATTTTTTGGCATGAACCCTTTGTCGTGCATGCCCTGTCACGAAGCCAACAAGAAGTTTAAATTGGGCCTTGTTCAGCTTGATAATCTTTTCAGATCTTTGTGCATTGAGAGTTTTCTAAAATTCTTTTCTATGTCTAGCTATGCCTCCTTGTTACCCATTCCTAGATTGGGATGCTCAGGTTGAGAATTGAGTATCTTCCTTTTCATTTCGTATTTTAAGGTGACATCGTGTGTCGCTCGACATCATGAGGACCTCTTTACACCCCTCTACCATTGAAGATTTCACCGCGGCGTTTGCTAATAATTTAATGGACTGCTTATCTGTGTTTATTGCTATTCTAGAGGATCTTACTCCCCATGCCGTGTTGCTGCTTAACCCACATCTCTATCACTGCGAATTCATATTAAGAAACCGAGGAGGGGTTGTTTACCGTTTACTCCGCCTCATATCTCCAAAAACCACAGCCACGCTCGGTATTTAACCGTCTGTGTAAAGCGCTATGGTATTTTCCTAGATCATCCTGTGGTCGATCCACTCACTTTTTGTCGGGAAATAAGTTATAAAGTTGCCTCCATATTTAGGTTTCCAGTTTTGAAATCCCAACAATCTTCTTCTCCAAACAGTCTTTTGATCGTATATCCATTGCAGATTTGGGCGATCTTTGCATGTTGGGTTTATATTCCCCTTTCCTTACAGCTTATTCAAACGTAACCCTGCGGCCGAGTTAAGTGCCACTTGTTTCACATGGAATGTTTAGAATGACTTTTACGGCCTTTGTCGATGTTGATCTGCTAGCTCCTGTTATGCCCAAACAGCACATACGTTGGAATTGGTCCATAATCTTCTTTTTTTTTCCTATTTTTATGTCAATGAAGCAGCCCAACGCTACTTTCAAGCTATAATAGATTTCAAAACGAAGCCTTACTTTTTATATACGTCGGCAGTGTGGTGGGGTGGGCAATACTGCCGGCTTAAAATCTTATCGCCATTTTCGTAGCTTTGAGGAAATTAAGTTTTTCGTAGACATTCAATAAATTTAGACGTTTTGTAGACAAACTAATCGTTATTACTAACTCCTGGTTAAAGATAAAGTTTATCATCCGCCTTCAAACAGCGCCATTATTTCATTTTCGGCGCTTAAGAGTTTTTGTCTCAGCGCGGCAGAATAAGTTTTCACGACCAACATCTATGCGAAAAAACATCAACTAATGCCTATCTCTGCATGAAATTATGACCTGGCAGACTACCAAAACGGCATTTCACCAAGTGGTACGAGTAGCAGAAGATTAACTAAATTATTAACCAACTAAATTTTCGACGACATTTATTTAGAGTAATACATATGAGTTAATGAACAATTTAAAAATTACTTCCAAAGCTTCTTAATCGACATATTCTTTTCCGAATCTTTCTGCATAACTTTAGCAACAGCCATTTCAAAGTCTTCTTGCGTTACATGAACTCGGCGCTCTCTTAGCGCGTACATTCCAGCTTCAGTACAAACGCCCTTAACTTCGGCTCCCGATGCTCCAGGCATTAATTCAGCAATCTTGCGTAAATTAATTCCTCTAGTTAAATTCATCTTTCGAGAATGAATCTTCAAAATATCCAATCTGGCTTCCTCATTTGGTGGTGGAAATTCAATTTTACGATCAATGCGTCCAGGTCTAAGCAAAGCAGGGTCAAGAATATCGATACGATTGGTTGCCATAATAACTTTAATATTCTTTGTCGCTTCAAAACCATCTAGCTGATTTAGTAATTCTAACATCGTTCGCTGAACTTCAGAATCTCCGCCAGATCCTGATTCAATACGAGAGGAACCAATGGAATCAATTTCATCCATAAAAATGATAGAAGGAGCGTGTTCACGAGCCATTACGAACAATTCTCTTACCATACGGGATCCTTCACCGATAAACTTTTGAACAAGCTCCGAACCGGATACCCGTATAAAAGTACATTCAGTATGGTGAGCTACAGCACGAGCTAAGAGAGTTTTTCCAGTACCGGGTGGACCATATAGGAGGACACCTTTTGGTTGAGCAATACCTAAAGCATCGAAGAGTTCTGGATGTTTTACTGGTAATTCAATAACTTCTTTGATTTCCTTAATCTGTTTATCTAAACCACCAACCATTTCGTATGTGGAATCGGGTACTTTTTCGACCATCATCAGAGAAACCAAAGGATCAACTTTGTTTGGCAATATTTTATGCAATGTGTAACTTTCATTTCGCAGAGCAACACGACAATTTGGTGTAACGTCGTTTATATCAATATTTTTGTCAATATCCACAACAAATTTTCCCTCTGGGTGAACTTTTACCAATACTTTCTTCTTATCCATTGGTTTGACGACTTCCCCAACATAACTTCCTTGTTCTTGTAACAATTGTAATTCCTCGCGCAACATACGAACTGAAAGAAATGCATTAAGAAAGGTTAATCTGTATGAAATTATTTACCTTTTGCGTTTAATTCATTTCGCTGAGCTTGAAGGCGACGAAGATTTTGAGATTTTTCTGCAACGATTAATTGCAACTCCTCAATTTTCTGTATATAATACGAACGGAATCCCTCCCCCTTTTGGAGGTCAATCTCCATCTATTAATAATATTATGAATTTTATTATTCCCAAATATTATAAATATTACCTTGTTAGAAATAGTCATTCTTTATTTCAATTAAATTATTTCAAAGCCGAAAAAATTTGTCTTCTCCACGCAAGTGTCAGAAAACCCAACTTTGCAATTTTGGTCTTCTTCTTGTTTACTTATGACAAGCAATTTACAGATATACTACAAAAGCTAATATAGGATTGGGTTGATTCAGAAACGAAATGCCTGCAAGCTACGTTTCTTTCAATTTCTATCCCATCACGGGAAAACATTTGTTTGGCATATAAAAAAGTATTATTTTATGTTTACAATTAGTTTACCTCTATTGAAGAAGATGTTATATATTTAATTTATCTCAGTAAACCATCTAAAAGCAGAAA